>OW569404.1:109801778-110401778 GCA_937654795.1 Cistogaster globosa | reverse complement strand
TTTATCGGGATGCCTTGGAATTTGCGTAGTCCATTGTGCACTGCATGACTAGAATTCCCATATAGCAAAATGGAATTTAAGGAATTTATATTAGTAAGCGAGTGATTCGCGATGAAAAATCTGGAAGTTAATTTGGTAATGAAGGTTTAATAGTCTTTGATATTTGAAATTAATTTATCAAGTTACATAAAGATTTTGTGTTAAAATGATATCACAAGGATTGTAAATATTAAAAATGTACTTTTATTATCATAAGAATAAACTGAATTCATTTGAAAAAATGTATTTAAAAGTGTTTGCTTTAGACTTTTCAGAATCCATCCTTATCATTTTGTAGTAATAAATCTATTTGAACTAAATTTTTAATTAATTTAATCATACAATTGTTATTTGTTTTCGTATTAAAGAACTTTGTGAATCATCGCATTATCACTCTGTAATGCGTGCCAATAAAATATGCAGAAAACTTTTTTTAAATTAAACAAAAGTAAAACAAACTTTACAAACTATTTATATAAATAAACAACAAAATAGAATTAAAAGTGAAAGTACAAAATAACTTATGCGTTCAACAAGTAGACAGATGGACAGACAGATTTTCATATAGTAATTAACAAATCAGAGAAGCCGCAAACAAATGAAAGATGAAACAATTTACTACAAAAAGTATTGTGTCATTTTGTTAGACTCTGTTTTCTACTCGAATAAAAAATGACTGCAAATCTTAAGAATGATATTTAAATAAGACAAAGTAGAGACTAAAAAAGAAAAATAAATTAAATAATTGGCAGTATTCATGCAAAAAATAAACCAAAAGATATACACTCTACTGCACAGGCAACAAAAATGTGCTAAATTTTTAAAATTTCCAATGTTTTGTCACTAGAAGTGAATAGTCAACAGCGAAGGCGAATTTTTGAATTATGTTTACAGCAAGTTTTTTATTTTGTTTTTTTGTTGGAATTCAATATAAAATATTTTAATTGGAGCGACACTAATTATTAAAGAAATGTTGCATTTCAATCTTCAATCATATTCTTTTTAATCTTTTGATGAATTCTTAATGCTTCAAAATAAAAGTTTTTTTTAAGGCATTAAGTATTTTATTGTACTTGAATTACATTTCATGCTCCATTACAACAACAAAAAGTAACAAGCATTTTAAAGCCTAAAGAGGATAGTTTGGAGAATATAGTCGATATCTACATGATAAAAATTATACAACAACAAAACGGTTAAAATTTTATTCAACTGCCAAAAGAAACATTAGGCGATTTTTTTTAATTTATGGTCCATTTTATCAGAACGCAAAAACTGCATTCGTTGACGAACTTTTTCTTTACCATCGCAGGGGTATGGATGGTAAACCGATTTTTAAAATTTCAAAATTATACTCCGACATTTCTTCAAATTCTTCAACATAACTCCTAAGTAATTTAATTTGAAATTAAAGAATTATTAATCTTCCAATGATTATTTTAACAAACCAATTAGTTTTTTTCCTTATGAATAGTTTCTCGAGTGCATCAGAACGCATGCCTGCCAAAATTATTTCTGAACCAACATAAAATTTACAAGTTTGCTTGAAGTAGATTAAATTTTTTATTTATTTCTGTTATTGAAAGTATTTAATTTTTCTTTGGTTTTTGTTTAATTTTTGCTTCCAAGGAACTTAATAAAGCTGTTTCATATTGTTGGAGTTTGACTGTATGCTGGGTACTACTGTACGGTGTGTCCGCACCCGATTTCGCTTAGTAAAAGTTATTATTATTGCAAACCTATGGGCAGGCTTAAAGATTTTTTCTTTACTGTAAGTCCATAGCCGAAAAATTTATCGTATATCCTGTTCTGAATATAAAACATATTGAAAAATTTTATTGCAGCCGAGTTGTATTTTGCAACACTTCATAAAGATTAGTCTACGGAGTAAAAAGTTTAGTTCCCTTAAAACCATGTATAGTTTTAAAAATAAGGGAACCCATCGCAATCAACTTTCATTCTGCGGTTCTGTTGACTCTTACAAGTGGCGGTTGTATATAATATTTTGCAGGTCTCGCTTATTTTCGAAGAATGCCCCAAATAAAAATAAAAGGAGAGGTTTTTTAACCCCGATAAAGGCTATGCAATCAATTTTTGACATTTATTCTTAAAACACCCTCTTGAATCATCATGAGCAGTTTAATGCTTGAATGACGCTATCAAAATATCCAGATGTACTTTAAAAAACAGCCATCAATTCGCGTAACTTACAGCAAGGTGAGGCTTTTTGTGAATAAACAAACTCGCCACATATGAAGCGAAAATAATCCGCAAAAGACCAGAAAAATGCATCGAAAATTAAGTCAAAAATGAATGTCGAGAATATTTAAGAACTGCCGCGATGGCATTGTTACCTAAAAAATTTTAAATTTGTATATCAATACTATGTATTATTCTTTCAAATACACAAAATTTTTAATTTTGAATAATTATTTTCTTATTTTGATGTTAAATATAATTATCACTTTCGAAGACCAATAAATTAAGCGGATTTACTAAGAATTCCTAAAATAAAATAAAAATAATTTTAAAAATTCTTAAGTAAGAAAATTAATGCATAAATATTTAAAACTTAAATTGTTAAATATTTCTACGGATACAACCCCATTAATTTGTGTTTTAAGTGCCTTAAGGTACAAAAACTTAATCAGTACAGATTAACTCATTATTCAAAAGTCGACAACTTTTACTTGAAAAAATAATTATAATTTTAGTGCCGCTGTTGCCATTCTTTTCATTGATGTTGATTGGTGTTGTCTTGTCATACGTGATCGCTGAAGACAATTTTTTGTGGCCACATTTTAAGTACAGAACAAAAAATTCGCCTTAAAATCCATATATAAACTATACATTTTTACTCGATCTGTAAATTTGTCATTTTGTTAGCAAAGAAAGCGAGGATTATCAAATAAGTTTAAGAGCAAAAAAATGTTTTTTTACTAATAAATATAAAATTAAAATATTATAAAATAAACCTTGGTTTTTTTGTCCTTATTTCTATATATTGTTGCTATTTTAATAATCACTTGCAATTAATAATAACAGAGTAAAATTAGTATCATCAAAACATCAGCAGCTTATTTTTCTTTACAAAATCAAGGCACTTATATGACAAAAGTATCATTAGTGTCTTTAATATTTTAAAAACTATCAAATTTTACCGACAGGCCAAAAAGCAATTTCTTCATCATCTTGTAGTGGCGTTCCGATTTAGGTTGCATGTGTAATTTTAATAAATATAAAATTTTCTAAGTTTTTCAAAAAATAAATCCACAGATCTTTTTATTTTTGTTAACATTTTAGTGTCAAAACTATTTACTCATTGTAAAGTTAAGGCGGCGGAAAAAATTTTTTTTGGTTGGTGTGTAACCACTCAAACAAAAGTACTGAAGACGTTGATGACGAGCTGTTAGTGTTTAAATAAA
Organism: Cistogaster globosa; assembly: GCA_937654795.1. Taxonomy (NCBI): domain Eukaryota; kingdom Metazoa; phylum Arthropoda; class Insecta; order Diptera; family Tachinidae; genus Cistogaster; species Cistogaster globosa. Next base: position 110,398,314 of record OW569404.1, on the reverse strand, counting down.
ATCAAGAATGTGTATAAATGAAGTATCTAGAAAAGTTTTTGTATATATTTTTATAAATAATTGAAGAAAACATTAAACGAAAGCTGTTGCTTAGCCTACTCCTAATAATATTATTTTTTCTTTATATCTCTGTCTTCGTTCATGTCTAGTGAATTGCGGTTGACGCCACGATCTCTTATTTCAAATTGTGTATGTGTTAATATTTTTTCAGCTCAGCTACCTAGGATTTACCTATTAACGCGCATTAACATTTGGAAAATTGAAAATCTATTTTAGGAATTTTTGAAAAATTGTTTTTTATTTTGTCTTGATAATTTCAATCTGGTACCTTGGCAAGCAATTATTACATAAGATATTTTTTTTCCTTTTGTTGTAAAGTACTGAGGACTTTAAAAAAATTCCTTTTTAGATAGATCAAGTCATATTAACTTAAATATCTGCGTCTTTCCATAATATTGTGCATTACATTTCGTTTAAGAAGAGTTTTATAAATAATTTTTAAGTTCAATTGAATAATATTTTCTTATAACTAAAACTTTTTATTTCTTCTATTCAAGGTCAACTGCTGAACTTATAAAATAATTTCTTGTATTTTTGTTTATTCCATTTATTAGCTAATTAATCAATCCATCACCAATTAATTTAGCACCACATGCAATAATATTAAATTAAAAATGTATTTACGTGAATATTTGTTTATTTTTAGGTTCCTACTTTAGACTCACTTTTATCCGAAAAATAAAAAGTAATAGCTGATTAATAAAAACACGCAAAACTCAATACCTATACCACTTTATAATTTTTTTGTTTATCTACATGTTAAAATATTTAGTTTTATCATTTTTTTATAATAAAAATGGAAGCAAAGAGTTTTTTATTTCTGTTTGTATAATCTTATGTGAAATATTAGATACCACATTGTGCAGACGACCAAACAAAAAAAATTTTCCTCTTCTAATTGAGGCTAATATTCGAAAAAGGAAATTGATTAGGCAAGGAGTTCTGTTACAATGCAGAAGAAAGTAACGGAAAGCAAAAAAGTGGGTAAAGTAAATGCGAGTACTTATGTTAAGCCGATGGCGATGTTTCTACACTCATTTCCTTCTAGGAGTAATAAGTGCATAATAATGTTCAGTATGAGAAGTTCTTAAATATAGTCCAGTTTTATTGTATTTAAACAACGAATCATTTTTTGCGCAATTTATATAATTAACTCTTAGCCGTTATTGCTGGATTATATTGGGGCAACAGAAAAAAAATAAAAAATTATTTTTTTACTAATTACTTCTATTATGAACTGCAGCTACTACTGTTAGATACGTAAAAACATGTCCGTTGAGTAAACACTATTGATCAGATATATGATTGGTCAAACCGACTTTTCCTTTAGGTAGGAGAAAAGTGGAGATGAGATACAGTAACTCTTACTCCTTTCGTTTGGTTAATCCCTAAATTTTAATACCACAGAAGACATTGATCGAAGTAAGATTGTGATTCTTATTAAACGTAAAACATTGGGTAGCTAAAAGGCTGGTCTAACGCGTAGTTTAGTTTAAAAGCAAATTCTGCTGTCTTCTATATAATAAAAGAGATGACTAAATATCATTTAGTTAAACAAATAGGCTTACGTTTTTGGTGTCCGCGTATGTGTTGCCAAATACCACAAAAGGAATGGAAGATCATGAATTGAACTTCAATCTGCGGCATAATTACGAAAAAATAACATAAATGGTGATAAATAAGTTATTAAAAAAAAAAAGAATTAAATGCAACAATACAAACCCGCGCGTTTGTTTATTAGAAAATTAAACCAATTATTGTGTAGACGCGGAAATTGAGTTAGCGAAGGCAAGTGCGAATTTGGAACAACAGGAAGTAACAATGTAACGGAAACGTTTAGTAGTGTTGGCTGAGTTTGCTGAAATAATGTGGTCCGAAAACAGCAGAGGAAATTTTTAGTTCACCTCTCTACATCTACCATAGCGTAGTTGCGCAGTGGTTGCACTGGTAAAGGGCACATTTTTGCTTAAAAAGACATCGGGTAGTTTAAGTTTGCAGGATTAGTACAGCGACGTACCGTAAATATACACCTAAGTTTATAAAAAAGCGATATACTAAAATAACTAAAACTAGTTCACTGTACAAAGTGAGCAAAAATTCTCGTATAGAAAAGATTAAGTCAAAAAACCTTCATAAGAAAGCGTTTTCGCAGTAAAGTCCTTAACTGCTGTTGCTCATGTATTTTATGAGCAAAAATTACTTTTTCATAAAGATTTTTTCAAGGATAAGCAAACATCTAGGAAATAGTTCATACCTTCCTATTGGATCAATTGTTGCACAGAAACACATAAAACAATATAATTCCACAACCAGCATTTTATCTTACTAGCGATTTGTGCATAAAACCTTTAATGGTACAGCTAAAATTTAGAGTGAAACCATTGTAGTCTGGATTAAACAACTGCGGGGTCTGCTGTGTAAGTTATTGTAGAGACCAGGAAATTTCCTTTAGGCGAGTTTCAGATATTTTATTTATAGGTTTGAAACAATTTGTTAAATTAAAAATCAACCCGATCGACATCACGTTATTCTGATTAAACCTAGTGTGTATAACATTATATTTTATTAATTTTGCCCCATTGTGCTTTATAGATTTTGCATCCGATAAATTTTTTCTTTTCATTTTTGAATATAAATAAACATATTTTATTTTCACTGTTGCTGTTACCGAACAAAAGCGTTGATAATAACAGCAGGCGGTCGCAAAAGCTTAAAAGTTATCTTTTTTCTTATGATCAACAAGTAAATTCAAATAAATATTTGTTTAGTCATATGTCTTTTAGTTTTGTTTACATTTTTTAATAAAAAAAAATATTTTTATATTGATGAATGTGTAGTGGCTTATGACATAAGAGAAGATATAAAAGCATTAATTTTAAAGAAAAAACTTTTAACATGAATACATTCTTCTCACTAAGTGTAAACAAAGCAAGAAAGATTTAAATACTCAGTTTAATAAAAACAAAAAAATAAAGTAAAGTCAAAGGCTAATAATAAAAATTATAGTCTTTTTACGAGTTTTTCTAGTATCTATTAAGGAACAAAGCTTAACAGTAAAAAGCATGTAAAAAATTCTTTTAATTTTATTAAAAAACATTCCTTAATTTCTTTTAATTTTTTTTTTTTTTTTTTTTTTTTTTTTGTAGAAGGGAATGTATTGATTCATAAGAAAACATTTGTATGCAAATCTTCGTCTTATTGTGTGGTTTAAATGTTAATTTTGTATGTTTTTAAGGTAAGACGCACGGTAACTTAAGTTTTCTATAGAATCTTTATAAATATGTTTTGAAAATTATTAATTTGTTTTCAAGTATCCGATGGCTATAAAATTTTTATTACAAGTTTCACATTTCACACATTTGCAAGCATATCATATCATTGTTTATAGTCCTCTCTTCAAAGAATATTCTAAAAATATATTCTAATTCTCCAGATAATAATGCAACAAAAATGTTAATAACATTGAGATTGAAGTAAGAAACATTCAAATTGCAATTACATTGTAAAATTTACAGGCTATTGAAAGAAATAAATGAATCACATTACTATATATATTAATTGTGTTTTAGTACTTACGGTGGTATATAATGTCTTTTAAAAGTCGCATGCCGTCCGAACACAAATTACCTAATTTAGGCCCTTAGAACCGTGTCTTATGCCACGGTACAAACAACAGTAACAGTTACTAATTCAACTGACCAAAAATGCGTATTAAAAAGCAAAATATTCTGAAATTATCTATTTTTTTTTTCTTAACCGTTTGGAGCTGCTTTAAGCTTATTTACTAATATTTTAGGGCTGAAAATGCTTAACTGCAAAAGTAGTAAAAAATTTATATCCTTAAAATAGTAGGTACATAGAATTAATTACCATTCAGTTTTTAAGTGCAATATTTCACATAATTGCTGCCAGAATGAATGGCCTTGAAATGCTTTTCATAGAAGTACAAGTCAAAATATCAAGTGCCACAAACAAATGAATTCGTATATAATTCATTTTCACTTCAATATCTCAAAAAGAAATAAAATTTTTAAGGAGCTTCGGTCTTTTCTTTAGCAAAGAATTCAAAATTTATATTATATTGAACGGCATTGTCATTGTAGCGATGTTGGTACTAAAAAAGATTAAATTTGTAATAAGACTAAATTTTGCGCTAGTGTTTACAAAATTTCAACATATCTTAGATCATGCTAATTGTACTAAATATCCTGTAAAAAAATAATTGGTTTTAAGGACTTTTGGTAGTTTTTTGATAAAAGTAAAAAAATTAATTTGTCAGTTGCAACCTTGTTTTCGTTCTTATGTAAAGACCAATATTTTTGATCAAAAATGAACTTTAAATGACCGACACTGTTCTTGTAGGGACATCTTTGTTCTTAAAGAAAAACCTTTTGGAAGTTCAAATTTATAGATGACTTAATTTTAATAAGTCTATTAAATAGGTTCATAACAAAATGGTACTCATACAAGAACTTTCAACTCCTACACTATTTTTAGTCACATTTAAAAATATTTACATCTTTGTCATATCAAGCTAGTCAAATTTATCCTTAAGATCTGTACGTGTCCATGATTAATATTCTCAAAATGTTTAGGCTGAATTTGGTGACTTTTTCTCCCACCTTCTGTGCCAAGCTTAGATAGTTACTTCGCATGCGTAGTGCACATTCAGTTTTGTTAAATTGATTTTATTCCTGTGTAAAGTCGTGCTATTGTGTTTTTGTTTTGAAAAATATATTCACTTAGTTTCACTTCAACCGAACCTTGATTTAATTTGTTGCGTTACGTAAAACAGACGCCTAAACTGCAAAAATAGTAATTTAAATGTGTAGTTATAGGAAGGCAAATTTTAAAGTTATTAAACTACTTCTTGTATGCTACCATTAATCTAAAAACAAGCTTCCAATAGAGATGTGTAAAATTTAACCTTACTAGTGTTGAGTGAAATAACTTATACCTGAAAATTAAGCTTAACCTGAAAATTATAAAACAAAAATGTATCCAAAAACCAATTTAGTAGAACAATTTACTTTTACATACTCAAAGGATCATAGTGTGAAAACTGCGTAAGTGTCAAACCAGAGTGTACCACAACTTGAGGAACCATTTGCATGAACAGAAATGTGATGCAGATCATCTTTTTCTCAGCGGAAAAAAATTCTTATTCCTACTGTACGACATATAATGACATGGTAGAGCCTGACCTAAGAGCGACAATTTTGCTAAAAGTATGTCCACATTTACCTCAATAACTAATTGATATAGTCAACCTTCTTAATTATCTCTTATGGTTCCCTCCAATTTTTATTTAACAACTTACAATGAATTTTAATTTACTTATCGAATAAACAAATACAGGAAAAACAACATTATTTTTAAAGCATTCCTTAATCTGCCTTCATATTCTGTGATACTTTTTTAGTGACGCATACACGCATCCAAAATTTTCATTAATAACATATGCCTCCGTCACAGTTTCAATTGAATTTGTTATAAAAATAAAAGCTAAAAGTCTACAAAAACCAATTTTTTAACTAATAAAAATACTGACAGAAAAAAAAATAAACATAACGAAAGGAATCAAATAAAGAAAAGAAAAAACAAAACGTGTGTGCGTTTAACTGAGGACAGGTACAACATTTTAGGTGTGTGCCCTGTGAGTTCTTCACGAAAAACAATTACGTACGATCTTAGCATGGTTGACTGGCTGGCTGAGTGACACTATACTAATAGCAAGAGTAAACCATTGAATTTATTTTTAACTTTTTTAAAAATACATACATTTATAATTCTAGATATGAAGGCTTTTTTATTTATCTTTAACTTTATTATCATCTTAATGATATTTTACACTAACTTGACTAACTGACTCTAAAAAAAAACATAATAATTTGTAAAAACAGGAATAAACTATAAACGTCTGGTTGTTGGTATTACATGTAGTGATGATTTGGCATATTTCTTTGTATGGTTTATAAAAAGCATAAGTTTGTTGTCGGTTTAGAGAAAATAAAAGATATAATTATTATTAAACAATAGGAAAAATGTATTACTCCTTTTTATATATTTTCCTATCACTTTCGAATATTCAATTGAATTCATTTATTTGGTAAGAGTAAAAGCAAATTATGCGTATTAAAATTAAAGTTTCAAAGCAAAATTGTAGCTTAAGAGGTAAAACATGAAAATGTTGGTTAAATGACGCTTGAGTACATTTGAGCGCTACCTTATTATAAACTTTCCCTGTAGCATCACTTCTTTTTATCAGATTTGAGTCGACTAACAATTTTATATCCAAAATACCCTAGAAAACTGTATTTTATTTATGCTTGGAATTTTCTTACCACTAAAATTTCATTGGCATCTTTTTTTAGTAATGACAATGAAAAAATTTAACTCGAATTCAATGCTACTGTTTTTTTTTTTGGCTATAATTGATTTTACTTATGGCAGTGAAATTTTAATTAAATCGTTTAAGTAACAATCATAATAAAATAAAAAGCAATTATTTTTATTTTGTGATCAGAGAAGCTTAAGAAGAATTATGCATAAAACGAATAAATCTTTACCCACTTGTAAATTGGTCTATATTTGAAAATTTTAATCATTTACCAACTTTAAGTGGGATGGGTGTAAAACCTAATGTCTAAGATCTTAAGTAACGTAACATTCTAGCTAGCAGATTTTATTACTTACTAAAAAACAAAAATACATTTTTATAGTGTCTCACTTTTCCTGAGAATGTTTACACGGTGATGGCATCACTCGATCCTATTTCTTTAAAAATGGAGATCAATAATTTTTTGTCTCAGAACTTAAATGATATTAATCTGGATGAGATAAGGTTTAGCAAGAAGTTTATGTGTGCCGTCGACTTATTAAAATGAAACTCTGACGATACGTTCGTTTCGGGAAAAGAACTGGCGATTGGCCTCCATACTCATGCGAATTTTTGTTTTGTTTTACAATTAAAAGTTCTATCTTAAAAATATCTTTTATCTGAACAAATTTAGTTTAAATTAGAATTTTGTGCCCTTTTAATTGAAATTGATGAAAAAACTTATTCTCCTACTTATTATCAAAAATACTTCAACACTTTTATTTGATATTCATAAAGGCATTAAAAAAATACTATATTGAATGAACAATATTTTATTGATATGTTACCAATTGCATTTGTTGCACCCAGTATTCTTTGTATCAAAAAAATTTTTTTCTCCTAATATGGGATAGTCATTTGTGTTTATGAAAATCATAATGATTCAGCTTTTTTCATTTTCACAATTTTCAAAAAGAATGTTCCAAATTTTACGCATGATTTTTTGTTTTTTTTTTTCGTGCAGTAAAACAAACTCACGTAAAACTTCTATTGCTTAGTAAAGTTTTTTTCTAGTGGTATGGTCAGATCATATTTTTTTAAGCAGCGTACTTTTCTTGTATTTGATATCACGTTTCTGTTATATTTTTGTGATACTGATATGGACGACAGCATTTTCTGGACATGTACTCCCCCTCATTTAAGTACTCATAATTGTCTTAAACTCCTGAGCTCTTCAAACAAAAAAAAAAAAAAAAAAAAAAAACAAATAACAATTTAAAAGCAAATACTGTGCACTTAACATAAATAAATTCTTGTGTTACTATTAGAACACTCCTTACTTTGTTAAATTTTTAATATACTGTGGGCAGTACAAATGTAATAATTGTAATATTTTCTTTTTATTTTAAGCTGAAAACGCTCATGTCTCAGTATGTGGGGTGAAAAATAATTAATGTTGTGGTTGGTAAAAAAATTAATATTAAAATTGTTGCTTTTTTATAACTTTAAATATTTAACAGATCATTTGTTTGAAACCTAGAATGTAATAGTTCAGTTTTTTAGTTTTTAATTATTGTATTTTCTTTTTGATATAGAAAAGTAATTAATCATAATCAAAACTAACAATACATAAAAATTAATGCAGGGTTACTTAAAATTAAATAGAAAAATATTTGATTTGTTTTATAAAACTCGTAAAAAATTATCCAATGAAATTTTATAATACTGCTATTATTAAAATATTAAAATTGAAAACTTTTTCGAATAACAAACACATTTTTTTTTTGATTGACATAATAAATTTAGAAGGTTCCCATAGTAAAATTATTCTAGATATAAAAACTGAAAGTGATTAAAAAAAAAACAAAAAAAAAAAAAACGTAAGATATAAATAAATTTAACAAAGAGTTAATTTATTTAAGCCATTTTTAACTGAGATTGTTTTTAAAAGTAACATTAAAACATTGAACAATTACAGCTTGTCAGTTCGTTTCATATGAAAGGGGATTTCCTTGATAGAAAAACATTACTTTGGATTCTGGCAAATACTTCTTACCATAGTCCATAATAATAAAAAAATTAGTTGTATAAAATATTTAATGGGATATACATTCCGTGTGTATAACGATGTTTTTCTCAAAAAAAAAAAAAAAAAAATACAGTGCTTAATATATCATATTCATTGAATTTTTGCCTTACTCAATGATCTGATATAAACTTTTTTTTTTTACTTAACCTTGTATTGATATTGTTTGTTAAAAAGACAAGCACATTCTTTTTCACTGCTATTTTCGCGATTATTTATCGGAAGAAATACGGGTTCCTGCAATTTGCTAAAGAAGATTTTTTTCCATATGCAAAGCGTATAATGACAAAGAACGTATGTAAAAAGTGTAGCAAAAGTATATGCTGCGAACAAAAAAGTGCACTTTGTACAGACCATTTAACTAAACTTTTCATATGGAATGTTGTCTTAAACTTCTTGATTGAATTTATGTTTAAAAAAAGAACTTTTTTGTATACAACAACGGCTTAGTGTGATCAGTTGTTGTTAACTTTCTTGATGTGACAAGCAATACTATAAGCGCACATTATATATGCACTACCAACCATTTTAGGTTTAAACTCTCTTCGTATGTCTCCCTAAGGATATACTTAATAGCAAATTAATGTTTTTTTTTTTTTTTTTTTTTTTTTTTTGATTTGGAATATTATTTTGATGCTTTATTTTTCATTTCATTCACAATGTTTGTTGTTATTGGAAGGTATTGTTAAAAGATGCTGCTACTTGTATTTATTTATTTATTTTTATTTGTTTATTAAAATATGAGTTTCTAATACAACAAGACATTAAATCTTATAAATTATACCGCATTTAGACTTGGCAATTTTTCATGAAAGTGGCATGCAATTTTTGTTTGTTGGTGAAGCAAGAGGAGTAAGCAATATGGTATTGCTTGAGTTTTGAATGGATGTTACTGTAGCTTATGTTTATTTTTAAATAACGCATATTGCTGCAACCTAAATAGAGAATTAAGAAAAAAATGCCTCAAAAATTTGCATAGTGTAAATCGGGACTTAGAGTATTAGAATCAGGCAAGTTACATAAGGGTTTTCAATTAAAAAAGACAAAAAGTAGGAAAAATTATTAACTTAAAATAATATAATATTGCATATACATAGCATTAAAATAATTTAAAAATTTACATATAATATATATATTCGCTTGTGTGTATAAGAATTTTTATTAGACAGTTTGAAGAGAGTTACAGTTAATCTTGAAACGTTTGCAAAAGTAAAATTTTAAATTAAATTGCGTTGCTTGTATTCTGCAAAATAGGGGAGAGTTGGTTCCAGAGACGAATTGTTAATATATAAAACTGTCTCTCGGATGCCGTGTCATTATGCCGAACTTGAATAATGCCGTTTCCTTTCGACGATCTAGTGAATGCCAAACGGTTATATAGGTATTTAGGCTTTTTGGTAAATATAATTTTATGTAGCAGGACGAGGTTTTTAGCTTTTAAATAGTTATTTAGTGTGATATTAAAAATTCGAGTGGAATACTGAGATATGTGATCAAATTTTTTTTTAAAACGTAACGTGTAATGTTGTTAAATGTTGTTTTGAGTTTTAATGTGTCTTTCGAATTACAGCCATAAAAAACCTCCGGTGAATATAATAGAGTTGATAGAATATAGGTCTTTGCAAGTAGTAGTCTTATTTTTAACGGTGTAAAATACTGAGTAGCCCATAAGCTTCTTAGCCTACTATATACTCCGCCACATGCCTGATTAATATGATCAGACCAAGTTAAAGTACTATTAAAAATAACTCCAAGGTTTCTGACAGAGCTTACAATATCAATTTTAGTACCTCCAAGGAATATTTCAATATCAGATTCGATTTTTACCGCTTTTTTACATATTATTAAGCATTTGGACTTTTTAGGGTTTAGACGCAGGCCATTTGCTCATGCTCAGAGAAAAATTCTATTTACATCAGCATTAAGATCATTGACTTTATTGCTAATGGATCCCCTAGAACTTGTTAGATAAATTTGTATGTCATCAGCAGGTGTTCTGATTTAGAATTGACATACTCCCACAATCTTTCACATATTCACAATATTATTAATTAATAGGTATCCTCCTTCGCAAAATTCCACACACAGGTAAAGTAATTTTTAAATTATGTTTACTTTCCTGTGCAGTAATAATTTGGCCAGCACATCTACGGAAGGACTTAATATTAGACGATTATAATGGAATATACTATAAATATATCATTGATTGCAAATTCTTTAAAAATTGTTTACACTACAGCATTTTTGAAACTATTCAAATTCATTTATGAAATAAAATGGAAAGAAAGAGATATTTTTACGTGAAGCGTAAAAAATCTAGATATATATTTTTTGAGACAGTAATGATCCACTTAGTTTCTAGTTGTGTTTTACCCCAGAAAAAAGCTAAACAAAAGGTATCAAATTATTTAATCATATGTTAATGATACTGACTTTATTTTAAGCTAATTATGAATAAAGCCTTTTCTAAAAAAAAACCATTGGCATTATATATAATTCAATGGAATAGTCAATTAATTAGTATATCTAGTTAATTACTCTAATGCATGGTTAAAATAAATACGTCCTAAATATAAACATTTCATTAATAAATTTTTTAATTGGCACTAACTTTTATAATCGAAAATTATTTTTTTATCTTATTATTAATGAACATTTTTATATTTAGTACAATAATTACAGATTTTTTAATACATCTATTTGTCAAATCTTTTCTACTAACTTTATTGGCAAAAACTTTACAAATTAAAACGACAAAAAGTACATATATTTCAAAATTGCGATCTTAGTATCAAATATTATTTCAACTACTAAACTATTTACCCATAAAACTGTTACGAATAATAGTTTTCTTAATTCAAAAATTTGCTAGAAATAAACTGTTTTAAATTAAAATTCAGCTGAATGTTTATATACAACACACGTCTACCACCTTCTTCATATTGTTGTCTTTAACTAAACATTTAGAATGACATTTTTACCGGTATTTTTTTAGGTGAAATTTAGCCAATTATTTTAATTTAATATTTAACACACATTTTATCCCAAATCGTTTTTTATGTTGGCATATAATTCATAAACAATTTTTCCTTTAAACTATTTACCTTAAGAAAGTAAAATATTCGAGTATCTACCTGCTTAAAACAGAGATAAATTTTAAAGACATAGAAAACAATTCTAAAGGAAATTCTTTCTTTGATCTTATTGTGTGACGATAACTGATGCTACAGCATAAAAGAATGGAAAAATGATGAGAATTTCTAGTTCTAACACCTGCTGGCCGCCGTATAACAAAACAAAAGGTTTTCTGTGGTTGAAAAATTCCAAAATTAAATGAAAGTGTAGAAAACAAAAAAAAAAAAAAAAAAAAAAAAAATTAAAATATAGTAGAGAATATAAGGATTTTTTAATGCTGGATGCTAACTTCAGTTAATGGTTAAAATTTCCCTCCTTATTTTAGCGCTTCTCCTTTTTCCTGAATTTGAAAAGATTTACTTTTCTTTGATTGAAAAAAAAGGAATAAAAATTTAATTGAGAAAATATAAAATATCATTGATGAAGTCTTCACACTCTTTTTAATGGGGGGTGGGAATGCAACTTCTGAGGAAGTATAAAAAATACTTTAATCATTAACTCTTTGGTAATTAATATGCTATCATATTAAAAGTTTTTTTTTTTAATTTAATTGAGCTCTCTTTGACTTTTTACAGAATGTTATAGGCAAAATGATCTAGATAACGAAAAAAAACTAATACTTTTATATGTTATTTTTAGGTATAAAATTTTGTTCATTTTCATAGCAATATTTATTAATAATTCTTCGCGTCTTGATCAAACGATTTTCAAAAAAAAAATTAGATTTCGTAAAGTTTTTAAGCTTTTTTATTACAAACTTTAGTTTAGTTTTATCCAAAGTAGTCGTTTACTTATTTTAATACTTTAAATTGATAATTTGAAAGTATATTGTCCGTTGCGATTTTAGTAGGTCCACTTTATGAAAATTTTGGTTAGAGTTGTTTATGTTTGGTTTAAGAAACCGGAATTCCCTTAAAAATTAGCTTTTATTCTAGTTTTCGGGAAATAGAAAATATAAAACTATCTTCTTTATTTACCATTTATATGTATGTTGCCAAAACTTTTGAGCCATATAGACAGACAGCTTAAAATTACAAGAAACGTGTATTGCTAATTTAACTATAAAAACAAGTTAAAAATTTAAGTTTAGAAACTCAATCTATTGAAACGTTTAACACAAACGCTTAAAAATTATACAAAATTTCTATTGCTTTGCCTGGTATAATAAAAGTTATATATCAATAACTACTGCTGATTTTTCCTTTTTTTTAAAATAGGATTGAGGCATACAAGTTTAAATTATAACAACTTTAGCAGAAAGTTAATTTTTGTTAAAAAGCCGCGACAGACTATCTTCCTGGTATGTCCCTGTATAGTATGACAAAGAAGTCACGAGCCATTTGAAAATAAATTATGTAACAACATAATAACAGTTTGTGACAATTGTGGCTAAGTTACTTGCAGAGGGCCTGGTTGGTAAAATGGAAAATATCATTTTTCAGACTTGTTTTCAATAATAAAAAAATTTTATTTTTGTACAAAAAAGCTGATGATTTCAATAAAGATTTTAAAAACTGGTCCTACAAGCGTAAAAAATATTAAATAAATATGTATCTATCAAAGACAAGAGATGATAATTTAAATATGTGAACTTAATGCCTACCGAAAACATAAATAAATAGTGAACCAATATGCGAGTAGATAAGAATTTTTATTATAATCATTATTACGCAGGCCTGCCCAAAATATCTTAAAGTGTCATCTTTTTTTAATCTCAGAAATTACTTTAGAGAGGTTATTAATAATGTTGTACAAATTTCAACACCTTGAAAAATATTATAAAGTATATTTTTTTAGTTTGTACCTAAAAATATAATAATCAAAAAAATTATTTATAGTCTTAATGTCTTATGTGCTTACAAGGAGTGTAAATGTGTTTATCAAAACTTATTTTAAGTTTGTGTCAAAAGCCACTGAAACAAATTATAAAGTGAAAGTATAAAACGAAATGATAAGGGAAAATATAAATGACTGATTATTGTTATTATTATTCTTTATGGTTGCGCAAAGGGCTAGCCAAAGAAAATACGTAGTGTGTTTATAACAGTCCACCCTAAATACGGGCGTTAGGCACGACGTAATTTAGCGTCTAGTTTTTACGCTGTAATGAGTAACTTAAATAAGAGCGCCAACGTTGTGAAACGAACAGTATTGTTTACTTATCTTATTTGCTAAAAACCAAAAGATTAAAATAATTAAGAGAGATAAAATCGCGAAATTAACCTTAAAGTAGCTGTAATGTCATTACTGTTGGAAATACTTTTGTATATACCACAAAAAAAAAAAAAAACAATGACAACACTTGTTTTGCAGCCAACTTCACTTTTTACGCGCAGTCAATATTGGATTTTTCAATTGTCCAACGTTAGCGTCGCGCTATTTGGGTTGGGAATTTTTGACAGTTAAATAACGTCTTACGTTCGTATTTAGGGTGGACTGTGAGTAAGACAATTGTTTCAGAAGCTTAAATGTTTTATTGTGAATGGCTTAATCACATTAGCTTTAATCGGTTTTTAATTTTCGTTTTTTAATAAACCCCAGACAATTATTCTAGTATTAAACAAAAAATAAAAAACCTTTTTTAATAGATGATTAAAACAAATGAAAATTTCCTTATAGTATCCAAATCAAGAAAAAAAAAATTTTTTTTGTTGGGTTAAATTAATTAAATTAATTTTAATTTTACGTGAATGAAAATTTCATGAAAAAAAAATTAGGCTCTGTTTTCATTGTGAATAGACATACCATCAAATGTTTCAGGCAAGACTTTCTCAAAGCAGTAAGATAATACAAGTGTATCTTATTTCATGAAAAATTTTTCATATAAGTGGTCATTGATTTGTCTATTATGCAAAAAGAAATTGGGAGATACCAATAATATTACAAACAATAAAAAAGTAACAGAGTATTAAGTTTGTAATAAGCATATTTTCTATTGTTTCGTTTTGTTTGACGTTGTCAGCAGAAAATTTTAACAAATACAATAATTTTTTGTATAAAAGATTCAAATAAAAGTCCATAGTTAAAATAACTATGGACCATTGCTGACAGATCCCAATTCCCAAATAAACATTTACATACATATGTATATGTAATAACAATTCCGTTGTGCCTACCGATTGTTTGAATACTTTTGATAAAGTTGAATTTTACAATATATTAGGGTACAATGTTACTAATAACATCTATATGCAACAAGTTCCTTTACTTGTGTTTTGTTTAGAAACATTATTAAAACAATGACTCTCTCCTAACAGAAACCTTTTAGCATAACAACGCCTCTCTTTTAAAAACATAGATTACTTACTACAAATTCCTAAAACAAGTTCGAAAAATTTACAATCCTCCACGTGATACACTGAAGTTGCATTTATTTCTGTTTACCATATGATTATGGTATATAAGCTTTTAGCAGCAGCATAATTGAAACAAAAAATACAATCCACAAATTACTCTCGCATACTCACTATTATTAAATTAATCTCTCTTTTACACCAATGGAAACAAAATGAATATTAAACACAATACGGCTTCGTAGCCAAGAACAAGGTTGGTTTGCTAGGTTCGTGTAAAAATTGTTGGGGGACTTATGATTCTATGTGTGTGTGTGTGTGTTGTATGTTTACCGAAGTGTACAATCGTCTATAAATTTAGTTGTAATATGATTGCCACGCGGTTTGGTTGACTAATGAAAGTATAAGTTTCGGCAGGGCACTTAGTCTGTAATAGAAGTTTTTGAAAAAAAGTAACGCTTTCTTAAAGAAATATTCAACCATTTTAATATCGTTAAAAAATTATTTGTTATCATTACGGATTTTATTAAAAAAATCAATCAAAATGCCAATAATTGTGTTGCAAAAACTACAATAAAAAATAAATTAAAATAAAAAAATTCATTGTGGGGAAAAAATCCAATTAAAATGCTGTAAATTGCATTATAAAATTAAGAGTAAAATTTTGTTGAACCTTAAATAAAAAAGAAACGACATTTTAATAATGCTTGCATGCCTAAACTTAAAATAACAAAAATAACTTAAGATTTATAGTTCAAAATTCATTTTTATGGAGTGAATAATAAAACAAACAAAAAATATCATTTTAAATCACATCTATGTGCATGCGTTAAAGCATTTGGTTAAATTTAAAAACATCATTTAAAATAAGAAAAATAACAACAAGAACAAACATGCTAGGAATTAATACAGCCAGATGATCAGCATTAGCACTTAAATATTTTTGTTTAATATTAATGCAGTTGCTAGTAGTTTTGCGGGTATTTTTATTAGCCAGAAGTGGTTCAAATGGATTAAATTTAGTAACATCTCTTAGGGGTAAGTTTTTCTTTTGAACTCAAGGAACCTAATAAGCATCTGTGCCAGATAAATACATTTAAATATGACCGATGTGTATTCTAGACTTTTATGGTTATCAAGCGCAATTGTTTTCCTAATTTAAAACTGACTCCTAAAACATTTTTAAAATGTTGTGGGTTAGTTTTGCAAACACAATTTATGGTTTTGTGTCCAATCTAAATGTGGTAAAAAATTTTTTAGTCTATTGTAAGATTTCAATTTATTTTATCTATTTTTTTTTTTCATAATCATTGCTGAGATTTGAAACTTTTTTAAAAATTTTGCAAAGCTTCATAGATGGCAGATGATTTTTGCTTTTAAGAAAAAAATTAAATCTAAATCAGATGCAAGAGAAAAAATAATTTAATTTTCAAAAAAATATTTTTACAAACTGTTTAACTGAAAGCACTTGTTGCATTCAAAGTGTTTCTGTGGCTTTCACGATTAAACGCGTACATTGACTTAGGTCAACTTTAAGCTACCTAATGAGTACTTTGTTGTTATTAAATTCTAACACTGTTGTGAGATACTATATTTTTGCTTATAAAACGCCAACCAACTATTTTTGCAATATCGTTAGGAAATAAATACATCATATCTGTTGACCCACTTTTGTATTTAAATTTCATAGTCAAAAGAAAATTATACATTGAAATGTCTTTAAGGTAAGTAGTTGAAAACCTCTTACCTTTTTATCTATCTAACAAAGGAAACTTACAAATCTTTCAAAAGAAAAAACAATAATATTTTTTAAGATTTTTTGAAGTATTCTTGAAAGTATCAAAAAAAAAACAAAAATGTTTTATTAAATAGTTGCCATCAAATAGCATAAGAACGAACACTATGAGTTGCTAGTTTATGGAGGTTATAGATATTTGTGAAGAAAAAAAAACACATAATATTTCATGTATACTACATTTAACTAGAGCATTACTAAGTATAAAAAAATATAAAATTCCTTAAACACAATATACTAAAGCAGCAGCTTGCTTGCAGTTAAGAAAACTTTAAAGGCTGTCTTGTGACCTGGAATAAAAAGATCAATTTTAAGAAAACCACGAAATTTTATTTCCCCTGGTAAAAAAGAAGAAAATTATGATCTTTTTTTATAGAAAAGAAATACTTGAAATTATGTATATTTTTTTAAGCAGGACTTGAGAAAGAGTTTTTCTTCAGGATTTGTTATAGGTTAATATTAACATTTTTTTATACGTGAAATATATATGAAACAAATTTAAAGCTACCTTAGTAGAATTAAAATATAAAACAATAATTTTTACATATAGTTTAAGTTATTGCTTTTAAAGGAAGGCTTACTACTCTAATAACTTTGCAATAATATTAAAAGTTATGCAAATTTATGATTAACTTCAAATTAAATTGACTATTAAATTTTCAATTTTCTTATTTATTAAGATAAATTTTTTTTAACAGAAATTTTTTAAAGAATACAATTGTCGTAATTGAATTTATAAAAGTTTTTAATAAAAAAAATTTTGTATATAATTTTACCAATTGAATACAGGCCTTATATATTAAAAATTAAGCAATAAAATGCATTTTTTTTTAATTAGTGCTAGAAGTTATTATATCAAAATCAGCTTCAATTTTTAAATAATATTGATGGAAACAAAACTTGCAAATGTTATGTGAAAGTTTCCTATATATTAAAGAAAATAAACCGTATTCATAATAAATACTTTTAAAATTATTCTGTGTTTAAATTTGACAAAGCTTTTTCAAAGGTCCTGTAAGAAGCAAATGAAATTTTAATTGAAAGTTTTATATAAGTGCATTCTTAAGGTGTACTTTTTTATTTTTTTATATAATTATTTATTTATTTATTTATTTTTTTTTTTTTTTTTTTTGATAAACTGCCTATACCTACACCACCTAATAAGTTACATCGACATTTTTTTAATAAAGTTTTTTTCCGTTTTTATTTTCAAAACTTTTTATCTTGCAACCGTTAGCATAGCTAACACTATTTTTAACAGCCAAGAAACGCTTATAAGCATTTAGATTACCTGATTTTGGCAGCAAATACATTTAATTCGTAGTTTAAATTATCAGGACTCTCTAGTCTATGTCTGTGATTATCTTTAGGGAGTTTATCTATTGATAGTTGATATTCAACGAAGTTTTTAGATAACTAAAAACTAGAAAAAAGCAAAAAAACTCTTGCAAATAAATAAGAATTTTTTATTTGGCAACGTTGGCTTGTCGCATTATATTTAGGTGTAATTGACAGATTTGCTTCAAACTTGCTTCATAAATAAAAAAAATTATTTAAATGTTCTTTCAAACAGTAAGAAAAATTAATTATTTTTTAGTTTGAATTATTAATTTTTTAGTTTTTAATATTTTAACAAAAAAGAAAAAAAATTATAATAATGTGAAACTGCAACGATTAAATATGACTAAAATTTTTTTTGAAGTTTTGAAAAAATACCTTAATTGTTGCAAGAATCTGTTCGGATTGCTATTCTTAATCGGTTAAATTACAATATTCATTTAAAGGGATATTTGTCAATAAAACTGTTAAAGAAAACTAAAGCAATAAATGGTCCCCTGGGTAGCATCAAAATGTTCACATTTTAACTACTTTCACCAATGAAGGTTTTTATACTTTAACCTTCTTCACGAAAACATAAAAGAAAGGAAAAGTGTAACATTTGTTATAAAGGTTAAACTTTTTAAAGGACAGTAAAAGCATATTCGTTCAAATTTGCTACTTAACTCCTTATGCTTGCTAGCTTTGCACCTCAGCTTTGCAGTTGGTGACAATCAACAACCCTAATTAATAGAATACTGTGTTTTCAACTTTGTTCAGTGCCATTGACATTTTGTTATTTTTTCTCACATAATTTGACTGTATAAAATTACAGCGTCTGCATGTATTTGTATTTAATGTTCGTTAGCTGCAGCCTGAGTTTTGAATGCTTTTAAAATTTCTTGTAAATTGTTTCCAGTTCCAATGTGCTTGAAAGTTATGCTCATATAAATTTTAACTCAATTCATGTTTTTTTTGTATGATACATATAACTTTCGCATTAAAACCTAAAATACAATTAATTCGGCCACAAGGGATGAAACCACGCAATTTATTTTATGAAAGATAAAATGTAAATCTTAGTGAAATAACGTAATTTTGTAATACACTTTTGCATCTTAATTAAAAAGAAAAAAATTTAATTATCTTGTCTAACTATTATTTGATCTACTAAATATATCAGCAGCCAAGGCTTTAGTTCAGAAATTCGTAGAAGATGAATTGCGAATGCCTCTTAATGCAGCAAAAGCTAACAGTTGAAGAAGAAATGAAGGTAAGATTAAAAAAAATTTTTTTATTAGTTTTCAGATCAGTCACACAGAGTAATTCAAAATTAGCAGACGTATTCTGTGACAATTTTTTGTGACTTCTTCATACATTCCTATTACGTATAGTAATAAAAAAAAAAAAATAAGTTATTGGTTAAAGAAAAAATATAAATATAAAAACAACAATTTCAATTGAATTTCAATTTAATTAATTAAAAATATGTTTTCTGCTCTTTCAATTAAATATATAATTATTTCAATCAGTTTTTTAATTAGAAATTTTTGTATTTTTTTTTAATTGGTTATATAAATAAATCAAATACAATTTTTATTAAATTTTGAAAATAAATAAAAGTACTAATAGGTACAAAAACATTTTGTGTAACTATTAAAATGATATTTTTTTTAAATTGTCAGTTTATGATACAAAATATTGCGTTTCTTAATATGGACTGGTATTCATCAAATCAGTCAAAAAAAGAGTGATAGAATTATTTTTTTTTTTTTTTGGACTATAAAATCTTAACTTGCCGAACGAAATAACATTGCTTTGTTAAATGTAAGCTTAAAATAAATCTGTTTTTGTATTCCGAATAGCTATGTCCAATGATCCAAGGTTATCAAAACCCTTATCAATATGGTCAGAATAATTTTTTAAGGGCTATTACTAATTTAATGTGCAATGCTTAAGCCTAGTTATTGTAGCGTTATCGTTGCCCATGCCTGCATTTAAGTCTTTTTCACGGGTGGCTTTTATTTATATATGCATCTTGCATTATTTCTGTAAAAAGCTTTAAAAATTTTTACTGGGATGTCAAAATAGCTAAAGTCTGCGAAATCAATAAACTACGTTAACTCATGCACAACAATCAACATTTTGTATTGAGTGAATAAATAGCTAATTACCATCACAAGTTTTTATATTTAAAAAAAATATTTATACTACTTTAGTTGTGAGAGTAATACGAGTTAAAGCATTTTGTATCTTAATTGTTTAAATATTTGAAAACAAAAAAATAAAACAAACTCTTAGAATACATTCTTAAAATTTAGTGTTAAAAAGCTTTAATGAGATGAAATAAAATTGCTAATTAATTAAAAAGCACTTTTATTTTCTAAATCTATATTTATGCACTATAATTCTTTTTATTAGATTTTTATTTGTTAATCAGAATCAGCTGCAAATTTTAGTCTCCAAATAATGTCGTACATGAAAAAATATAAAAGATATGGCAACAACATACGTTTCTTTTCGAGTGCCTTCAAATGTAATAAAAGGAAAAAAGCACCAAATGAAAAGTGCACTTAAAATGCGTTAAGATGGCAGATAACCCAGCCAGAAAAATACAATACACTGATATTGAATCTTGAGAACAGAGTTAGAAGCAATGAAAATGCACTTGATGCAAATAAGCTCAAAAAGAGGCTGTAAAATACACGAAAGAAAAGGCTTGAATTTCAAAAACTACAAAAAGTAGTATCAAACTGCAGTACTCTTTAACTACTACGCACCAACAAATTAATGTTTGAAGAAATGATGATTAAGAAGTTTACAAAAAAAGGAAGAAAATTATACTTTAACAAATTTCTGGTAAACACATACCAAGCCATCAATTTACTGCTCTAAAAATTATAAAATTGGTAATCCAATGTCTTTTAACTCTTATCGGTTGGGGTTGTTTTTTTTAATTTTTGTGCTCTTCTGCAATTTCTTCTAAAAATTTTAAGGTCAATATAAAGCAAGAGGTTTTGTGCGTATGTACGTATGTATGAACATACAACATAAAACGAGAATAAAAACATCTTCAACTAAACTTAAACATCGTGAAAACAAGCAGCAATTGCTGTATGCTACAAGTTGACATTTATTGAGATTTATAGTTTAACTATTTTACAAGGTGTTTTCAAATGCACTAACAACAATCACAATATTTACGCAGTGGAAATAGTTAAAATACACGTAAAAATAACCCAACAGAAGAAAATAAACTAAATTGCTAAAGGTAGTTTTAAAAATGGATTTTTATATAACTTCAACCGTTCAAAGTGGCAACTAACAATACTGAGCATGATAAAAGCCAGTGTTAATAAATTACACTCGAAATAACAGAGTCCTATTTTACTCATTAGACTTTTCAATAAAAACGCAATTTCTTTTTAGGAAAATATTAACATCAGGTATTTTATAAAGGAAATAATAATTTTTGATATAAGAAAAAAAATCAGACTAAGTAAGAATTAACTGAAATATTTCTATTAAAACTTAAGCGGCCAAATTATTTAAAAATAATTAACAATTTTATTGCACTATGTATGTATATTTCATTACGATTTAGAATTCGATCTTGGTCATATTGCATAATAGGTTCACTCTTTAATATTTATTTGAAAGATAATTTGTAACTTCTTTCATCACTAATTTAAGCAATCATCATTGTTTACTTGTGGCTTGTTGCCAATCGAATTTGGTCGGTTAAGTGTTTTATTAAGATTTCGGTTGTAATAAAATTATATATAAATTTATGTTTATAATGTTTTACAACTTGGTAATTGCACTTAATGTGAATTTAATGATCAGTATCGTAGCGTCTCTAGATTACCTAGTTAATGTCTGGGTTTAAAACTTAGAAGAAGATTTCATGCTGTAGAGTACTGTAGAGTACTGTAGAGTATTGGAGGGGAAGAAATGTTTGCTACTATACATATATATTTGTGTGAATTATAGACTTCAGAAACATTTATGTTGTTATATTGTTAGATGCTGTGATATGAACTTTAAGCCTAAACTCAATCCATTTCAATAAATTAGCCATAAGGAATCCTTCTTCTTAAATATGTCCGCTAAACAATTGGTCTTATATTTTTTCTATTATTCACATTCGAGTGTATCATTAGTGTTTTGCTAGTTTTGCTCTTTGAGGCTGTGTGTATATTTCTTGATTTAGATAAAATTTTCTACATGTTTTTATTCTTGGATCTATTTTTATTTTTTTCTGTTATTTTTTTATTTTCGCGTTAACATATTTGCCACTTTTAGTGTCAATTTTTCTCGTTTTCTATTATTCTGTTAATTCCATTACCTTCCAGTTTTACAAACATACAGGTGCTATTAAGCTAACAAGAGTGTAAAAGTAAAATTGGTCTCTTTAAGAGGTTTTTGCTATCAAACAACAAACTACTGCTACATACAGATCCCATTTCCAATGCATACTACGTGTAAAAAAGTTAATAATGGTGAACTGTGTTTAATTCTTATATCTATAGATGTCGTCATATCTAAACTCAATTCCTAAATCGTGATATTAGATGTCAAGTAAAAAATGCATATTTACTTTAGATTGTAGCCAATTGCAAGCATAAATTTTTAACAAGTAACAAGAACTTACATTGAGTTAAGGTCAAAACTATTTTAGTTGATGTTTTTTAGCCTAAAAATGAAGACCTTTAAAATCTACCAAAATGTGTAAAATTAATTGCGTGGTCATTTATAACAGCTACTAAAAAAACATAGAAAAAATATACGAGTTACAAATTAAAAATTGTTGGTAAATTTATCTTTTAAGGTTTATGTCCTGGCCTCTTTATATAAAAAATTGAATTTTTTGCAAGTTGCTGTACCTTAATGTCAAGCGTAGGCCTAAATTATGCTTTAAAAATGTGAAATCTTGTAAATATGCAACATGCTTTTCTCTATTTAAAGTTCTAAGCATTTTTGCCATTTTTTATTTTCGTTTTTTTCTTAAGATGTAATAACTTGTTGTTGAGAATGTGTTTTTGTTAATGTTTCTTCTGTTGAAAAATTTGCATTTCATCAGGACAAAAAAGAAAAAAAATTAAAGAAAATAGAAACATGTTTTTAATGCCTGTTTCTTCAAAAAAATTTCTAAAAAAAAAATCCGGCAATAATAGTGCGTAGGCTTTAATAACATGACAAACGACAAATTTCGTTATTCATTTTGTTTGTAAGCTACGTCAGGAAAGAAAACAAAAAAAAATAAATTGAGGCTGGATAAAAAACGAAAAACCCAGTTCACAGGAAATTTTAGTTTTTTATTAAATTTTTTTAAGTATAAAATTTTTTTACTAAAATATTTTAAAGCTAAGGCTAAATCAAGTAAAATAACTTTACTTACATTAAACTGATTTTTTAATTCTATGATAAGTTTACTTCAATGTCGTGGTTATGTGCATTTTCATATACAAAAATGTGTTCAATATTTGACGACAAATATTCACGGCCGAAAATTCGTCATTTGTCTCAGTTACAACAGCTGTGTTTTTTGTTTTGGGATCATAATTATTTATTATTAATTTCGACAACGAGTTCGCTGTTTTGGACGAAATTCGTCGTTAGTCCCATTTGCGTTCTCAGCATTAATCTCAAAATAAGACACGATAAAAGTTTAATAATAAAAAATTTATTATTTGCTAAATTAAGTTTGGCAAAAGTTATACAAATATTTAAGGCGGAAAAGATATTATAGGTTACATCTGACTTTTGTTTTTAAAATACTAACGTTAAGAATAAGATTAAACAGGAATTTAAAAAAAATCTAAATATTTCACACATATCTTTTATTACCTACGAACGAGCTCATTAGTCACTATATAGTTTTACTATTTTAAAGAAATTTTTAATGCACCTACACATAGCAATATTTCGTTACACAAACAGAGATTACAAAATAAATATTGCTTTTTTTGAATAAATTATTGATGGCAACAATTACTTAAAAGCCAGGATTATCTTTTCAGCCATAAAAATTTAAATACATCTTTTATATAGTCATACAAGTAAACAAAATATATATATAAAAAAAATTGATGGACATTTTATGGCCTCTTACACTAAAATTCAAAAGTATACTTTACAGCTGCTCTCATAAATTTACAGAATAAACAGAATAAAAAACCGTATACAAAATACATTAATACAAAACAATCCTTTTTTTCTTATTTTCTTTTTTTGTTTAATTTTCTTTTTGAGCAAGAAAAAAATTGTTCACAATGTGCTTGAGGGAGGTAGGTGTAGACTATTCTGTACTTTTGAACTCATATTCTTAAAAATGATCTTGAAATTGTGGCATGTTTAAAATGATGATTTTTGATTTTTGCCTTTATTGTGAAAACTATAAAACTGTATATGTACATGTAATTTAAAAGAATATACGTACATATGAAACAATTGTCTTTTCAAGCAACATAATAAAAAATCAAATTTTATGAAGTTTCTATTTAGAGTCTTGTTCATTAAAATATCCATTTTAAAGCAGCTGCTGTAATTCTTGTGGATTCATCTTACAGTATCTTTTATAGTCTAATTGTTAATTGAATTAAATTTATCCTCTGGGCTTGGTATAATAAGAAGACCTCGTCTAAAAATCATTTAAAGATCATTTCAAGAAATAAGCAATTTGGCGAAAAAAGGAAATAAAATTCAAAATAAAATTTATTAAAACATGCGGGGTCATACTAATGCGAAATTTAGCAAAAAAGATTTAATAATTTAATAATAAAATTTCTTAAGGCATAAAATTTTAAATCATTTATGTTGACAAAGGAGGAGGAGTTGTTGTTTGATTTATATTTTAAAATAAATAAATAAAAAACTGTTTTATAATCAAAAAAAGTCTCAATAAGTGTTTTGTCACAATAAAGTTAAAATCAGTTTTTATTCTAAAATTAATTTAAAAATGCCTGGCAACCGTCATTAAACCTTTTCTATCGCCCAGTTGAAACCAGCTTAAATAAGTAAAACTGCATGAAAGGTGATAAATTCAAGTCATGTATACCAAAATTCTTCATATTTATTTATAAAAAAAAAATATAGACCAAGTGATTATAAAGGGGATATCAGGTCTTACGAGGATAAACTACAAATTACACTAATTTGATAATGGAGACGAATAATATTTTTTCTTTGCTGTACAAATGTTTTTTATTAATTTTCTTTTTGAAGTTGTAAGAAGAAAGAAAAATAAATTAATAAAACATTTAGAAGGAAACAAAAAATCACAATAAAAAATTTGTTTAACTTTTTGTTAAATCATACTGTATTTTAATATTAGATGTAGCGATACAGGTATAAAGTATTTTTTCACTTGACCCTAAGTAAAATGTTGCATGTTTATTATGAGTTTAACAGAATCTTCAACTGACTTGTTTAATAATAATTTGGTTGCTTAAAATTTTAAAAGCAACTTAATTAAACAAGTGAAAAACCAGAATGAGAGCATGAAATAGAGAATAATATTAAAAGAAAGAGTGGGAGAAAGAGAAAAAGAGAGAGAAAGTAGATTAATAAATTTTAATGTCGTTTCTTTGTTTCATAGAGTAATTTAAATTGTAAATTTAATATGTAAAAAATAAATTAATTTCAAGATAATTGCATTTAAAAATAAAGTCCCCAAATGCTTAGCTGGAAATTTTTTGAAGATGCCTTTTATGTCGTTTTACTCATTGCTAGCTTAAGCTTTGCTTTCCACATAGAGAACATGATTAAGGGAATCATAATCTAGCACGAACGAATGTAGCGATCGACAAAATGTTGCATTATATTCTGCTAACGTCTTTGCAAACTGTATAATGATTAAAGATATTCAGTTTCCTTGATTTCTTATTATTAGATTTAAACACATCTTAGTAAACCTTATTTACAGAAGAAAATACTGCTTATTGTACATAGTTTTTTTGTACTACGTTATCTGGTATCATTAAACGTCATGCCAAGGAAACATAATAACGTGTATAACTCACTTATATTATGGGCTTCTCGTCTTAAAATACCACTTTGTTCATTCGTACTAAATAACGTAACTAAATACTGTGTTCTCAACTATAAGTGGCAACATGAAAAGTCGGTGGTACAGAAACAAAAAAGAAACCTGTTGTTTGCCATTTAAAGAAATTGTCATTTTAGCTGTTTAAGGGTTTGCATTTATTTAATTAAATTTTTATATTGGCGAGGAGCTAGCAAAATGCCGCTTAAACAATATGATTTCTAAAGTAAATGGCAGCAGAAAAGGCAGTCTTCACTTGCACTCCAAAAGATCGGCAGAGGAGATGCGAAAACAATTTTTAAACTAAACCTGATTTCCTGCTTTTATACACAAAGAAAAATATCTTTTTGCTCCATTGCAGAATTCAATATAAGTCATCGTGATCAACATAGGTTTTCAAAAAGTACAAAATTATTGTCAACATATTTATTAACATCTTCAGACCTAAACTTGGGCTATGTCATGGCTTTGTGTTGCCCCACCATTTAATCATGATGATGAAACATCGTTTGTTAATCATAATCAATGTATCATATTTATGTTTTACTTCTTCCGTTTTCTGAGTTTTGTTTTTTTATACATTTTTTTTTGTGGTGTTTTTTTGTTTTTTATAATTTAATGTTTTGTATTTTTGTTCGCATAAAAAAATGCACTTTTTCATTATAATTTTGTAACATGTAATTTAAGCTTTTTTATGATTTTTTATTAAAACAAAATTAATTATTAATTATAACTTTTAATTTTTGTATTTTTTTTTTTCTTCAAAAAATAAACCGTTGCTAGTTTGCAAATCATGCTTAAAAAAATTTACTTTTAAAAATAAAATTAAAAAAGAAATGTTAAATTTTATAACTTTATTTGTTTAATAGCCCAAACAATTTGTTGTTCTACAATTGACGTTCTTTATTGTACGATCGATTTGATGAAAAATTTACTACTCCAACCATAGTTTTTGCAAATGATCAGAATCTATATCTTACTACGATCTATTCAGTATTATGGAAGTTATAAATCAATAAAAATTGACACTAAAACATATAAAATAAAACAACCAGCCACCTGACAAACATTTCTATCATTTTAAAAAGTTACTTTTTTATTTAGATAATAATGGCGGTTAAGGTATGATTAAATAAGACGACCACAGGTCAGTGACACTCACATTTTCTTTACTGATGCCAAAAAAATAAACAATTTTTAACCTTTAGAAAGTAAATGAATTATGGTAATTTAAAATTTTACGTTTTATCAGTAATTTTTGTTTTTCATAATTTCTTTTTTTGGGAACATTCATGAGTTTTTAATGGGTACAAAATTTATAACTTAACTAGAATAAACAAAGTTAATAATAGTGCACTAAAGAGAGTAAGTGCAAGAGAAGCAATGAAAATACCCATGATTTTTAAACTAATTCCTTTTTTATGGACTAGTTCTATTTTTTTGTGGTATGTTTAAAAATTTAGTAAAAATAACAAAGAAGACTTTAATTACAATCGTGTAGAAAACAAGTTATTATCATCTTTGTTTTTTCATACACTTGGTTAATTTCTTAAGAAAAGAATAAACTATTTTAGTAACGTAAATTTTATGTGCCTGGTTATTTGAAACTACATGCGATGAAGAAAAAAACTTAGAAGGAACATTATTAAAAAAAAAAACTGTAAACAAAAGTACGTCTGCAAGTTGATTACTCATAAAGTAATTAAAATTAATATTCTTTCTCAAGCTTATTATATTTGTTTTCTAGTTTCAAAAAGTACCTTTTTACAAAATACAATACATAATTTTGAAAACGTTTGCCTTTTTAAAAATCGTACCTTTAGAAACGTTTATTTTTGTTTGCGACTTAATACACTCAAGAATATGTATAAGATGCAGCTGTACACAAAACTCTTTATATTCTGCTAGTGACCTAATTAAATTGTGCTGTTCTTTAAAAAATAAATTATCTTTCCTAAACAAAATCATTCTTAAAATTTACTTTAAGTTACGAGTTCATCCTGTATTAAAAAACTCATCGGATTAAAAATTATTTACTTTAAAAATATCCTTTTGCTTATTACGATGCATTTTTTAAAGATGTAGGAAACTGATTTTTCCCTACCTATTAGCTGTATTTTATATACACAGTATTTTTTTAGTATTTTTTAAAGTTAAGTTTTTGTTAGTCCCCGTACATTTTTACCAAAAAAAAATCAATTTTAATGTTTTTTTTTATAAGAACTAACCTTTCCAACAAAAAAGTTTAAAAAAAATTTCGAAAGTTTTCTTTTCGTAAAGGTTATATACTTTAAAAAAATTCAACTTAAATTCAAATTTAATGACAAATGAGACAATTACATAAATTGTTAAATTTTCCGCATATAAGTTTCATTTTTGCTAGAAAGGGTATAATTTCCATTAAAAAAATATTTTTAGTCATATTGATATTATTTTTAGTAACTAAATTAGCTAGTCCAATTTTGATATTTTTGCTTTTAATTAACTATTTATATAATTTTCTTAGATTTTTTGTTCTGTTCTTAATTAATTACTAAGATAATTTTTTAGAAAAAACTTTTTTAATAGCCCTACAGAAAATATTTTTTTCTTTAAATGCATTACTTGAACTAAGTAAAGCTTACTTTGATGTCTAACGCAAAAAATTAATTCTCTTAATCGTAACAAATGGTTAACAATTTAGAAAGTATACATCTCTTTCTCTCTCTTAAATTTATTGTCATAAGAAAGAAAAATGTATTAATTTTACCAAACAAAAATAAAAAAAGACTTAATTATTATTGACAGCTCACAGCAAGATATTGCATTTATCAAAAAAGTTTAACAAACCATCAGTTAAAATACAAAAAAAAAAAAGAAAACAAAAAAAACATTTACTCGATATTGAAAAATAAACAAATGTCTGTCAGTGGTCAACACTTTGTTAGCCTATTGTTGTTGCTCTCAGAAATTGCTTTTCACAAACATTTTATACTTCGTTCAAAACGTTATGTGCTCAAATTTATGTATGTAAGTGATGTTATTTTTGTTTAGACTGAATTCTTATGTTTTAATAAAGTTTTAAGGTGTTTATAATTTTGACAGAACTCTGGTAAATTTTTATTAACTTTTCGACGAAAAAATATTAAATATTCATGACTGCAACTTCCTTTCACAAAGATTTAAAAGTTAAAAAATTTCATGAAATTAAATATGTTTGTAAGTAAACGCTCAAACAAATTTTTTTGCCGTTTGCTTTTCTACGAGTACCTATTATTATGTTCACTCCTTCTTTAATACAATTCCGACCAAAAACTAATTTCATTTTGGCTTACAAAAAAATGTAGAAAACAATTTAGCAATTGTCACTCAAAAAAAAAAAAAAAATTAAATAAATAAAATAAAATAAATAAATAAATAATAAACTAATTAAGATTGTTAATTTAAAAATATTCCATCAGTTTTATATTAACGTTAAGCTGCATATGAATCCTGAGGATATTTTCATAATTCACTTAGTTTTGTATTTTATTTAAACAAATACACATTAAAATGCTCATCTTAAATTTATAAAATAAGCGTATAACGCCTTGTATCGTCTTGCATCAATAACATCATTAAACCCATATGATGTACGAGTCATTGTATTAAGGTTCTATGCCAAAAACATATTATGCAAAATAGCTCATTAGTGTAGCAATTTATCTCATCTTTTTTTAACGCAAAAAAGAAAGAGAAACAACAATGACAAAATTTGTTTGATAAAAAAAGAAACAAAAAGTTTTTCGTTTTAAAAAAGGGTTCCCTAAAATTTATTAAAGATTTTATTTTCTTCAAGCCACTATTTAGCTTGATACATAGCTGTTAACATGTATATAATACAGCGGTAAGGGTCCAAGCTGTGACCTGCCTTATTTTGTAGAAACTGAGCCAATTCTGTTTCTTAAAAAAAAACCGTTTCATAAAACTAAAATTTGTTGCGGTTTCATTTAGTTTAAGATGGATTTCTAATCAGTCGAATTTTTTCAGTTTTTTCACTGCTGTCATAAAATAAACAATTCTTGTTTAAAACACCGAATTCATATTTCTGTAATTAAAAGGCTTACCAGATTATGTCGATCATATTTGTATAAATATTCTACACAAATAACGGCATTTTCAAAATTTGAGTGAATTTTGGCTAATTCTATACAAGCGGCTGCTTTGGTAAAGATATTATACCCAAAAAAGAAGCAAAAAAAGAAGCATCTGAAAAATTATTTCATAAATCGATCGTGCGTATCCAACAGTGAGTTTATATAAACAAATGAGTATGGATTTGCAGATACAAATATACTAACCAAAATAATAAAGAGTTTAAATGTTGATAAACGAAGCAGGTATTTTTATAATATTTGGTAGCTTATGTTCAAAAAGCCTTATTATGCAGACACAATGGCAATGTAATAAATATCGTTCATGTAGATTTATACAAGGAAGCCTAAAAAGCAGCAGATAAGGCTAAAAGCTTTAACTAAGGCTAACTCAAACAATAATAAGCTACTACAACAGACAAGTGGTAACAAGAAGCGAAACTGTTGAAAAGAATGCAATCGACTTCACAGTGAATCTTATAAAGAATGAAATGAATAATGTTGCATACGATATACGACATGCATTATGCATAAACTACAATCATCAAAAACCACCTAAATTTATTTTTTAACTTCTTTTTTTATGGTTGCTTAAATGCAAAAAGATCTAAAAAAAACAAAAATCTCAAATTCATACTACAGCATTGAAACACTTATGCAATTGGTAATTCTTAGTAATGATTTAGTATTAAGACTTTTAATGCAATTAGTAAAATTTAAAAGCTTTTCAATAAATAAACATTAAATATAAAATAGATATACGTAAATGGAGAGAGAAAGGAAAAGCAAATTTATATTCATCTATTAAAATAATAATTTGTTATTCACAGAATCTTTTAGATATTAACCGCCAAATAAATAGTCATATGTTATAGAAGACATAATGTACAGCTTAAAGCAACAGCAAACACACACCAAAATAAAAAAAACAATGGATATAATAATATAATTAGCATTAACAGTGAAAACGTAGTAAGTAAAGTTGTGAGTACTTGATATAAGCTGCACAATTTACTTTTGCTCATAAATTACAAGAAACGCATACAAAAACATACTCTCGCTTACATTACAGCGTATCACGTACAAATCCAAGAACAAGATTGTTTTCCTTTTTAATAGGAAAAAAATCCTAAAACAAAAGTGTAGACAGACAGACATATAGATATTTATGCTATCACAATGCAAAAAGTTGATTTTTTCTTACATTGTGTGATTATTTGGTAAAAGCAGAACTGAGCTCAGAGAATTACAACAAAGTCAGCAAATCGTTTTTACTTTATTTTAGCATCTGAACTTTACATAAAAAAGTCTAAAGCCGCATCATAGTAGCGGCATGTTAAAAGTATAGAAGCAGAACATTCACAACAAGAGGCCACAGGAAATGAAGAAGATTTTTTTTAGTATTCTTATAACATATTTTTTATTCTCAAAAGTGGTATCATTAGTTGGTTGAATAGATTGTATTAAAACTTTTGCTTAAAGCTGAAAACATTACAATAGTAGCAGATAACATTGAAAGCTTTAGTTTTTATAACTTTAAACATTCAAACAATGCCTGAAAAGTTTTGTGTCACTGTAAATAAATTAAGCTTTAAGCTCAATAGATTTTTGGTACATATTCAAAGTTTGAAATCTTCTTGTAGTACTTCAAAAAAGAAAATATACATAACACAACGAAATCTTTTGCTAAAAAAATGGTTTATGTACTAGCTGTCCAAGAGATTAAAAGCTTATTAAAAACTTTAATACTAGACAAGCAATGCCCATGACATATTCCGCGTATCATTTCCATTTCCATTTGTTTTAAATAAAAATTTTGAAAAATATGTTTCTAAGCATTTAACAAAATCTTTAAAAATAAAATGTGCTGACAACAGTTCTATTAAAATTATTCCGGTTAGATTGAGTGCTTTCGAATTTCATCTCTAGTTTCTTTACGAGATGACATATTTTTCTGGAATAAGAGGTGTTCTATATTTGAACCAAGGTTCTAAGGGACCTCTCCATAAAATTCAAAAGGTAGGTGCTTGGCATTCCATATCAATTACATATCGATCCCGATACAGTTTTATTACATGTATAGTAAATGCTTAAGTAGAACTTAATACTAATTATTATTACTATTATGGATAATAAAAGCTCTTTAAAAATTAATTAGTTTACGTTCCTAGTTTACAGTATTAAAACAAGTTTTATGGTTACTTTAAGCAAAACTTACAATCTAGATTTTGCAGTTTTATGCCTTACTTATGCTTTCCTTCTTAAGCTTCATTGCTTAGATTAATAATAGAAAATTAGGCTTACGTTGCAAATTTAATTAAATTCTATGACTTAAAAAATACCTTTCTAAAGCTTAAGCTGTTAGTAGCTCTTGATTGGTATGTTTTTTTATTAAGATGTTTGAAGCAAGAATCTTAAGTGTTGCAAACTAATTATTTTGAAAAATTAAAAAAAAAAAGATTTATGGACATATTTATATTTTGTCTTAAAATTTTTTTGTCCCAATCTACCCCAAACTTATGATTAAAGCTTTAATTCTGATATCTCAGTTATAGTTTTAAAACAATTATTTGTTTACTAGTAAAAGCTTTTTTAGTTTAATTTATTTAAAAAATTTTTCCATTAGCTCTTCTAGCTGACAACTTCTTATATTTTTTAGTTTTTTATATTCTGCCAATAAATTTAGTGTATAATGTGGTCTACCTTCACTGCTTTTCAAAATTATGCATCCTACTAAGCTAAAAAAAGTTTAGCAATATATTAAATTGAATATTTCGCTATAAGTAATGACGTAAAAAACTGGCATAAAGAAGTTTAAAAACCAACACAGATATGAAACGTAGCCATTACACATAGATACAAACATGTTTTTGTAACGAAGTGTAATGCCAGCTACAAATCTACGAATAAATAATAAAAACAATTTATCATAAAAAAAATAAGTTGTGTTTGTTATTTTATGTGTTTCCTTTTTTTAGTTCTTCCTGCAACATTTAAAGTTTAATTTAAATTTAACTAAAGTCTTGATCATTTAAAGTAGCATGTATCATTTGTAAATGTATCTCTATTAAAAATGAGTGTAATATTCACATTTGTTTATACTACATGTAGGATGTTTGTTATTCTCTTTTTATTAAAATAAAGTAATCAACATTGTTTTCCTAAAAAAAGAGGAATATTTGTAACTTTGTCGTTGTTGTAATTTTGCATACATCATCATATTGCAGTTACACAAGTATCTTAGTTTGCAACTGACTATGCGAGTTTTGCCTTTAAATGCAGAATGTGCAACAAATTAATTCAGATAAATTATGGCAAGCAAAATGTTAAAAAAAATTAATTAATAATAATTACTGCAGTTACATATACAATTCATTTATTTTGTTTTTTACGATATTGCATTTTACTATTTTTTTGTGATTGTCTGTGGACAATTTTTATTATAAGTTTAGATGTATGAGTTTGTGAGAAGATTAAAGATTTTTTTACTGAAAATATTTAAAGAAAGCAGAAGGCCACATTAATAATCATCTTGAGTATAAACTTGTTATTTGATCAAAAAATTTAACAAAATAAAAAATTACTTAAAACTGATCAACTGAGTTGGTAATAAAAAATTTTTATTGTTCATAAAATTTTATCACTTACAGCGATATTAACTTTTGATGCTTTTTAATGAATTAGGTATGTAAGCTTAGTTTAAAAAATGAGAGTTTTTCTCAACCTCTAGGAGTAAAGAGTTCAGCTTTGTTTTACCCTCTTAAATGTCCTTTTTACCAGCAGTTAGTAACCATACAAACAAAATCATTTATTACCATGTCATCGATATTATATTCACTTTAAAATATTTTTATTTACCATTTCATTTAAATCGTTGGTAAAGAAAATATTCCTGTGAGAACCACTCTTCTTATTAAAAACAGAGCAAATGCAAAAATCATTTTATTCGTCTTGCAGTACACAGGTGTAATAGTAATATTTTCTATACCCAAAAATTAAAAGGAAAAATCCTCTATATACCAGGAAAAACCCAAATGAGCTCACCTGCAGTTCGTTTATACCAACATGACTTACATTACACTTCGTTTTTACATTCCGGCAGTTTGACATATAGAGAAACGGTATTAAACAGTTTATTTTCTTGTATATTATTAATTATATATGACACTGAGTCCATGCTAAAGTAAGTTTCTAAATTTATTGTTTACAATAGAAACAAAGTCTATCTTCATATTTTTAAAAATCCTTCATCTCTTATATTTGCCTTCTTTGCAATTACTTGGAAAATTGTAAATAAACTTCAAATATAATATGCATTTTATCTATTATTCAAATAACTATCATGCTTAAGTCAAAGCAAAATATCTTCCCTTTATTGCAACCTTACGATTTATGTTTTTATGCTGTCGTCAACAAAAAAAGGCAATGTTATGTTACATTTTTTTTTAATTTATCAATAAAATATTTTTAAAAAAGGAAATAAAAAATTAAAAAAAAAATAATATTCTAGAAAAGAGGAATAAGACAATAATGCCTTTAAGCTAGTTTTACCTTAACATTGAAGAGCAATTAAAAAAAAACAAAGAGTTTACTAAAGCAAGCAACAACAACCACTACTATTTTTCCACAACTCGAAAGCCATGTTTGTAACTTAGTAATAGTCTATTCTATTGAACGACTATTATGCAAATCAATGCAATTTTTTAAGTAAACACTGACCTCAAAAGCATAAAACCTAGTATTTATTTAAAGAGACCTAAAATGCCGCATCGGATTAAAACAAAACAACAACATTTACATGGCACACTTGCTTTTTATTAGCATGCTTAGAAGAAGAAGGAAAAAGAAAAAATATCCTTAGAAAGATCATCCCATCTAGATCCACAAAATAACATAAATTTTTCGTTGAATTTTATATTGTTTGAACATAAAGAAAATATAAGGAATAAAATCGTCAATGATAGGTACTACCTTAATTTTCTTGCCTATTTTTTTTAATATTTTTAAATAATTGAAATAGTGGTTAATATATTTATTGTAAATTCTAGATTAATAAATTTTTCGCAAATTTTTTTATAATTTTTCAAAGCTAAAATTTTAGTTAGCATCGGAATAGATACAACTGTATGGATATAACTCAAACCCCAAAATTTTCTCAAGCAAATGGTGTCGTATGGTTAATAGAGCTCTTAAGTTGTTCTTATTCGAACAATGAACAACTTAATGTTAGCAAACTTTTAATCAAAAGAAACAATTTTCTCAGAAAAGGTGATCGCTTGTATTACACAAAGAGCACATAAATAAAAAAATTAGACTACTAACGTAGCTAACATCAAATCAAAGCCAGTTATAACGCTACTTTTCTCTATGCAATTATAAATTTCGTTTTTCAATGTTTTTAACTGTCGCTCTCTTCACCTATTTTTGGCTTTTCTTTATGTTATAAACTGTATAAATATTTTATAAACTATATAATTTTGAATAATCGGAGACTAGAAGCAAAGGAGCAGAACTGAATGTAATGATGAACGATGATTTTAAAGTAGTTTTCTTTTTTCGGTCTATACAAACGGGTCAACTTCGCTCACAAGTGCAAAAAGGTTACTTGTACAGAATTTCTGATTCTAAGCCAGCAGACTATCTTTATGAAGGCATAATAAAAAGTACGTAAATTTGATTAATATTTACGTCTATCTCAGTCTTCAATAAAGTACGTATTAAAAATCCAGGACATTGCCACCTCAGAAATTTACTCAATAAGTAAATAATGGCGCTATGAAGAACTAATTATTGTTGCAAATTCTTTTAACCGACTTCACCTGGTCCGTATCTAGAAAAACTACCAGCATCGTATTTTAAGCTTTCGCTCCTGATTTTATCCTTCTTTCTTACCGCATCAATTTTCTGTTTTACCAATATCCCCTTTTGCTTAAAGGTAAGACAAATAGGCCAAGTATGGACGTGTATGCAGACACATTTCAGTATAAAATTTTAAATAATATTAAAAAACTTCAACAGTAGAATTTCGAAATGAATTCATTCAATTAATTTTCTGCTCATGGAACCTAGAAAAATAACAACATAAACAATTGTTGAATAGATTTTCAACAAAATATTTTCTATAAGTAACAACAACAAAAAAAAGCAATATTTATCTTTATTATTGTTTTTAGTGGCAGCTAGTATTCAGCCAGCAGTAGCAAACAACTATAGTAATGCTTCATAGGTACAACTTTTAGTGCATGTATATATTTTACTGTTTTTAACATGTGGATCTTTTTCATAAAACTTATTTATTTGTGGATTTTTGCCTTGTAGTATCGCTTGTTGTTGTAGTATTTACTATGTAAGTTTGTTGTTGGTTTTCAATTGAAACTAGAAATTATGAGACCACCTTTAAAATATTTTTCTTATTTTTGTAAAATGATGGGTTCTTTGTTCTTATTTTCAAAAGATACTTTTATTTCGATTTTTCCACTTTTTTCCGTATTTAAGTAAATGTTCTAGGTAAAATAATATTTGTGTGTGTGTGTGTGTGTGTTTTATTAAAATCTAAATTTAAATTTTAGCTGTTAAAATTTTAAATCATAACAGCCAGTTTGGTTACATCTAAAAGCTCTTCAATTCGGCTGTCCATATAGAATGTTTAAAAAGTTGGCTGGGCCAATAAAAAAATATTTATTTCAACGTTACGTTTGAATTAACCATGCACGTTCTACGCTCTCAAAAATTTGTATGTAGGTGCAATTTATACGACTGTCTTCTATAGTCTTCAAAGTGTGAAGTTGTTTTTAGTTATGTTTTCTAACTTGGGGTTAAGACTTTTAAAAATTTACCATATTATTTAAAAAAAAAATTCTTTGGGGTGTGTTATTTCAATAATAATTTTATTTATTCCTAGTTTGCTTTAAAGAAATTTCATACATGTTAGAAGCAAATAACGCCTAACAGTTACAGTAGTGACTTGAATTTTAAAAACCTACCACAAATTTGTTTTTTGAAAAAGCAATTTCATGCAGTTTAATATTAGGTGTTAAAAACTTGTGAAAAGACTATTTGTAAGAGCACTTCGAATTAATAGAAACTTAAGGCTAAGCGTAAAAAATCTAATCCGGTTTGATAAATATGGTTTTTCAATTAGGGTGAATATATCTTAACAGTATATTGTAGCCATCCTTGAAGCCCTGTAACAAAGGGCCTAGGAGCAAATTTTTATATAACAAATTTTTTTTTTAAATCAATTATCGTGCCAATCAATAATCGTGCCAATGCAGTAACAGTTTGCTGTATATAATAGGCTGGTATTTTAAATGGTTCGTGCTTATTAAATAGGACATGCAGTGTTATCATTTAAGGCGAACTCTGCATCTTTGCCTTATCTTAATTAAATAATTTAGAAGTTAACAAACTAGCAAAGGCCACAAAGATATTGCTGCATCGCCGGTAAGAGAAAGCATTTTTACACTAAGGTGAAGTTAATTATCCTAAAAAATCTTTTAGATACCATATAAAAATTAATATTACAGGTAAAATTATGTTCTTCTCGCTCATCAATTTCGAAGATTAGTTCTCTAGTATGTGTCTGGTGATTAATTTGATATATACGATATTTGATTCGTCAAGTTAAAAAAAAACAGAATTTTAATTAGTAAATCGATATCTTTGCAAACAAATTTATAGTTTATTTTTATACTTTAGATAAATGATGAGTAAAACATTTTATACTTACCATTACATTTCCTTTTCTTTACAGGTAAGCTAAAAACTTTGTGAAATTCGAAATTTGTAAGTATAATTATTTTAAAAACTTGAAAAATTCACAGGACGTTGCCTCCTATATCAGGCATCAGTAAAAATAAATCTGTAAAGTGCGAGCTTAATGACACGTAGGGTACGTAAAATGTATAATTCACCTTTTAATTTCTGACTCTTTCTTTTTCTTATTTTTGGTTTGAAATTTAAGGTGTCTTCCTCTATTGGTTTAAAGATGAGGCCATATTCGGAACGTATAGCAACAAATTTCAAATTATAAATGTTTTGTTTACACTTATTTTTATAAAGAACAGATTTGTATATATTATGTGTAAATTCTGAATTTCTATGTACTGTGCTTGCAAAACTAAACGATAAAATTACGTAGTGACCCTACACATTTAAATTTAATATTTAATTTCAACTCAATTTAATTTAGTTTAATTTTTAACAGCAATTTTTTTAAGTGTAAGATAATAAATTCATTTTCTAAAAGATAAACATGTAAAAATGATTATCGTTGCAAAAACTATTATGTTTAATGGCATCAGTTTTTTTTTTTAAAAAAAACCTATTTGTTGTTCGGATGATAAGTTCAAACAAAATAGTGATTTTATTAAAAAAAAAAACGCGCTTTAAATCTCTAAAACAAGAAGAGTTCATCTATTTTTCTAATGAGAATGTAAAAATAAATTACATGCTTTTATATATGTTCTGGAATTTATTGACGTACAAAAATAATAATTATTAAGAGTCATTAAATCATTAGCATTATTTATTATTTAATGCTAATAAAATTAGCAACCAACTGGTGCATCTAATGATTAATGTATGAATTTTATACTGAATGAGTACATTCAAAAAAAAAAAAAAAAATAATAATAATAATTATAATTTTTTGAATGTACTCATTAAAAATTTTTCTTTTAGCCAATACAGCGACAATTTTAGTGCGTGTTCTAAATTGTAATAGACATTTTATTTTTACCTGCTTCGACATTTTTAAAATATTAAATCGAGCTTGAGGTCAAAGTTTATGTTCAATCACTCATTGGTTAGTATTATCACAGATAATGAGGACAAAATTGGATGCAAACATTAAGTATATTAATTTAAAAAAGGTTAGTCATATTTCTAGGAAGACTAGTAAAAAAGCATAAATGATATATTTTCACTTTAGATCATGTAAGCTTAATAACGGGCTCAAGGAAAGGAAAGAAGGCGGAATGAAAAACAAACATTTATTGTACCATTTATAATTTTTACGTGTTTTCTGGATATTCTTATTTAATAGTGAATACCTCGTCGTTTCTTCAAAAATAAAAATAGTTTAGTTTTTTACTAAAAAAAAATGTCACGCAATTTCTTTTAAAACAGCATTTTGTCAATAGTTTTGATAATCATACAATCAAAAAATAAAATAACTCAAACATTTAAAGGTGTTAATAAAAACCCATAATTAATTAGTAACACTTAATCATCTAACGAGTCATTTACATAAAACATAATAAAAAAAAATACACTAAAACTAAGGAAAAGCAAACCCTTTCATATTATTTACTCATAGATTCGGTCCTGTAGATGCAGACTTCTTTTATCGGTGTGTTTGAAAATTTTCTTAAACAATAAAAATTAAACATCAATCTATTTCTGAAAGGCAAACTGTAAACGAAAGAGTTCTTAATGAAAATCATTAATTTGTAGATAAATTACTTAAAAATAAATTTAGTTTTATTTTTTTTTTTTTTTTGTTTCTTTGTTAAAATTAAAAATTGTTTTGTTATAATCAACAAGCAGTGAAGAAAGACACAAAATAATTTTTTTTTCAACAAACAAGCTGACATTTATATGCCTTTAATGAATTTATGGCGATTTATTTTCCTTTTGTTATAATTTTACCTTCCATTTTAATAACGGCAAGTCAAAATATGTATTCACTTTCGAAGGCATGGGCAGAGAGTAGGACTTTGAGATACACAGACAGTTGTGTATGTTGCAGCTAGATGGTAATAAAATTTTTTTTAGGTTAACATAATGAACAGTTTAAGTTTTCGTTAACAAAAAACTTTATACAACATTGTTGATTGTTGTTTGTCTTTGATTTTTTTATTACAGCGACCAGGCGAATATTGTTTAAAGTAAAAATGCGAAAATAAAATTGCACAAAAAATAAGCAAATGGTTGAAAATCACTACCTGTATAAAATACACAGCTATACTAAAAAATGCAATTAGATAGAAACAGACAAAAGCCTCTAGAAATGCTTTGTTTACAAATAACTACTACGCACATTACGATTGGCTTAAAAACTGTTATTGAGTCTTAAATGTATGTCTATGCAGCTACACAGGCCTATATGTGCACACAAAATATTGTGGCAACATCGATTTGCTCCATATAAGGCGTATTATGGCTTTAAATGTTTTGTTCAGCATTGTTGCTAGAAAAAATATTTTTTACTTGCCACATTCGAAGTTACCTGGGTCTAGGTGGTATTTTTTTACGTATATCGCTCTGCTGGCTTAAGTAAATAACACTAATTGAAACCAGGCATGAGCATATAATACAAGACTTTTTAATCAACACGTGTGTGGTGCTTAACTATATCTCTTTTTCTTTGAACTGTTTTTAGTTGTTCAAAATTTTGCATATTATTTTGCACATAATTTTTGCTTTCAAACGAGATTCAGAAACTTTATGCATTTTTATTGAAAATCATACATTGAGAACAGATACAGCTGGCTTAAATATTTCAAGATTTGTGGCATTATAGCATAGTATTAAGTACATATTGTTTTAGGAAATAAGACCCTTTTAAGAAATTCTGAAAAAAACCGAAAAAATCAGCCGCCTTTTGTTTTTGTTATTGCTGTTGTCGTTTACTACAGCCTGCCTACAAAAGGAAACGAAATTGTGATTTATTTTTACATGATTATCAACTTAGCAGAAACAGCAGCTTTTTTCTGCCAAAGTTAAGAATGTATATATCTTTAACATTGAAAGAACACAATGCATTATTTCTCTCAATAAATAAGCTTTTTTAATATGATAAATTACAGGGTAACAAATATTAACACCAACCAGTATGTGCACATTAATTTGTCTTTTTTCACAAGATATTCAATCCATAATCACTCGGTTTTTGAAAATACTTATGATTTAAATTAATAATGTTGCCTTTTCCAAAAACGGTTTTGTAATTTGGTTTACAATATAAAAATGTTTTAGAACTTGCTTATACTTTTAAAACCATCAGTTTTATTTATTTAAAAGAAATAACTGACATATATTTCTAATCTATAAATGTCAAATGGTAACTTTGCCAACCAAAATATAACTACTTAATCATTCTTTTACCTTTCCATGTCGATTAATAAAATACCCGGCTTTACTTCATATGTTGATAATTTTGGTTTTCTGCAAAAAAAAAAAAAAAAAACCTTTGGTATTCTATAAAAAACAAAACATCGATGTGTTTAATGTTCTATTGAATAACTTTGAGCTCCTTAAGCAAATTTTAGAAAAAATATGATGTTCTATGGGAAAGTTATTGATAAATTTTGTATTTTAAGAGTATAGTGATTGATTAGTTTTGTATTGTAAATAAATTTGGTATTCTCGAAAATATAAAAAAGTTATCGATAAATTTTTTTTTGTATACAAATTACTGAGAATTTTTATCATTTTTCGAAAAGTTTATCTGCAACTAACATTATATTATAACAAAAAATTTATTGATTACTTTGGTATTCTGTTTGTATACCCATACATTTTGTATAGTTATGTAGCTTTGATACACTGTAAAATTTGTCAGCAACTTACTCACTCTGCAAGAGTTATCGATAACTTATGTTTTCTACATAGAATATATCAATACATTTGGCTTTTTATATAAAATATTCCAATAATTTTAATTTTTTATCGAAAGTTTAGCAATAGATTTTTTATTATAGGAAATTATTACATTATAACAGAAAAAATATGCATAAAATTTTGTTCAGAACTTTGCAAAACACAAAAGTTGCATTTAATGATTCCTTTAGAAAAAATACTGATGAAATTTATTTTCGTTTTGGATAACTTTTGTTCTGTCAAAAAATTACAATTATTTTTTTCATTTTCTGTCAAGTTTTCTCATTTCGAGACCGAGTGCTTTTAATAGTCTCATCAGCTATATACCTGTTTTGTTCATAAAAGTATTTTTGCGATTTATTTTACATCACTCTGTCAAATATGAAATGTGTAATTATGTTTAGTTTGCAAAGTTTACTTATGGTTATTGTTGTATTGTATGTATTGAATACATTAACTGAGCAACATATGATTGTACGAGTGCAGTATATTCAATATTATGGTAATGTGTGAATGTACTTAATAAAAATCCTGTGAATTATTCTTTTCACTTTCCTTACATAATACAACTGATTTTGCTAGCGGCTTTTATGTCTTTTGTTAAAAATAAATATTTCCAAACTTAAGCTTTCGAACAGAAAAACACGTTAAAAAAAATATTAGTTCTTGTTTCAATTTAAACTTTGATTGCATTTTACATATTCAATACAAAAAATATTATTTTTTCTATCAACAAAATATTAGTCATTTATTGTTGATTGTTGCGGTTTTTAATAAAATCTTAGAAACGCGGAGACTTACGAAATAATTGATCATAACGCATTAAACATGTCCACAAAATTATATACACGTTAAGGAAATGGTACGTTCTTTGGTTTTTATAATGTTTATCTGCGGTTTTTGTGTACGTTGTGTATTTCGTTGAAAAACAAAGCACTAATGAGAAAATTTGTTGGAAGAAATCCAAAACATGCAAAAACTGTTTGAGTGCTGTTTGCTAAGACTGTTTTAGTGAAAGTAAAATAATAATCTTGAGTGAATAAACACACTGACAAATATTATTGTGATTGTAGTCCCTATTGTAAAGAGATCTAATACTTTTGAAGATTTCGTTTGTCAGAAACTCATTGCTTTAATATTGAGGATGTAATGTTATTTTTCTTGTTTGCGGTTGCGGTTTTTTTTTTTTGTCAAATATATGAATTTTATTAAAAAGGAATGTTCTGTGTGTGTTTTTTGTTATACACTTAATGCTGGCTTTAAAAACAAATACTTGTGATTCGCAGAAAGGCGAAAAATTTTATTAATTAAAGTGAAATTGATCGTGTGAAAATAGCAAATTCTTTGCAGTTTTTGTAGCTGTACTCTTATCTTTCTATTGGTTTATTATATGTATATAATTTTCTCAAGATTCTTGTATTTAATATCATATAGGATTAAAACAAAAAATTGTGATCGAAGAGTAAGAGCTAGAAGTATTGTAATCTAGAGGTTTAGAAGACATTAATAGAATACAAAAATTAATTATGATTGAGCTCGTGATCTAAAATTAAAACAGAATTAAATAAGAGCTGAACTAAAATTGAACTTGTATTAAAATACGTTTAAACTAGCGCTGAAGTTTAACTTAGAAATTTTTGATATTAAATCCACTTTATCAATGTATGATAAGACTTTGCAACTTTATTTAATTAGTCAGAAGATTAGTTAACAATAAAACTTATTTCTATTAAAATATTTTAACAAAAAAATATTTAATATATGAAATTGCAAATGGTCTACAAATATTTTTATAATATTC
Source organism: Cistogaster globosa (assembly GCA_937654795.1). Classification (NCBI taxonomy): domain Eukaryota; kingdom Metazoa; phylum Arthropoda; class Insecta; order Diptera; family Tachinidae; genus Cistogaster; species Cistogaster globosa. The sequence goes on along the minus strand of OW569404.1, from coordinate 110,354,745 downwards.
TGTCTCAATTGAGCAAATGTATATGAAACAAACATGATGGTACAGCTAAAAAAGAATTACACGCAGTTACATGTAAAACTTAATATACGAATGAAATTTTCTCTTCAAAATAAATTGGAAGGTTTGTATAATTACAAATGGAGATTAAATTCAAATTAGAAGGAAATTCGCATACTCATTATTGTTCCCTAAAAATAAAAAACCTAAAAATAAGCGAGAAGGAAAATTCTAAATACATAATTTTCAAAGTCCTCTGTATATCCCGTTTTTATATTGGCACCATCATTTCACCCTCTACTGACTTAACATACAGATTTTTGTACTATAAAGTATTATAGCCATATGAAGACCTTGACATCCCAAGGATAATACATGTGGTATTTAAATATTGAAATTAAATTCAATTAACAAAAAATGTCAGTGAGATAACTGGCTCATAAAAAATACTCAATCTAAAATATAAAAAAATTTTTTTGATAACGTCATTCGTCCGCTTTTGGAATATTAAAATATATTCAATATCATATGCAATGACTTTTAATACCTACCCAACTAAGTATGCAGAAATAAGTAGTGGTTGAAAAATTTCTATCCTTAATGGTTTATTTTGCTTACATAAAATATGTTTGCATTCTATTGATTTGATCTTATTGCTTCTTTTACAAAAGCATTTTAGATTTTGTAGTTGAGATTGCAGCAGTTGGATGACAAAATGAAACAAAAACAAACAAAAAATTAAATAAATAAATAAATAAATTTATTCGTTAAGTGAACGATGATTGATTTCATGCCAAAAATATTTGCATCAAAACTATATGAAAGTTGAAGTAAAAATACGGAGAAACAATAGCTAATGGAATAATTAAAATTTGAAATATTTTAAACATAATGTTTGCTATATATTCACGTCTGTATGTATAAATTAAATGCTTGCATTTATGTGCCCCGAACAGTGTCCTGTTGTCTGGCTAAACGTAATAGTCATAAAATACTGTCATCACATATACATTTTTGCTATTATTTTTGTAAATTTCCTTAAGTTCTTAAGTTTTTTGTGACATATTCAAGAATTATGACTTTAACGTTAAAAACTAACGATTGATTTTACAGGGTTTCTTTATACTTTTCTCTCTTTTTTTTTTTTTTTTTTTGTTTTCATCCTTAATTCGTTTTATTTTGGCATTTTTAATTGATGAAATTTTTTAAGATTTTAATTTTAAATTCGTAGCACATGAATTATAAAAGGGTGTGTTATTAAATATAACGACCCTAAGGTCTGAATTTAGTTATAATGATGGTTGGAATCTAAGTGTAACAGTGTACCTTTGCTCTCTCACCTGCAAACTCAACTCTGACACAACTAAAGTTGTGTTGACAGGCACTAACTGTGCGTTCAATTAAGTTGAAAAATTAAATTTTAATTTAAAATACAATTTTTGACGTATTTAATATTTTTGTTTCTATTCTTCATTATCTCTTATTTTACTGTTCTTCTTTTTGAACCAATTCTTTATTATTTTCATTCATCTTATAAATTATACATGACATTATTAAAGCGGCACTTAATGTTGCGTTTTACTTGCTGTTTTTGTGAGTAACAAAATTGATAGCTTAATTTTTTTCGTTGCCTATTAAGTTTTATTTAATTTAAATTTAATTTAATTTCCCTTTTATAATAGACACTCCGAGGTAAGGAACCCAAACTATATCCCTAATGACAAAGAGCATAAAACACAAAAAAAGCAATAACTGCAAATAAAGAGGTGACATAATAAAAAGCCCTTTTTAAGTTATTTACATAAACTCCCTTTTAGCTATAATTACAAAGTTATCGTTAAACTTTAACTATTTTTAAAGTAGGAAAAAAAAATCCCATTTAAGCAAATTTATTTATAGCATTTTATTAAAAGAAATTTTAATTTTCTGACAATTTATCTGAGATTCATTAACATCACTTTTACGGTGATTAAACACAGCTGTACCTTTAAAATAAAATAATCATCAATATAAAGTAAACATTAAATGAATAGTCACCAGGGACGGCTGTGTGTTTTTATAAAACGTGAAGCCGTTTACAAATTAAAGTGTTTTCTAATATGAACTACTAGACATTCACGATTCATGAAGTGATCTTATTAAGATCTTTTTCAAATAAATAATTTTAAGATACGGAGGCTAAAAATGAGCTCATTCCTTTCTAAATATTCAGTATTTTGTTGCCAAATTCAAACCTGCTGGTTAAGTGAACAAAATGTCTTCTCTTGCTCCTCAAGAAACACAATATTCTGCCACATATACAAACATAAGTTTTTGATATTGTTATGCTTTTTTTTCAAGCGAGGGAATAGTTTTTGTTTCAAATGCTACATCTTTTTTATTCTTTAATTGTTTACTCTGTGTTTCAGTCAAAATTTATTTCCACGTTCTCTTGTTTACCTAGCATAAACATGCGTAATATCTTGTAACTGTGGCGAGACTTGTTCTGTTCGATCTTATCGGACCAACATGGGCTGAAAATCGGTAAAGACTCGAAGTACTATTTTCTTATTTTATCAACCAAGCACTGAACTAATGTTATTTATTTTTGTCGTAATTGATGCTCCATCAAGGCTTTCTTGTTTAACTATACTGGCGTTCTAGCTCATCTATTAACTTATCTATCACAGCTACATAAAAGCATTTAACCGTTTTTTATTTGCGACTCCAAGAGATATGAAAATCTATTTTCTATTTTTTCGTATTATAAACAACTTATGTTCCGCACATACTCAACAAAATTTTATTTCTTAATACTTAAGGTTTAGTTGGGATTTGAACTCACTACTTATAATTATCTGTTGTATAAACAAGCAAACACCTTTACCATTGCAGTGAATGAAGCTGCTCAATATGTTTAGTTAACATTTCTCTTTATTATGTTCACATGCACCACATTTTGTTAGTGGTGAAACTTGAATCTTATTCATCGATATTTTGTTTCAAAAGCACAACTCACGCGAGGGATCAGACTGTACTAGAGCCTTTCTTATGGAGCATCATTAGGTCGCTGTCTTAAAAATCTAACTTATTAACTTATTTTGTGTAGAATATGCGTAACTTGTTTTCCAACTCCACCAATTATATGTACGCTAAGTAGAACCCTTTAATCTATACCTTTTGCTAAATAGGTAAAATGTAAAAATCAAACTAACATAAATATCAAGAATTAATCTAATAATTTTGTTCTATAACGAAAACCAATGAATAGGTGCTTAAGGTCGTAAAAACATAAATAACAAAAAAAAAAATCTAAAGAGAATGAATGCTTTAATAAAAAATAAATGAAAGGGGAGTTTAGTCTGTAGCTAAGAAGCAAATTATATGTGTGGCATACGAAAATTGTTGTAGTCGTTGTGGTAGTGTGTATTCATGTTTTTGCGTGAAGCCAAGTTTAAAAATAAACAAAAATACAATTTAAGTTAACAATAAGATTATTAAGGCCTTTTGTCGGTATGTTAGCCATGTTTATGGCAGCTATTTTTTACTATTATTATTTTTTTATTTTTAAAGGTATGACAATTACTTCTTAGATAATTTATGGTTTTATTTAATAAATTTAATTGAAATTAAATCCGATCATTACTTTTACTGAAAACTATTATTATAAATTATATATATATATATATATATATATATATATATATATATATATATATATATATATATATATATATATATATATATATATATATATATATATGTATTTTTAAAGTAACAAATGTTATTTTTGTTAAATTTCCGTTATTTTAGCTCAAAGTTCTCGCATTATTGAACATCCTATGGATATGGTGGTTCCCAAAAGTGGATCATTTACATTCGACTGCAATGCAGAAGCAGTCCAACGTCTTAAATACAATTGTTCAAGGATGGCTATGAGCTAAAATTCCAAACAGGATCTCATTGTATCTTAATGCCAAAGAGTAAATTGTTGTTTCTTAAGGTAGGTTATTTAAAATAAATATAGCAAGTAATATTGGTTTAGGAAAATCAAATACTATTAATTTGCAACTTGATGTAGATAATATAAATTGATTTTATTTATTTGTTGAGTTCACATTTATGAGTGCCATATAGTATATTAATTGCATGTTGTTAAAAAAAATGTGTTTGCACAAAAACAAAACATATCGCAACCGTTTCATGCTAAATCAAAGACTTTAAAGAAGCACGACAAATATTTGGGATATACCAATATTGTTGTGCAATTGCATTGTATATTTTTCTACGCGTTCCTAAGGCGTTTTCTGGGTTCTCCAAGTGTTTATGGTTTACGCATTTATTATTATAACCGATAAAATCAATCAGTGAAAGCTTTCTAAACGCTTTTTTAAAGTTTTAATTTTGGTCAATTTAATGTACAGTTTGTATCTACCAGTAAAAACAATAGTACATGTAACAATCCCTCTCAGTGTGTCTGTTTTTTTTTGTTCCGCAGCAAAAAGCAAAACGATAGCAAACGTTTCCCCTTGTTGACTTTCATTTCCTGACAACAATACAAGAATAAGAACATGTTGGTGCTAATTTTTATTGAAAAAGGTGATAATTCATTTCACATCTTTTTGGAGCCACCTGAGACTAAGTCATTTATTAGACTATTGTGGTTTGATTATACTGGAAATTTAACCAGATTTCAGCACAATACAATATTGTGTTGAAATAGTTTGTACATAGTTAGCAGCATAAAGCTTTATCCCTGATTATGCTTCATGGTATTTTTAACAAAGTGTTTCCAGCAAGTACACGAGTTGTGTACTAGTGGGTGAGACATGAGACTTTGAACATAATGCCTTAATAAAAAATACAAATAAAAATGTGTTAGAGTTAGCAATTCAAGCTCAGAGATTCGATTAAGATAATAAATGATCACATACTGTGGAATTCCTGCTATTTTTGAATCAAAATGAGTGTTAACAGTCTTTTGTTGGTGTAAGGAGCTTATGTATAGAGCGCTAGAGAAGGACCCACATTCAGGACAGGACAGTGAGGCACATTATGATTGCTCCAGGCATATTATTTTTTCTAATAAGAGGAAGATTCTTAGTAAGGCATTGTCTAAGCTAAAATTTGGACAATACGGAACTGCACTCTGAAACAGTTCGTCTATTTGGACACTTCCCTACGTGCTTACTGTCTTAAATCTGCACATCTACTTTTAAGGGAAATAGTTCCCACGAGAACGCCTGGATTTTTTGTAGAAGTAAACATAGATGCCTGCTAATTGAACAATTTAGGTTGCTTTTTTCCTTTTTTACAATTTTTCGCTTTTAAATTTTACTTTATTTTAACAGACAAATCAGAAAGAATGTATTTTAAAAATTTTTACTTTAAACCAAATGCTACTAAAAACTACATTCAAATAAATAAATAACATTTTAAAAATATTATTATTTTTTATTAAATGCTGGATAAGGTCCTAGCCAAAAATTATTTACACATGAAAAATGCTGTATTTGTTACGCATTTGAACAAATGCAGTGATTTTCTGCTTTCAAAAAAAAAAAAAATGTTAAACCATTAAGCTTGAAAAATATAAATTTCTGCTTCCGCTTTGCTATACTTTTTTTCAATCAGTGTAAAAAAAATTAAAAATTAAAGAAAAAAGTTAGTTGTTGATTAAATTAAATGAAATTTAGAAAAAAATTAAATTTTAAAATTAAATAAAAAGTCTTTTTAATTTTCGACTAGGTCTTTTGAAATTAGTTTGTTTGTGGATTTATAAGCTTTAGAGCGCAAAAAAAGAGGAACAGAATACCTATGTAAATAATAATAATTGTAGTAAATTTATTTATTATTTAGTTTGTCAGTATTTAAGGAATTATATCTATAGACTTTCATTAAATTAATAAAGAATTAATATTTTTAATACTTTGGTTGGTCATTTAAGAGTTTTTTGTTAAATTATCACCAAAAATTTTTTTTTCACTAGCCACTGAACCAAAAATAATTGAGCTTTCACTGAGCACACATAGTACTTAAACCACCAGAATTCAGTCAACTCTTTTTTCAGCAGTAAAACGAACACTCAGCGAGTATCTTTTCAGTTTGCAAATTAAAATTTGCAACTAAAAAGCCAGCTTAATTTTTCAGTTTTGTTTTAGTACCGTAACAAAAACTGAAGGTGTGACTAGATAATCTGACTGAATGATTTGATTGTTTATTTATACATAGGTTTTTATTTAATTAAAAAAAAGAAAAATAATAATAATAATATATGTATTGCCACCGTTATTTGAATTCTACTTTGTATTCAAGTTTGATTGCAAGAGTTTTGTTTAATATATGTGTAGATGTTTTTGAAGAAAAATTTATAAAATAACATAATATGTTTTTCTTTTTATTTATTAATATGATTGATTAAAAAAAGTTATTAAATTAGAAAAAACGAAACATGCTTTTGTGTCCGTTGGCTGCTTTATCTGTAATTTGTAATATGTAACATGTGAGCAGCAATCATGCTATTTTATTGATCCATGTTACGGTAAAGAGATTATATATATTTCATTATTTGCAGTTGCTCCTAAGATTTTCTTTCGTGACTAGTAGATTGAAGAGTTTTTTTTTTATCATAGTATTTTCATTTTACCATTCATAATAATATTTGTTCCCAGCACAGACATAACCAAATTTCACCACAATTACGTTTAAAATCTAACTTGTCACCTGCAATTAACAAAAACAAATGACAGCTAAAATACACATACATAAAAACAATTGTTGCATTGGTTCAGTAAAGACGTATGAACTGAAGTTTGAAAACCAACATGGATATTCCATTCAAAGACAGCTGTTATACATGCACATTTGTATTCGCCGCGAAGTGTAATGCCAGCTACAAGTTTACAAATAAATGAATAAAATTTTTTATATAAATTGTATGCCAAGCTTTATATGCAGCCTTAAGTAACGCCTTTATTATTATTTTTCTTTTCTTATATATTTTTTTGTATTTCTTCTACCTTCTATAACGAAGAAAATTTAAGGGAAGTAAATAAGAACAAAGAAAAAATAGACATACTACGTAGTAACCACCAAAAATAGAAAACAAAAATGAGTTGTGTTTATTATTTTATTCGTTTCCTTTTTTAATTCTGCCTGCAACATTTAAAGTTTATTTTTAATTTAACTAAAGTCTTAATCGTTTTAAGCATCATGTATCATTTGTAAATGCATCTGTATAAAAAATGACTGTAAATTCACATTTGTAAGTCTGTATGTTTATATTGCATGTAGGATGTTTGTTGTTCCTTTTTTTTATTAAAATAAAGTAATCAACAATGTTTTCCTTAAAAAAAGGTGGAATGTTTGTAATTTTGTCGTTGTTGTAATTTTGCATACATCATCAAAATCATATTGCACTGTACATGTGTCTGTATTTGCAACTGACTGAGAGTTTGATCTGTGAATGCAGAATGTGCAACAAATTATTGCAAATAAATTATGGCAAGCAAAATGTTAAGAAAAACTATATTAATTACTGCAGTTACACATACAATTTATTTATTTTATTTTTACGTTTTTGCATTTTACCTTTTTTCTGTGATTGTCTACCGACAGTGCTTTCTATAAGTCTAGATGTATATGCTTGTGAGAAGATTAAAGTTTTTTACAGAAAATATTCAAGGAAAAGTAGGAGAACATATTAATAATTATTTTGAATATAAAGTTGTTATTTGAGCAAACAAATTGAAAAAAAAAACAAAAGTATTTTAAACTGATCAACTGGTTATTAAGAAATTTTTATTTGTTTTATATTTCATCATTTACAGCGATATTAACTTTTGATGCTTTTTAGTTAAGCTAGCTTAGTTTCGAAATGACATGACAGTTTTTCTAAACTTCAAGGGTGAAGGACACACCATTGTTTTACCCTCTCAAATGTTCTTTCTTCTTTAGTTCATTACCATACAAACAAAATTGTTCACTACTATGCCGTCGATATTATTTTTACTTTTTTTTGTTTTTTACTTTTTTTTTCATTTATATCGATGGTGAAAAAAATATTTCTGTGAGAAGCACTCATCTCACAGAAATCAGAGAAAATGCAGAAGCCATTTTATCCGGTTTCTAATACACAGAAATGTAATAATAAGATTTTCTATACCCAAAACTGAAAACCAAAATCCTCTAGATATTTATAAAAATCAAATGATCTAACTTTCTTTGTATGCTCGTTTAACCCGTTATTACTTACATAACACTTCGTCTTCACGCGCCGGCAATTTGAATAAGACATATAGAGCAATGTTATCAAATGGATCTTGTTTTTATATGTGTCAAATACTTGTTGCTGCTTATGTTCTGTCTAAACTTAAATTTTTGTTTGCACGGTTGATCAACATATGACGTTATTTTAAATGCATATTTTAAACTGAAGTTGGTGTTTAATGGAGAAGGCTTACTTTCAAATAAGGTCGGTTAAGAGTTATCATTATCCTCAGAAGTAAGGATCTAAGAATGGCGAAAGTTTTTCGGACTTGAAACAGATGATATAGTAGACTTATAAATCCTTACTTTGCATGTTTCTACATTCATTTTTGGCCGTGATGATTCTTGAATTTAAATAGTTTAGATTTCAGTTTATTTAATTTTTTTTTTATTTTTAATGTCCATGTCCATGCATAATATTCTATTATTCCATTTATTATCCCCAATAGAAAATAATTCTGTCTTCATATTATTTAAAAATCCTTTAATACTTCTTTAAATGAAAATAATGGTTGTCTTATACTCTTTTAAGAAATACAATAATTTCTGTCTTTTTTTGCAATTACTTGGAAAATTGAAAATAAACTAAAAATATATTATGTGTTTTATTTACTTTAAGTCAAAGCAAAATTTTTCTTTATATTGCATCTGTACGATTTTTTTTTGTACTATCGAAAACAAAAAATGCAAGGGAAAGTTAAATTTTTATTTATCAACAAAATATTTTTAACAAAGAAAATACAAAATTTCGTAAAAAAAAATTCAAGAAAAGATGAATATATAGTACGTTATGGACAATAATGCCTTTTGTTTAGTTCTTCCTTAACAGCAATCAAAAGCAAGCAACAATAACTATTATTTTCCATAATTCGCAAGCAATGTTTGTAACTCAGTAACAGTCAATTCAATGCAATTTCTTAAGTAAACACTGACCCTAAAAGCATACAACCTAGTATTTATTTAAAGAGACCTAAAATGCGGCATCGGATTAAAAAAAACCAACAACATTTACATGGCACACTTGCTTTTCTTTGGCATGTTAAGAAGGAGAAGAAGAAAAAAAGATCCTTAGAAAGATCATCCCATCTACATCCACAAAAAAAAACGTACATTTATCGCTAAATTTTATTTTGTTTAAATATAAAGAAAATGTAAGGAATATAATCGTCAATAAAAAGGTACTACCTAACTTTTTCTACCTATTTTTTTTAATATTTTTTAATAATTGAAATAGTCTTTACTATATTTTTTGTAAATTCCAGATTAATAAATTTATTGCAAGTTTCTAAAATAATTTGGTCCATGTTTGTCAAAGCTACAATTTTAGTAAGCATCGAAATAGATACAAATGTATGAATACGGGGTCGTATGGTTAATAGAGCTCTAAGTTTATTCTTATTCGAATAATGAACAACTTAATGTAAGCAAATTTTTAATCAAAAGAAACAATTTTCTCAGAAAGTTGATCGCTTGTAATACATTAAGAGCACATAAATCATAAAAAACTAGACTGCTAACGTAGCTTACATCAAATCTAAGCCAGATATAACGCTATTTCTCTCTATTCAATTATAAATTTCTTTTTTCAATGCTTTTAACTGTCGCTCTCTTCACCTATTTTTGGCCTTTCTTTATATTATAAATTGTATAAATATTTTATAAACTGTATAATTTTGAATAATCGGAGACTAAAAGGCAAAGGAGCAGAACCGAATGTAATGATGAACGACGATTTTAAAGTAGTTTTCTTTTTTCGGTCTATACAAACGAGTCAACTTCGCTCACAAGTGAAAAAAGGTTACTTGTACAGAATTTCTGATTCTAAGCCAGCAGACTGTTTTTATGAAGGCATAATAAAAAGTAGGCAAATTTTATCATTATTTACCTCTGTCGCTGTTTTCAGTAAAGTACATCTTTAAAATCCAGGACATTGTCACCTCAGAAATTTACTCAATAAGTAAATAATGGTGTTATGAAAAACTAATTATTGTTGCAAATTCTTTTAACCCACCTCACTTGATCCGTATCTTGAAAAACTATCAGCATCGTATTTTAAGCTTTCGCTCCTTATTTTATCCTTCTTTCTCACAGCTTCAGTTTTTTGTTTTACCAATATCCCCTTTTGCTTAAAGGTAAGACAAATAGGCAAAGTATGGGCGTGTATGCGGACACATTTCAGTACAAAATTTTAAATAATATTAAAAAACTCTTACAGTAGAAATTTCAAATGAATTTATTCAATTAATTCTCTGCTCTAGTTAAACCTAGAAAGAGAACAACATAAACAATTGTTGAATAGATTTTCAATAGAATAATTTCTATAAGTAACAGCAACAGCAAAACAACAATATTTTACTTTATTGTTGTTTTTAGTTGCAACTAGTATTCAGTCAGCAGTAGCAAACAACAATAATGTTTTATTGGTACAACTTTTAGTGCAAGTATAGACTCTTTTACTGAGTGGCTCTTTTTCATAAAACTTATTTATTTGTGGATTTTTTCCTTGCAGTAGTGATTGTTGTTGTAGTATTTACTATGTAAGTTTTTTTTTTGGTTTTCAATTGAAACTAAAATGATGGGATTCTTTGTTTTATATTCTGAAGATACTTTTATTTCTATTTTTTCCATTTTTGTCCGTAATCAAGTAAATATTCTAGGTAAAGGTAAAATAATATTTGTGCGGTTGTGTGTTTTATTTGTTTTAAATTTTAGCTGTTAAAATTTTAAATCATAACTGCCCTTTTGGTTACATCTAAAAGCCAATTAAAAACACTGTTACGTTTACTTTAACCAATTTTAACGTTGGTTAGCACGTTTTACTCTCTCAAAAATTTGTAGGTGCAATTTATACGACTGTCTTCAATAGTCTTCAGAGTGTGAAGTTTTTATTACTTACCTCTTGTTTAACTGCCATCAGTTTTAGTTATGTTTTCTAGCTTGAGGTTAAGACTTTTAAAAATATACCTTATTATTTAAAAAAAAAATGCTTTGGGGTTTGTTATTTTAATAATAATTTTATTTATTCCTAGGGTGCTTAAAATAAATTTCATACACGTTAGCAGAAAAACGCCTAACAGTTATAGAAATGATTTGAATTTTAAAAACCTCCCACAAACATGTTTTTAGAAGAAGCAATTTCTTGCAGTTTCATATTAGGTGTTAAAAACTTGTGAAAAGATTATTTGCTAGAGCAATTCGAATTAATAGAAACTTAAGGCTAAGCGTAAAAAATCTAATCCGGTTTGATAAATAGGGTTTCTCAATTAGGGTGAATATATCTTAACAGTATATTGTAGCTGTGTTGTTTAAATGGCGTCTGTTCAATTTGTAGTGAATTATGCCATCCTTGAAGCCGTGTCACAAAGGGCCTAGGAGCAAATTTTTATAAAACAAAAAAATTTTTTTTAAATCAATTATCGTGCCAATGCAGTAACAGTTTGCTGCATATATTAGGCTGGTATTTTAAGTGGTTCGTGCTTATTAAATAGGACATGCAGTATTATCATTAAAGGCGAACTCTGCATCTTTGCCTTATCTTAATTAAATAATTTAGAAGTTAACAAACTAGCAAAGGCCACAAAGATATTGCTGCATCGCCGGTAAGAGAAAACATTTTTCCACTAAGGTGAAGTTAATTATCCTAAAAAATCTTTTAGATATCATATAAAAATTAATATTACAGGTAAAATTATGTTCTTCTCGCTCATCAATTTCGAAGATTAGTTCTCTATTATGTGTCTGGTGATTAATTTGATATATACGATATTTGATTCGTCAAGTTAAAAAAAAAAAACCGAATTTTAATTAGTAAATCGATATCTTTGCAAACAATTTTATAGTTTATTTTTATACTTTAGATAAATGATGAGTAAAACATTTTATACTTATCATTATATTTCCTTTTCTTTACAGGTAAGCTAAACAATTTATGAAATTCGAAATTCGTAAGTATAATTATTTTAATAACTTGAAAAATCTACAGGATGTTGCCTCCTATAACAGGCATCAGTAAAAACAAATCTGTAAAGTGCGAGCTTAAAGACACGTAGGGTAATTATTATCTGAAAATAAATGGTAATTATTATCTGAAATTATTATCTGAAAATAAATGTTTATTTACAGGCGCTTATATATAGAACAATTGCCCTTTTTAGGGCTCTACAAAAAATATTCAAAAGCCCTCTTAAGGGTCTTTAAATATTACATAAAGAAAAGCAAATTAAATTCCAAAAAGCCCTTTTAAGGGCTAATATATAATTTAAAAAGGAGATAAAACAAAAATTTAAACTCAGAACTTTCGTTGTTATCTCGGTTTAACCCTTATTTTATATAATTTAAGATCTTTTCTTGTTTGCGTTAACTTATTTTATTTGGTTTGCCTGGTGCAAAGTTTTTAGTATCAAATACAGAGTTGTATGTATTAACTGGAAATAGAAAATAAATTTTTTTTTTTAAATAATGATTTTTTCACTCACTTACTTAAAATTAATGAGAATACTTTGTTTAATGTTAAATAAGCACAATTGGACACAATTCTGAGGCACCAAAATACTAAAACGGAAAAAATTAATCTGTTAAGGCCCTTTTGAGGACTGCAAAAGACTTTAAAAGCAAAATAATTTTTTTAGGGGCTAAAACAAACTTTAGAGTTTCAATTAAGAAAAATATAGGTTTTAAGGTTTATAGTTTAACAAACGTTTATTTATCACTTTTTTCACACACAATTTTGTTAAACGTTTCAAAACGTCATCTTCATTATCATTTAAAAAGCAAGAGCCTAAAAATTATAATGTTATATTCAGTTAAATCAACGTTTGGTTTATTACAAAGCTGTTTCGAAATGTACAAGATGAACTCAACAAAGCCCTGAATGTCAAATATATACTTTTAAACCTTTTTTTATGCTACAAAGTTATTTAAAAATAAAACAAATTAAATATTTATTTTATGCGTTTATTTAATCCAAATATGTAAATAAACTTAACTATTATTATTATATTATTATTATATTATTATTATATTATTATTATTATTATTATTATTATTATTATTATTATTATTATTATTATTATTATTATTATTATTATTTTATTATTATTTTTTAATATTTGGAGTCACGAGAAATCTGATTATTTTTCGACATAGTCCAAGTCATTTAGGACACAGACCTTAGGTTTCCTTTTTTCCTAGTTTAAGCTATTTGCTTTTAGGTTTACACGCTTTACCACATTTGTAAAAAGATATATCTAAATTTGTCATTATCTAATTTCTACAAAATATATTTCCGATTTCATATTCAATTGAAGGATAACCATAAATCCGGTCAAGTTTGTACGTAAATTATCTTTGCACAGGCACTAAATGAGGTAGAGATAATACACTATTCGATCCAAAATCCCAATTTTTTTACTTTTTTGCAAAAAAAAAAAGTTCAGATAAGGACTTTCAACAGCAATTTAGAAAATATGTAACCTTTTTTCTTTTTCCGATCCCAGCTTTGGCACTTTAAAACATAAGCGACGAAGTCAAAATGTTGATGTTAAATAGGTAAAATTGAAGGACCTGCATCTTCTACAAGGGTGATAAATTTTTTTTTTTTATAGAAATTCAGTTCAAACGTACACACACACATTTAGCTTAAACAGAAATATAAATGTTTCAATATTTCTTAGGAAATTTATTTTTTTCCTAAAAAATAAGAGTGATGGACCTTTTAAGGCAAAAATGCAAAATAATGCAATAATTTTGAAATTTTAAAGTTGAAAAACGTATAATTCTTAAGTCAGAAAAGACATAAGCTTTTTGATTTTACTCGTTTATTTCTTTAAGATATCAAAAAATCAAAAATCTTAATTATAAATGCATATTATTCAATCATTTTAAAACATAAACATGCAGATTTAGGTACCATCTTGTAAACAATGACTATGTCTTTTTTAAATCATACATAAATTGAAGAAATGCCAAGCATTAGACAAATTTGCAGCTGCGAGGCAACCGATGCTGAAACCACATAGCGTGTATGGTAAACATCGTAAAAACTTTAGCTACTGTGTAAGAAATTTTGTATTTCTTTCTAATGAGAATAAATTTGCAAGCCCAAACCACTTTGCTATTTCTTGTTAACAGCAACTCATTTATTGTTTACTCGTTTTACGACAGTAATTTTTATATTGTGATATATTTTGCAATTTCACTGGGACGTCAAGCAGTTTTTAGTCATATAAATTAATATCCGTTTTTATAAAATGTCTTATTAAGGGAAATACAGGAACAGGGAGTTCTATTAACTGTTTAATAACAATTTTTCAACGAAATTTATTCAATAAAATTTTGATTTAATTGAATAAATATTAAATTTTTTCGTTCAATTATATTTAGATGCTTTTTAATACCTTGCTAAAATATTTTATAAATTTCTTTAACATATTCATCACCTTTGTAATTAACATCATCTTAACATCGCTATAAACAAGTCGTATTTTTTACGTTATGTTTTTTTTTTATTCTTTGTAACATGTTTATATAATTTAGAAACAGCAAAAACAGTCCTTTTTTGGATTGCTCTGTTTGCTGTTATGCTCATTTCCCTATAAACGGTTTTAATTGCCAACTTTTTTACTTTACTACTTTTATTTAAGTGAAATAACATTACTTTGTAAGCGTGTTAGTTTAGTTGCTGTGTTCTCCATCTTCAACTAAAAAAATTTTTGAACAGACATCAAGGAATAGAAAAATTTTTTTTAAAAAGCAAATTCAAATTTTTTCTGTCCTGTTTAGAGAAGATATATACTTAAATTATTGTGATTATTTGAAGCAAAATAAGTAACATCATATTTAAAGTCTGTAACTAAAGCTATTCTTATCTGCGCAGAGTGGGACAGAATAAAAATATTTTGGAAATAACTCAAGCATTGGTAAAGGGCTTTTGAAGATTTAGCGTTTAAGTATTCAGTTCCGGCATGAAATAATTATTAAATTCTTCAATTTTACATAAGCCTACTACTTATTGTGTTCAGCTGATCGTTACAATTTTAAAAACAAGAGCATCTACTTGCACAACGAACAATACATATATTGAGGTGTTGGATGTATGTATGTGTTATGAATAAAGTAAGAAAAGGATGACGGAAACTAATCTATATAAAATTTTGTATAAGCACAATTTAATATTAAATGGCGATGCCGCTGTAGCAAGTAATTTCCTTAGTTGAAATTAATTTTTTAGTAGATTAAGCCAAAGTTGTGCTTTAATAATTTTGTTCTAAGAATAAAGTTAAATTCGTGGTAAAGAATTCAGTGGCAACGCTCTTTACTCCATGCATCAAATTTTTATACAATTTGTAAGTCATATAACCAGACAAACAATTGACTTTGTTCTTATAAGGTTACTGTAGAATAAAAAACCATCATGAGTTTCGATAATAAAACCTATATTAACCTAAAGGGAGCATTAGCTTGTAATGAAAGTATAACAACTGATTGTAGTATCGTTACTGAGTTGGTTAAAAAGGAGCCTAATTGGTAGAACTGGAGGTCACGAGATCGAGTGTCGACATAGCTTTAGTGTATTGAGGTCCAGATAGTTAAACGAGCTAAAGGCTAAGGGACTAAGGGAGACATCGAGTAGTTCAAGTATAGCTGGAGTTATAAAATGTTGCAGAGTGGTGGATTTCGAAAAAATTTAATTACTTCCAGTGCTATTGTTTTAAAGCTTCGCACGGCTATAGAAAAGGCGTAGTCCAGCAAAAGTTCTTAATATGGGCATTATTCTGGTTACAGTGTTAATTTTTTTAAACGTGTTCTTAAAATTTTATATCTAGACATATGATAAATCAATATGTGAAGTGTACATATGTACAATCAGACTAACTGTTTAAAAATTAGAGAATTATTGCCGTTGTTTTCCATACACCCCAGGCAAAAACATTTCATACGCAGTAGTTACTTATATTTTCTTATTAATCTAGTGATTTATGAAATTATATTGGGTAATTTAACTTGAAGACAGTAACATCGTAGTAAAGTCAAGATTTCTTTTTTCGTAAGTCAAACAAACTGATAAATATTTTTTTTTAATAGCTTTACCTTCTTTAACATAAAGAAATTTGTTTAAAATATAAAAAATTAAAATGTTTTCAGCAAAGATGTTGACAATAATTAAATCTTTTATTTAAGAGACTTTTAACATTTAATGCTGCTCCTTAAGGCTAATCATATTTTTCTATACTTCTTTTATATCTTCTTGGTTATTATTATTTTTTTTGTCATAAATTCTTTGAATCATTACTTATCGTTTTCTTTCTTAGATGTGGTAAATATGACTTTCTTCGTATCCTAGGTGACCTATTAAAACTCAAAAGAACAACGTTATGGGCATAAGTAGATTTTAACGTTAAATATTTTTATTACATTTCTGACGCCTATGCAATCGTGAATGTTGTATTAAATGCTTGTTGTATTTAGTTATTTTGCAGTTAATCTTAGCAGAACAGTAGAGTATCTTTTGTTCTTTGTAGAAGAGTATTTAGAGTACTTTTTGCCCAAATCTATATGTAAATTTTGCGCAAATCTCCACCAAAGCTAATTACTCTTAGAAATTTAAAATTTATTAATAAATAATGAAAAAGCTGATAAATAGAAGATTTATATTCATGTTATATGTAAATATTATTTCTTTCTTTTAGTAATTTAATTTAAGCTTTTAAAAGAAAACACATGCTAAAGCGTAAGCAATTGTGAAACCTATTGTTGCTTCTTTTATTTCAATTATAAATATGTGTTTGTAAAACACTTGAGAATGTTGTAGTTTTATTGCGAAAAAAAATATCACATTAAAAAAAGTTAAGAAAATAACCACAAATACACAACCTACATTAAATAAGCAAAGAGTAACAACAATGATAACAGTCACTATTCAAATAAAGCTGCTTGTTTTTAGTTTTAATTTATTGTTAAAATTCTGGAAGGAAAGAAAAATGAAAAATGAGTTACAAAAGACGGAAGTTGAGTTTCCTTTAGGATAGAGAAATAACAGAAAAATAACTTTTGTATTTAAAACAAAAAATTGTTGCAGACAACGTTATATTAAAGACGACTAGAAAATCAAGTCTAAAAAGGTAATAAATATTTGACAAAAAAAAAAAATTTAATTAAAATTAAAGTAAATTAATAAATATTTGGTTAAAAAAAAAAGACAACACATTGACTACAAAACTCTAATAGCTTCTTAGAAATTGAATAGATTTTTGATCTGTTGAAACCTTTTCGTATTTAATGTCGAGATCTTGTTAGCGATGAAGAAGAATATGGAACTTTTTTCTCATGAATTTTTAACACCTGATATATTTTCTCATTCAATAAATAGTTTTCTAAGCCATTTTTAATTATATTTTTTTATTATATGATCCTAAGTTTATAAAAATTGTAAATAATGTGTTTTTATATAATTTTTACAAAAAGTTATATAAAAAGCAGTAAAAACTGTAATACACACTCTGTTAAAATTTTATTTTATATTTATATTATACTTATTCCAATAAAATTGAAAATAAAATCTTTACCGATTTTTAACACCATGTTATTAAAAACCCTCATGTGACCTGTAAAACTAAGCTTCTTATCTCCTAAGAGCAGTTAATAAAAATCAGTACAAAAGCAGAACTTGATAAAACAAATTTAATGTTTTGCTTTGCTTCTTTAAACGAAATATGCTTTATTTATTTATGGTAACTGAAAGCCTCTCTGTAAATTTTCGAACTTACTGTTCGGTCCCAAATGATTTTCCATCCTTGGTGTTAGCTTTAGAATACTATCTATTTGCTTGTGTTTTTATTTCATATCACATACTAAGATTTTTATTATTATTATTTTAACTTTTAATTAAAACAACTATTTTTTCCGCCATTAAAAATATTTTTTATTAAGAAATTTTTCAGTTTTGATTCTTTTTAATGGTAAAAAATTTACGAGAAGAAATTTAATTTGTTTTTTTTTTTTTTTTTTTTTTTTTTGATATGCCGAATAATAGTGAAATAAGTGTTTATAATTTTGATCTTTTAAATTATTTAAAACAGTCACGTTTGTTAATAAATAAAAATCTATAATCACAAAAATATTCAAATTTATTTACTTATTGCACTTAAAATTTAATTTTATAAGCGTCTGTCAAAACAGTTTTAGCCAAATACTAAAGCTACACAGAAACCACAAATAGGAACTTATTTTAAATTCAACTGTTAATATTATAAGCTTTTAAATAAAATTAAAAGTGGGTTGCAACTGGTAAATTTTTAAACTCCAGTGTTTTTAATATTCGACTGTTTAACGCGAAAAGGAAGACATGTAATTTGTATTTTAAACTAGACTGCTTACTAACATATATTATAAAAAGAAGCAATATTATACTTAAACGTGCAGGTAATAATTGGTAATTAGTAGTTTTTTCTGTTCATTTGCTGCTTTAATTATTTATTCCAAACAAATTAAATCGTTGTCTGTTGTTGGCCATGGTTTCTATTTGTAATTATTTCTATTTGTAATTAAAAATTAATCATATTTTAATTATATTGTTATTAATGATTTTTTAAATATATGTAAATAATATATTAAATTTGATAAATAATGTTGTAATGCCTTAAACCCACATATAAAATCATAAAACTTTTTAATGGGGTGCACGTATGAGTTATATTTAATTACCTTATTATTCATCATTCGTCTCTTTCATATCTTCAAGTGTTATATAAGTTGTAATACATTATTTTATCACGTTCCTTTACAATTAACACTGCTCATACACTTGTGCAGTTGATATTAGAATGGAAAAAAAATCATTGCTTGTAAGTTCTCAAGAACAAAAACTAAATAATAAGACAAATTAACGACTTGAAATTAGGTTAAATAAAAATGGGAATTTACAATATAATTTAGAGAAGAACTCTTCGCAATTAAGTTACAAATGCACGGCATTTTGTATAACATCGACTGCTGAAAGTAAAAACCGTGTTAATGAGTCAAACTAAATGTTGATTAACCCATCAACCCTTATCCATCATCAATATGAGTTTTAAAAAAATAATTTTTGGCAAATATTTTTTTATATGCAGATCTAATTTTCCTTTATTTATTAAGAAGAAGCCCGGCGCCGTACATTGAACACTACAATAGACATTCTAATTTAAAAGTAGTGAACGTCATAAAAATGTACCCTTTTATATTTTTTCTTGTAAAGTTTTCAATCTCGCAAAGTCTACATGGCCTAGTTCATTGGTTAACATCGAAAACTCTGTATATGTATATGTGGCTTAATTAAGATCATGTAATCTATCGGAGCCGCGTCACCGTGCGGCTAAAACTTTATTTTTAAGCAACTTTAAATTAAAATAATTTTACGCAGGGGTGAAAGAGTACTTAAAAGACTTCTAGGCTTTATCTATAATGCTTTTTTAATACACAGCGATATGCAAAATGTTTACCCACTTCTTTTTAACAGCAAGTGACTTTCACAATCATTGTGAAAAATGGTGGTGCCGAATTCAGGTATATAATTTATCAACAATTTAACTTGTAGTCTTTAAACATATTAATGGTGTTTTTTGAGTGCTCGCAAGTTCAAATTTTAAAGAACCTTAAGATTTAATTATTTCCTAGAAAATGTTTAAATTTGAATAAGAACATATATTTCCTAAATGTTTTTATTATTTTATATTAAAACAATTATCTAAATAACTAACTACGCAGTTTTTTAAGTACTGCTAAAATATTATAAAAACTTCCTGAGATAACAAATTTATTCCATACGCAAAAAAAAATAAATAAATTATGTCAGATTAGTTCTTGTAAATTTAAACTGTGTGTCTACAGTTGTTCAAAATTATAGCCACTTACTTCGAATTAAATGTAGTTATTCAATTAATATTAATTGAAATACATACTTGTTTTTATAACGGTATTCAGTCCAATTTGCAAGCGTTTGTTTATAACAGTTCAATAAACAGGCCCGTATTAGTCAATTTATTACACATATGGGGACACAATTCAATATATCGATTTATTTCTGTATTATGTTTTTGTATTATTCTATTAGGAGATTTAGTGATACGTTTTTTTTTTTCAATTTTTAAAGTGGTGCCTTTTACGGTTCACACGGGGACACTGTTTAATTGTTAAAGATCAACAGTCAGATGAATTGGTAACCTTCTTCTTTTTTAGTCCATTAAAAAGTAAATCAATGTAACTTATTGTAATTTAAATTACAACCAACCACAGACTTGTAACACACACTTAGATTTACAAACTTAGATATATTTGATTTCCAAATTAAAATGTATTTTATACAACATACAACTCCATAAAATCTTTTAGCCTTTGTACCTGATGTAAATAATTTTTTGTTAATCGCTATCGATTCAGAAGTATTTTTTATTAAGTCTTTATCTGCAACAACTAATTTCTTTTTTAAAATATTTTAAACGAAAATAGCGGCTATATTTTCTTGAAAATTAATGCCTGTTTAATGTTCCGAAATCTCTTTAAATATTAAAGTAACTAACGTAGATTAATGCAACCACGATTATTGGAAAAATAATAAATATGTACCTGCAATATATACGAAACATAATAGATTCAATGCAGTTTTATTTCTGAAATGCAGTAATAAAACAGTTTTTTTTACAACTACAAACACATGCAAATTTGAGATTTAAACAGCAGACATTTAAAGGAGTGAAATAAAAATATGTTTAAGAGAAGAACGCGATGACTAAATACGAAATGATAAGCTCATTTTTTTAATTGAACTTAAGTGTATAGATGTTACAAACCTTATCATATTATTATATAAAAATATATTTCTGATCTGACTTTAATCTGATACTTGTGCGACCTGCACATCAAAAGGTGGGCCTCTGTAAATGCGGTAATCCTGTCTGGTTGCGGAAATAAGCCTCATATCCGCCATATATTATTATGTATGTGACCAAATATAGACATCGCGAAGAAAAGGAAAGCAAAGAAAAAAATCGTCTTTAAAACGTCCTTACGAAAAATCAAAAAGCGCGCTAAAAGTAACTCAGATAATATTAAAATTAATTCCCTACCTTTAAATTTCTAATTTCTTTTAAACAACATTTGTATAAAAGATTTTATAAAATATCTTAATTCGTTTAAATGCTGCATAGATTTGAATAAAAATTAAGGTGATTTCATTTTTAATAAATTTTTTCCTGAAATTTGTTTAAATACAATAACTGAAATAAAATCATGAGCTTCTTAAATTTAAATGGATTTATAAGGTCTGATCAAATTTATATATGATAAAAGTAGTGTTTAGGTTTTTAAAACATTTTTTTGGCATAATGAAAAGAAATACGAGCCAAGATTAATCAAAAAAATTTGATAAATTTAAATGACACATTATGTTGACTAAAACAAACGATAAGTAACAGAAAAGCTCAATAACATAAGTCTTTCGTCTTCTTGCGAAGACTTGTAACAAGAGAGCTTGTGTTAGAAAAATTACGTTACATTAGCTAAATTGAACGCCCAAAGATTGGAAATGTTTACTCCAAATGAAGTGGCAATTGAATATTTTGTGTTATTGCTTTCGTTTTCCCTTAATATAATAACTAATGTTATTAATCAATAAAGTAAAATTCTGTTTAATGATAAATGTTGCTACTTAATATTGCTACTTAATATTGCTACTATTTACTACAATCGAAAATAGTACTTTCTGAAAACTACAAAAATAATAAAAGCTATCACTCTTTAAAGCTGTTCTATTAATTAAAATTAATTTAGCCACCTTACCACATTCAAAACATTGAATTTGTTATTTTTTTGTGTCTGTAAATAAAACTTTGTAATTTATTTAGTTTTTTATTTGACATTTTAATTAATTGTATATTTAACCTATTTTTTATCTTTAATCTTTTATTTTCTTTTTTCAATATTTCGCTACCCCTTTATGTAGCATCATCTGGTAAAATATTTATTTGAACATAAAATAAAACAACAGTAAAAAAAAATTAAAATTTTTTCAAACTAACATAAAACACTTTATGAACATAATTTTATGATTTTTTTTATGTAAAAGTTAAATTTAACTTAATAAATTAACAATTCATTTTATAACTATTTATTTGGTATAGTCTGCAAAATGAAATAGTGGTAAACTCTTTGCTAAATGCCTTGAAGTGGAAGATAAAAAAGAAATGATAAATTCGACTAGATATCTCTCTTGTTTTTTTTTATATAAATTTTTTGGAACGCTTAAAAAAATTACTTGCCTACACCCTTTTAGTTAAAAAATAGTAAGAGTTGGGGCCACAGAAGAAGAGTTCCGTACCATGTTTTTTTTTATTTATATCTTTTTATTATTTTTTGCAAAAATATTTACTATTTTACTATTTAAAAAACTAAACTAATATACTTAAAAATAACGTTACTATCGCGACACCCTTCATGTCGATTTATTTTTATTTAGAAGCAATATCTTCTCTAGGAAAATTTCAAGCGTCTACGTATTACGGTTTAAAAAGTAAGACCATATTCCTTAAAATCACGACCCCCATGAAAATCCCATCAATTTTTAAATTTTATCTCTACACTTAATTTTATAGCGGACATATATGTATAACCACGCTACGTGTGAATTTAAAATGTCTGCTTACAATGGTTCAAACACTAAAGTCATATAAGTTAAAATTATTTCACTATAGGAACACACTTTATATTTTAGTTTTGATTGTAATTTTTGCGCTTTTTTACAGCGGATAAAAATATACTTCAAATTAAAATGTCTGCTTATTTGGGTCAAGTACTCTAAAATAACTTCACTATTCGAACGCTCTTGATTTTAGACTTTTATATTTTGCACTTCTTTTTAGTTTTACATACATTGTGAAAATTACTGCGTCTGCCTGTCACAGTTTAAAAGAACAAAATTTTTATGAATTTCACGACATCAGCAGTGGCGCACTCCTTTTGGCTAAGTGCAAGCCATATATGTCTGATTAATTTAAAACCTAACTAACTTACTAAAACTCTTTTGTAGACGTGAACTCAAATTTTTCTTTTCTTATATCGACGTTAATGTTGCTTACATTCTGAAGATTTGCATTTAACCACTTCTTAAATATCGCTCTTCCATTCTTTATCAAATTTTGATTACCAAACGAATCTTTACAAGTATTAAAAATACTTATTTCTGCTAACATAATAGATTATTTGAGCATCCTTTTATAAACATAATTTTTGTTGCATTATACTTGATCCTTTTCTGCCATTACGCTGCTTAACGTTTTTCTAATCAAAAAGTTTTCTCTAGAAAACGAAGGAAATAAAATAAAAAACCAAAAGCAAATCAAAGGCTTTTTGATTGCAATAAAATTGCATTCCATTGTGTAAAATCTGCAAAACGTACATCATTAAGTTACATAATTTTTTAGTTTTAGTAAAGAAAACCTTATACGAGTAATAATATTTTTGTTTAAGAATACATTATAAAGTTTATGCATTATTGTTTTGCTGCTATTGATATTTTCATTATGGCGTAATCTTTGCTTCTTTCCTTTTTCAACATTAACGTCGAATCCTTTTTTCACTGTTGCTAAAAAAGTAATTTAAAAGCTTTTATATATTCATGTTTGACGTGGAGTAATATTTTCTCTCTTACGAAACTTTTGTGCTTTATTTTGTTTTATTTTTATGATAATTTTTATAGGAATTTTTTTACTGCTGGTTTGTCTAAAGGTTGTTTGTTTATATTTCTTTAAATACCTTCACACCTTTTGACTGCTTCCTCTTAAGGCACTTGTATTTGTTTCTGAGTTTCTATGTTAGAATAACTTGCTCACGTATGACTTTTACATAATTTGCTTTTGTTGTTGGTGATGTTTATTTTAATAAAAGAACATTGTCTTCTGAAGTGCAGCCTGCTGCCTGCTGGCTTCTTAAAATGTAACATTATGTGACACAATATAATAAAAGCAACTTCCGGTTAAGGTAGGAATTCATTTGTTTGTCGTTGTTATCACACGCAAATGCTTTATAAGGATGTCTGGTATTGTAGGCAGAAAGAAGCCAGCGGGCTTGAATAAACAAATATTGTGTACGAGCGTGATATTCACAAACAAATTTATTAAAAAAAGAGAAAATAAAGCTCTTGAATATAATTCACTATTGGGATCCTTTAATTTCATTGATTTTAATTCATGGCACATTCGATTCTCGCTTCCAATGATTTGCCAAGCATTTGTTAAAGCATTTGTATTACAATATTGTAGAATTGTTTTTGGTGCTTCTAAGCAGAGTTTAGAAAAATACACACATTGTATGCAAATCTCATACATAAATGTAAAAACGACACAGCTCAAAGAAACATATTTTTTTTATAAATATTAATTATGTGTCTATAAATTTCGTATATTTCCGAACACTCTTATGTTAAAGGAAAAATCGCCGAAGTTACTTCGTTCCAAACTTAATTTTTTTTTGTTAACTTTAATTCTTAGAATAAGGTGCAGATATGAATGGCATGACTACAACTTAAAAGTTTTTTAAAGAAAAACAACATAAAAATTTCTGTTATTCGATAAACTGTTAAAAATAAAACTACAATTGTTTCAACAATATTTATCATTAAAAATTACATAAATTTATGGGCACTTATTGTCTGTGACAGACCTCTATCCCCCAAATCCTAATTAGTGTGAAAAATTCACAGAAGACCTATTAAAGAAAGTTGATAAAGTGACCTAATATTCATAAAAATAATATTTTTTAAACTGTGATATGCAGACATATTAAATTTGCACAGTAAAATTCTGTGCGCTATAATAACAAGTAGAAAAAATAAGAGTTTAAGCTAGAGGATGTCCCAATATTGAAGAGATTTTCCCTTATATAACATGTTTTTCAAAATTGGAAAGCAGACATTTAGAATTTCCACAGAGTATGTACAAATATGTCCGCTATACAAATATATTGTAAACAATAAATTTTAAAATCAAAGTGTGTTTTCAAACAGTCTTGAATATAATGAACATGACCTTATCTTTAACAAGGTTATATGCAGAGTATAAAATGCCTTGTCTGCTTAAAGAATGATTAATAAAAAATTTTGAACTTTAAGAAAGATGTCCCTAAAGTAATGTGATTTTCGCATGCACGGCATTATTTTTTTTAACAGTATTATCCTGAAACAATAAATTTACGCGGGATATGTGTTGCTAAGTCGCTATAAAAATAAGTATAAAATTTTAAAATTTAAACATATTCCAGTATATACCTGATTTAAAAAAAAACTTATTTTAAATTAACCCAAAGTAATAAAATTAAAACTGAAACGGTGACCCTTAAAGGGTACGGAACCCTAAGTGTGTGAGCCAAACTCAGACTTGCCGCATTTATTTAAAATTTTCGTTGTTTTGAAAATACTTGTGGAATATCATACAATTTAGTCTTCCGTAATTAAAAGTTAAAATATAAAATATCTCCACCGTTCAGATAAAAACATTCGTAAACACTAAATTTTCTAAATATCGAAATACCTAGTGCAACAACTTACAATAAATTTTTTTCACATTGCATCACTTAGAACTTATCGATAAGGGAAACCAATATTTAAAGTTTGACTCATGCAACTAAATTCTTGACACTGTTTATCATCTTTTGTTATATCCACTTTCTAATTTTTTTTAGATTTGATTGAGAAAATTATATACAAAATTTAATTTAAAATGTTATCTCTAAATCTTCTGCATAATAATGTTTTATTATTTATCATTTTTTCTTTTGTTTGTGTAATACGAAATTTATTAAAATTAGCCGAAGATATCAAATACTTTAATTAATCGGTTCAGTAAAACCTCTAATTGTATGTATGGCAAAATAGTTTTTCAACCCAATGTGAACTTCATGACACAAGTTTCAAATAAATCTGTGCTGGCCTTGTGATGCTTTGTCTGATATAAAAACTATTTTCTAAAAAAATATATCAGCAAATTAGGTTAAAAGCATGAGTTGATGACAACGTAGCTGATATGCGGCAATATAAGCACATGAGCCTTGTTGGGCTTGTTAAAAAAAAGTCTCAATAAAATTAAGTTTTGAAGAATTTTAAGTAAATTCATTTTTTTTATTTTGCCTATGGTTGGAATTTTGTAACAAGGACGCAAAAGCTATCTTTAACAGATTACTTGAACAGTCAACCAAGTAGATGCAATAACTAATTTATTACTTCACTAATATTGCTGGAACTAGTTGAATGATTGGAAAATGAAATATGCAATATGCAAAAAACTTATTTCTTAACAACTTAAAATTTTGATTAAATCTAAAAAATTGAGTTATTAAATTATTATTAATTAAATAAAATTCACTTCTATAATTTAAATTTTATCAGCGGTTTAGCGCAACATAAGACGTGTATGTGGTAACAAAAATCAGTTTTTATTATTATGCACAATTATTGTTTAACATAATAACATTGTAATACAAACCATAGTTATGACTAGACAGTAACGATATTATTATCATAATATCTTAAAACTATTATTAATGATATTTATTTATTTTTAAATTTTAGTTAATATGCATTAAACATTTTTGTTCTGTTCTTCTTTTTTAAGAAACAGTTACAACTAAATCTGTTGAAATATACATTTTCAAATAATTAATTTTTTATATTTGCTTTTGCAGAGACTAAAAATAAAGCCATACATGTGAAAATCACATTATGATCTAGATAAGTTTTATTTTATTTTAATATTTTGTACTTATTCTTATATCGAACGCAGCAGTACATACTTTGTAGAAGTTTCAAGCGCCTTTCTATAACGATTTGAGAATAAGGTCTTTGGGAACACTCTTTAATTTCGAAATTTAATACTTACAATTCGTGTTTAAGCGGACAATTGTTTTTATACTTTGAGTGAAACTTAAGTGTCAGGACAATACGGTTGAAAAAGTAGATCCTTATAAGTGATAATCACGTCAAAACTTCTCTATGTTTTGTCTATTTTTTTGTCGCTAAAACGCACCGAATTTTTCTGTCACTATGCAAAATTTAAAGCGTCTGCCTAACACAGTTCGAAATACCTTAGCTCTTAAAAAGCATTCGTTTATAGCTGATACCAAAATATCCTAAAGCCAAAAATTATTTTTCTTTTATAGTTATATTTTGATTAAATTAAGATCAAACTCTACACATTATATTTAATTAACTTATTATGGTTATAGATCGTATAAGATTTTAGGATAGTTATGCAAGACTCGTTTTAGTTAGAATTTTATATAATATTGCTCAGTTTAAACCAACTATGTTGCGCTCTTTTAACGTAATAATTGTAAAATGATCAAATATTAACAAAAGCTTGTTTAAAGAGAATACATTTTTATTTAAAATAACTATAGTTTTTTGTCGCCATCATACAATATTAACTCTCTCTGCTGCCACCGTTCACAAATTACATCGCAGCAATCCATACGAGGTTCAAATTTCTTCCTTGTTTTTGTTAAAAAGTACGCGTCCAATCTCTCTCTATGCAAACAATTTCAATATGGTCAACTGTAGTGAAATCTATTGCACATTATTATTTTAGTAAAATTTATTATTGTTTTCTACCAAGCTTAAGTATTTTTTTTTTACATTATAACACAAACTTTACTAAATGGTAGAACTCCTATATTGAGTTTATTGGCCTTGGCAGACCTCCTCATTTTTACTCGATAGTAAAATTGATAATTTTAAAGCCAATGTTAAGTTTATGTCACTGATGATATGATATCATGTTGCATAAGTTTTAACTTGATCCATGTGTGTAATGTTATAAACGTGAATAGCAAATACAGTAGATAATGCTCGTAGATACGCTCAGCTTATTCTCCGTTCAATACAAAATAAAAAGATTAGTAATCAAAATGTTTCAACAAATAAGGTTAGAAGCATGTATTGACGACAATGTGGCTGCTGTTTTCTTGTGGCCAGAACCATGTTGCTTTAAAAAAAAAAAATTAAATTCTATTTTATTTTAGTAATGGGTATTCATAGTTTAATGATGTGGTCTTGTAAATATATTTTCATTAAATTTTTTTTTAAGTATTAGTTAGATGAGTTCGTATATATTTTTAATGAAGTTATTGAGAGTTCGTTTTCCATTGGATTATAATAATTATTAAATGAAAATATCGGCATTAAAAATAATTTGGTATACTTTTATTAGGCTAAATTTTTACATAAAAGTTTTTTAAGTTTAAAAGTAATAATTATATTTAATGCATTTAGAATATAAATTGCAACAATAAAATAAAATTGTTAAACATTTTTGTATTTCGAATCTTTTACTAATTCCGTTAGTATTGTGTGTAAGAAATTCTTGCAAAAAAAGTGCATTGCGAAAAATAAGGCGTCTGTAAAAAATATTTAACTGGGTGTGTGTGATATATAGAGCTAAATAACTATTTACTTTCAATTATTAACAAACATGGTGATATAGAATACAAAGGAAAGTTATCTAACATGTGTGTGACAACCCATGGTAGTAAGAGATGTGTGTCTAGTTATTTGTCAAATAGAAAATTAAATGTTCAATTCCCAACATAAAGAAATAAAACTGTTGTTTATTATCCGAGGCAAATGAGTTAATTTAAGGAATTCATGATTAGAAAAGAAAATGGAAAAAGGGGCACATGCTTTTTTCAAAGAGGAATAACACTCAGACCGTTATGTCGACTAATTAAGTTTTCTACGTAAGAATGCCATTGGAAACCAATTATGTACCTAAGTTATTTTTTAATACATCTGTTCCATTGACTTCAATGCAATTTCGTGTATTCTACAATATTAAGCCATACGATATTTGACACATTGGTTCGCAAATTATTTGAGGCCATTGAAGTCGTTACAATAAGCAATAAAATATTTTAATCAATCCATATTAATTTTTTTTAAGAAGTCCACATACAACTTAAAGCTTTTTTCGTTGATCTCTTTTTTAATTTTTACATAGATTTCTTCTTGCTTTCTGCTTACTATCGGCTTAGCAGCAAATGCAAATTATTTAATTTTTCATACTTTCTTTTTTGGCATCGCTGTGGATGTTGTTGCAGTATCATACTGATAGTTGTGAAGGAATTATAATGTACGTTGGCTTACCATTAACTTCGTCCATGCTCAACACTACGTTTTGTTTAGTGACATATTCTTCATTGAATTACTTTCTACTCAGGGGAATTTTTCATCAAGTTGGATTTTCTATTGAGTTGTTAAACTGACAAATTTTATAACCGTATGGTTGGTACTAATTCACAAAAAGTGAATTTAGCAATATTTGTAACCTTGTGGACCTTAAAAGCAGTAGTCTTGCCTACCTGGTTGCTTAGTGTGTTACGTACAAAGTGCGTTAAGAAGGATTTTACTGCAATATCAGAAATGTAATGGCAAGTGTTAAAGTATTGTAACTGCCCATGAGGTATTAAGTATGTTGCCTTTATAGCACCAAATCAATTTAAAAGTACTTCAAATGTTAGAAGTTAAATTCAGCAAAAAAAAAAAAAAACACGCTTGAACTGTTATAATTATACTTCAACATTCTTTTGAATTTTACTTTTTGATAAAAAAAAAATTGCGTTTTGTTGCCAGAACTTATTTTTTACAAATCATTATAGTTTATTAAAAAATTTTAATATTTTGTAAGAATTTGTAAAAAATTGTCTTTTAATGGATTTAAATTATTCATGGCTCAAGCAAAAGTGCTTTTAAACCAGAGAGTAAATGAGTTTTTTGTTTGTTATCTAGTTGTTATCTAGTTGATTTAAAATTCTTAAGCACAAAACAAAAAAAATAAAAATTTGATAGCAATTTTGAAAACGTCTTTTGCAGCAAAATTGTGAGCATTTAGAAATCAATTTAAATATTTGATTTAAAACAGTCTGGTAAATTTTTTATATGATTTGAATAATGGACAGCAAATTAAGCAAAAAATATATAGAAAGAAGATATAGAAAAATTAAATTTTTAGTCTAAAAAATAGTAATGCAAAGTCATATCATAACATTGTTAGTTAATTATATAATATAATAACTAAAACTTGCCACTAAACAGACTACTGCACGGAGTTTGCTCAATATTCAGAGAAAAGATTACTGCATGAGCTTTAGAGTACTTGCTTTTAATTTCATAAGCGTATATCGGTGATGAGTATCACATTAACCCTAATCTTACTAACATGTGTCTGTGAGACACATTTGGATGTTCCATTCCATTTAACTACAGATATATATAACATATTGCAACCATACTTAATGACTTTTATTTGACATATGTTTTGTATAATTTAGTAAAAAAGAATTTTTTGGTATTGCCTTCTTAAATCTTTTATATGCCAAAACATAAAAATGTTGCAGTAAATACTGACATGTGTGTCAGAGACACATTTGTACATGCATATAAGAATGTTTTTGTTTACATATTTTTGGATGTTATCGCCTTCGGCTCTGAAACTCAAAGGCGTTTTCCTGCTCGTAATATTATTCGGTGCCCACTGAACAAAGGTTAAATTCCACCAGAAAAACAAGTTTAAGACCCTTTAGCGTCAATCGAGCTGTATTTGAATAATAAAACTTTTTACGCACTTGTAAAATTGACTATTTGTATTCAGTAACTACAAATCAAACCGACTGGCAGCCAACAAATGAAATAGAAAAAGGAGCATTTCTTAGACTGCTGGTTTTAGCAGGGACAAAAAAAGATGATAAGGCGGAGATTTCTGAGTTTTGGTGTTCGCGATACGGCTGCCCAATTTTCCGCGCCACCATGAGCCGAGATCGTTTTATGAAAATTTCCAAAAATTTGCACTTTGATGACAAAAGCACTAGGACCGTTCGACAACAAAAAGACAAACTTGCACCCATTAGGTATTTATTTGAAATTATAAACAAAAACTTTAAAAAATTTTACTATCCTGGTTATAACATAACGGTCGACGAGCAGCTTGTTCCTTTTCGTGGAAGGTGTTCTTTTCGGCAATATACGCCTAGTAAACCAAACAAGTATGGACTCAAAATTTGGTGGCTCTGTGACAGTAAAACAAGCTATCCATTGATGCAATACCCTATTTAGGCAAAGTAAGTAATGAGAGGGGTTATGGCTTGGGTCAGAAAGTAGTAGAAGAGTTAGTGCAGAATTGTGAAAATACAGGCAGAAACATAACGTGTGATAATTTTTTCACGAGTATTGAGCTAGCGAAAAATTTATTAGCTAAAGGCTTAACGCTAACGGTCACTCTCAAAGGGAACAAATGTTGTGTGCCTTCATTATTTTTACCAAATAGAAGAAAAGAAGTGGAAAATAATTATTTTGGTTTTACTGAAAACATGACATTATTGTCCCACGTCCCAAAACAAAATAGAGCTGTTTTTACCTTCATCAATGAATTACACCACTCACTAACACATAGTTTTACTTGCCGCAGAAAATCCAACAGATGGCTGTTTGCATTTTTTTTTGTAATTTAGTTGACGTTTACGGAATCGCTGCGGGCGTAGTTTGGAAAAAAGTGCATCCTTCGTGGAAAGCAACACAAGCAAAGAAAACTCGAAAACTCTTTAGAAGAAAAGTCGCTGAAGGGTTTGTTACACCCCAAATACGCCAAAGATCGAATAATAAATTGCAACGACCTATTGAAGTCCTTCAAGAAGGAATTGCACCTACTAGTATGCAAAGTGCGACAAATAAACGCAAGAGGTGCTATTTATGCAATCCCAAAATGAGCCGTATTATTAAGCAATACTGCCAAATATGCCAAATATGTAATACTAATGTCTGCAATGAACATGTTGTAAAAGTTCTTTTATGTAAAGAATGTAATGAATAAAAAATAAAAAAGTTTAATAATTTTTTCATAAGTATTTTTATATGTGTCTAAGAGACACATGTCAGTAAGATATGTAGGTTTTTATGTCAGTATGATTAGGGTTAAGCAGAATTTTTAAAGAAGTTTTAAAATTGCTTACTCTTCTCCAACTAGTAACTACCTTTATCTCTTTTTTAATTCCATCAAGAAGCTGTGATTTAGTGTTTAAGGCATCAAATATAGACTAATTTAAATCTATTTTCAGCAAAAAGTAGACAAAGGGAATTACTGCAGTCTTAAAAGTCTTTCGTAAATTGAAAATGTATTTATATTATCTTTCGAACTTGCAGCCACTTGTGTGGTAAAATGTTGATAACCTACATGAAGTAACATTCCATTCTTACTGTTATACAATATTCTATAAATAACTATCGAATTTTAAATTAAAATTATCTAAAGCAATGCAGCACAATTTTACGTAGATGTTTGTAAAAAAATTAATTTCCGATTAAAGAAAACATCACATGGTGTGACATGCCATTAAACTTGGACTTAAAAAAACTATGTATTAGTTTCAATTTAAATCTTGATAAATTTTGAAAAGCTACTAAAAGGCTAATCTTTATATATAAAAAAAAGTTACAGGGTCATTTCTGTACATGAAATATATTTTGAAAATTTTGATGTTTTTAGTCGAGATAAAATACAACAAAAAAAAAAAACTATTACGCAAAAACTACCGGATATATTTGAACTACCGGTCCCTTAGAACCTTGGTCATATATAAAATACTTCTTCTTCCATTTAAAAAACACCTATTTTTAGAATTTTTGCATGTCAGTTTGCTGTCTGTCTATGTTCGCATTACGTAAAAATTGCTGGATGGATTTGAATAAAATTTTGTGTGGAGGTTAAGGTACACTTAGAAATTCAAGGTAATATTGCAATAATATGTCGTTAAAAAAAATAAAACTATTTAGGAATATTAATAAATGAGTAATTTGATTTCTTTTCTGCAAAAAACGCTTCAATTTATTAAAAAAAATGCACAAAATTCGTTTCGTTAAAATATTTTGCTTTATTTTTTTTTTTTAAATTCACCCTTACTAATGGCGAAAGGCATTGCACTTTTTTAATCGACATATTAATAATGCCCTGCAACTTTCATTTATTTTTTTGTTCTTTTAAATATTTTAAAAAAATATGCTGTGTAAACTCAATATTTTGTGTCTTCTCCTTCACTACTTCATTTAGTTTGTAAAAGTTTTAGATGTCAAAAGCAAAAATTAGGTCAATCTTAATTCCATTTCACACATAGTTCGTATTGTTAAAATTATATAGATACTCGCTTCATTTCACACAGTAATATATCCTCCTAAAATACTCTCTTTCATGTCCTTTGAATATAATTACTTAAGGTTATCTTAAAAATGTTCTCACAGAATTCATTCTGTTGGCTTGTTTAATATTCAACTTGTTGTCTAACTGAATGATAGATGGTATTTAAGCTACTTAAGCAAAAGTCCAAAATACAAATAAGTCTGCATGTATAACTATACGTGTAAGTATATAATACAATAGAATGGTTATGTCATGATTTATTTAAAGAAATCATTTTGAATATGCATTTTAATGTTTAAACACTCGTTCATAGGAATTCAGTCTGCGTCTCACCCCATTTCATATTCCTTCAATGATAAACTAATCCTTTGTATATGACATTACTATAAATTTTGCATACACCATTAAATTTAACTGCGTTTAAAGTTGTAGGTGATGTATTCAAATATACACAAAACCATAATATAACTTGCAAAATGATTATACAACTCTGATGGATTTAGGACAACAAATTAATTCAGCTTTTCTTTTGTTCAAAATTTAATACCAATTTTAAGGCATTCCTGTGTGCAACTTGTACAGTTTTGTTATTAACTAACATTATTTCTTTGTCATTTTAAGTATTTCTTACTGGCTCCGTAATATATATCTACTTGATTATACAAATGTTAAATATTGTATGGGAAAAACA
This sequence comes from Cistogaster globosa, assembly GCA_937654795.1. Classification (NCBI taxonomy): domain Eukaryota; kingdom Metazoa; phylum Arthropoda; class Insecta; order Diptera; family Tachinidae; genus Cistogaster; species Cistogaster globosa. The sequence continues at coordinate 110,320,611 of OW569404.1, read as the reverse complement.
GAAAAATTACAAATACATCTTCTGACTCGTGCGAAATTTTTATCGCATAAATTTCGTAAACTTAATATGAATATCTTTTTACATTACGATATTGACTTTTAAGACATTTATAAGCAAAATAGGAATATTTATGATAGAAACTAGAAAATCAAAGTATTCTGCAATGGCAATAAAACATAAGTTGTTTTTGTCTAAATATAGATACGAGTACCGTATTCAAATTTACACCAAGTTAAAATAAAATTCCATATTGGAAATAACTCGTATAACTTAAGAATTTACTGACGCCAAACAGATTATTAGATCGCACAACAACGATTCCTTTGCGACAGCCTTGAAAAAATTCCGGATCTATTTATTTATTTTAATTAGAAAGTAATCGAATAATCTATCTAGTTAACGTAGAAGAGAAATTGTCTAAGATTTAATTCAGATGAGGCTAATCTTCCTCAATGATAGAATTGGTATTTACTTAGATTGTTAGCTGCCAACATGTTTTTATATCAGTCCAGTAGTATAGAGTAGTCAAATAAAAAGAACCAGAATAAGTAGATTAACCCAAACGTAGTGCTGCAATTTTGAGTGAAATAACTTTCAATAAAGCTATTGAAGAGGTTACACATGAGTGATATATTATTACTGTCATCGATCTGCTGTATACATGAATGTAAAAACAAAAACCAGGACGTTGTGGTTAAAAAGTAAATAGCAGTAGAAAAAGCGACAAAAGCAAATCATTTTGTATACCAATTAAAAATAATCTTTTTATGAATTCGTCCCCGTCTACTTAAGGCAGATTGATTTTAAAAAATATCCCCGGACCGGCAATTGTTGTCGTCACGGCATTGCTAGGTATTCACAAAAGCCTCCATGTTTAATCACAATATTAACAAGAATATATTATTCATGTCAAAATTAAACTTGAAAAAGCCATGATGATGCAAAAGATGATAGCCTTTTAGATTAAGCTTATTTCGAAAGATATTGTCAAGCTGCTTAAAAAATGTATTTAAAACAAAAATATTCTGATGAACAAAAAACAACAACTAACTACACCTCTTAGTACATAACTTGGGAACCTAAAGATCTGGAATCTAGTTCAAACTCTTTTGGTACCAGCACATGAATTTTAGTGTATTGCGTCCAGTCCTTTAGAATTAGATTTTAGATTTTTTATGATTTGAAGCCAGTAGAGCTGCACAATTTTTACAAAAAGCAAAATTTTGTGACAAATAATTTTTCTCTTTTCTATTAAGGTTTATTATCCTACTTAATGTTTTACGCGAACTCATGTAAAAATTCATTAAAAAATTAGCATAAATTATGAATGGAATAATATTGAAATTGTAAAAGATATGCAATATGTATTTTTTTATCTTACAACATTTATTACAAGGTGAAGAATATGAAGGAACTCCCTTTGAAATATTCTACAAGAGGTTATAAGTTTAATTTTTAAATATTGTATTAAATATTGTAATTGCAACATATATTAGATCTTGTAGAGATGCATATGCAGCCAGTATTATTCGATTGTACATTTTATTAAATTTGCAAATATCTGTTAAGATGCCTTGTGTTGGGATTCAATGAAAATTAAAAGCATAAATTTTAAACATCTTTTTCATTGAATATTTGAAATATATATCAATGGTTTATCTGAATTGTTAGATTTTCTTATTAACAATTATTGCTTTTGTTGTCATCCACAAGATAAAAAAATAAATTTGTTACAGTCGAATTTTTAATCGTATTTTTCTAAGTGATACGTTTTTACATAAGTCAAATATAACTTTTTTGTACAGTTTAGACTTTGCCACCTAGTTTTTGATTTATATATAAATTCTTGTTTTTTCTTTAACAGAAAATCACACACGGTTATTTTCACTTTTTTATGCGTTAATTCAGTTTTTAAGCTTTGTAAATATCAATATGACAGCATTAATGTATACCAAAAACTCAATATTAAATTTGAAGCAGATACAGCAAATGTTCGCCATATTATATATTAGTACAAATAAAAATTAACGTTTAATTTTTTATGAAAAAAAGGAAAATTTGTAAAAGACAAAACGGTTCCCATTGAGTCGGAAACAAAATTAAATATAAATATGTTTACACCCTATTTCCTGATGATGCCACCCAATAACAATAACAAGAAGTATTTAAGCCTAAAACTAAGAATTAACATGCTTATACTGCCACTGCAATATTAGACTTTAAGTGTTTACATAAAAAAAATTATCTAACCATCTCAAGAGTATACGTCGGTTTAGAAACGGATGACTCTCGAATAAAAATTAATCACTCGCGAGTAGATTGGGATAAAGTCTGTTCTCCATAGCTGAATCTCATATAACCATATCGAATTTAAGACAGCTCTAAGTCAAGAACGGAATAAGGATCAATTAATTAATAAAGCTCGGCGGGAAGACGACTATCAAAATTTATAGTGTATTAATACCGATGTATATTTGAAATAAAAATCAAATATTTTTATAAAAAAAGACTTTGTGCTAAAGAATAGAAAAATATATAAAAAACGTTAACAAGCAACAAAAAATATTAAACAAGTTTTGTTATTAGTTTTTTTAAATTATTTTTAGTATGGAGTCAGTTAATGTCAAATCAGCCAAATTTTTTTCTTATGTATATTTTACTATATATATACTATATTTTTTTACTATATTTATATATTTACTATTTACTATATTTTACTGAAACTAATATTATTTATGTTCCTTGAATCCCTGAGTATATAAAATTGTATATTCGGAAGTTTTTGACTATAATCTTATAAAAAAATGCCGCTTTCTGCATATAGTTCCGGGGGTGACACATAAGAATAATTTTTAGTTTAAAAATAATTTTGTTAAAGTTTTTAAGATAGACTTAGGTAATCTTGTTTTAAATTTAAACTTAAGCTGAATTAAAATTATTCGTATAAAAAAATTAAATATGTTTCAAAAGGCATTTATTTAAAAATCCGGAAAAACGTACCCAATTTAGCTTAGAAAACGTATTTCTGATTTACACAGAGTATAATACTACCTTAGCACTTATTTGCTAATGTTCTTACACTTAAGTGTCCTATACTCCTCTCTATCCAATTTTTGTATAATATCCGTAATAAATTTAATAAATAAATCAACTGATAATAAAAAATATTTTTAATACTTGCAATAACGTACAAAATTAAGTATAATATGATATTATAATCACAGCAATCAATTAAATTAATCTGCTTTCAAGCGATGATCTTAGTTTCTTCATACACATTTTGCTTCTAGAGCCGCAATATAATTTTTGTTTATGGTTTGATATATTATATTTTCTTTAGTTTTGTTGTAATTCAGTACATAAAGCATTAATTTGATGATACTTCCAATATTATAACTTTTATTACTACAATTTAAGTCCTCTAATTTTTTATTTAAGTATCAAAACTATAATATTAAAACATTTACGCGTTTTCAATTGCTTTCAATCTTTTAGTTAATATTTAAAAATATTGTAAAAATTTTATTAATAATTATTAACAAAACTTTTTGCTGCTTATTCTACATAAATTTTCATTAAAAAAAATGATTTATTCTTTTCTTATAGGGTATCGCGACGAAAACAATGGTTGATTGATCACTCGCGTTTTTGGGTGGTAGAAAATTTACAAGATGCTTATTATGAGCTCTCATAGTCTAATTCGCATTTGATATTTAGCGTTTCTAGTGTCCTGCTGCCTTACCTAGCATTAAGTTTCCTTGTCGGACTTTTGCTAGCGGTTGAAAGCTGAGAACTAAATTTAGTTGGAACTGGTAGAAAAATTTCCCATTGCCACTAAACTACTGTAGGTGATGCTATAAAATCCAGTGTCATGAAGAAAAAGGGTGTAACATAAATACGTTGAGAAGAGAGATAAAGTTTTTTCGGTTGACAGAGCTAGATACACACTCGATGCTGATGCCGTAGAGCACCCTAATTAAAATACAATCATCGGAAGTATAAGCAAATAGTTCTTAAACTGCTGATTATGTTGTAATAGCCAGCTTAATTATTCTTATTCTCTACATGTTATTCAATGCTTTTATTTCTCAAAAGAATATTCAACTTTAATCAACTAACCTTAAAAAAATTAATGATTAAAAACTATAAGCAAGCAAAAATTGTTTAATATAAACAAACGCTAAGTTTTGGCGATGGTTTTTTTAAATACTATTTTTTTTTATAATTCTTTAAATAATCATGCCACAGCACATCTTTCATCTTTCCATTACAACTCTGTTGTTGGTTTATAACTTCTGTTTGTGTTTAATAACACATTGAAAGTAATAAAGAAAATAAAACTAGAAATATTTATTTATTTATTTGTTTTATTTAAATATTTGTTTAATATTTACCACTACAATAAGTTTTTGATTCACTCATTTCATTTTAGTATTTCAATAAACAGACAACAAAACAGAGAAAAGAAATCATAACAACATCAAAAATTTTAAGATCAGAGCAAAACTTATACAAATTCAATGATTTTGAAACATTATAAATAAATAAACATATTTTTTTGTTTCTTATTTATAAAGTTTTCTATTTATTAACCTAAGCAAAAATATTGTTTAGTTTTTAGCTGCTGGAAAAAAATCTTAACAAGATAGAAAAGAAAACACAAAACAAAAAAAGGGCTTTGACTTCGTATTAGGTTTATGGTTTTCCAAAGAAACATGAAGCATTAAAACTAATTTATTTCAAAACTTTAACATATTAACTTATTTTCGGCAAACTGTTATTTCTACACCAGAGAATAGCAGTTTGTCCCTGTCATACGTTTTAATTTACATTCTATTATTAAATGGTTTTTATATCCAACTACAGATTAACAAAATTTATTAGATTTATAAATTTTCGATCTCGTTTTAACAAGATAAAAGCAAAACGAAGTAATAGAAATTTAAATAATAGAATTTAATATTTTGTGTTCCATAAATCGACATTGATCTCTACTTATACTCTAAAAGAATGAAGTACATCATGCCTGGTTAAATGTTTAGTACAAAATAATTGGCTTTGATAAATATATGGTTATTGTTCGCGCTTTTCATTAATAAGGATTATATGTTTTTATAACAAAAAAGATAGTAGAAGCATATGAAATGAAATTCTAACAAAATATTTCATATGCTTAAGCTATGCGTTCAAATGTGCTATTAAAATACTATCAACCAGATTTTATTGAATTCACTAATAACAACCAGGTTAGTGGTGGCAATACTTAAGGGGAAGAAAAATAGGCACTAAATTTATATTTATTAAAACTAAACCTGATTTATTTAAGTCTTAAAGAAGATGCTTATTTTATACCAATGGAGATTTCACCACAAATGCTCTTATTTCTTTGTTAGACACAAGCCATTTCCAGGAATATTTATCACAAATCCCTGGAGCTTTGTATAGCAAGTTTAATTAGTTTCTGATTATATCAGTTAATTTTGTTAGTATAACTTTCTAAATATTATTAATTATAAAAATCTAAACAAATAGTTATAGCTAGCAAAAAATTGTGTACAGCTAAGATTTATTAAAATCAATTTCTTTTGTAATCAAAGCATAAACAGTTAATGATTATTCGCTTCTGAGTCTGGACAAAACTATGTTATTGAAGAAATTTTTCTTATACAAAAATTAAATAAGCTCTACATAATGACTAGGATTCGAAATTTGCTGATATACCCGATTTAATAATACCGGGATCTCAAAAACCCGCGAAATTCTTATGTTCAACAGAATTTCTCAATTAACTTCTATTAATAAATGATTGTCTTGTGTCGTGAATAAAAATCACTCGAAAAATTTTATAAAAGGGAAATAAAATACCAATGCAATGAGATGTTTTCAAGTTCATATTTACCACCATAATTATTTTGTAAATTCCGTAAAAATTACTTTTATCAAACTTCTATTTTAGCAGTGAGCTCATAATTTACTTTTCTTTTAATAATTTTTTTATTTTTTATACAGAAGTTTATCATGTAAAATTATCTTTAGTAAAAACTAAAAATTATTTCAATTAAAAACTCGTAGTCTTCTAATTTTTATTGAAAAAAAGTTTTTGAATCTCAATTAAGACACAGGGTTGAAAAAACAGTTTAAAGACTTCAAACCGCAGACGTCTGTAAGATTCTGATAAAGAATTTTATATTAACTTTGTAGCACAAAATCATTGACAGTAGAAACATCTACAAATACACAATCTAAGTAGTAACAGCACTAGTAGGTGCGTGAGTGCTTGAGCGCATTGCTATAATGAAAATGAAATGCACAATGTTGTCAATAGGAATTACAAACATTTTTCTACACAAACTCAACTCATTCAACAATTTAAAATTTTTAAATCAAACGAGAGAACGCTCACCATACACATATATATGTACATCTAGCTTTGCCCCAAATAGATTTTTGTGAAACAGTGTACAAGCAATGGAAGCCAGTAGCAATGCGTAATAGATAAAAGTTTTCGCTTTTGCTATTTAAGTTAAAAATGAAAGGAATATTTTTAAAAATCTAAGGAAAAAACTGGCATTTATAAAGGATTAACTTTGAAAACAAAGCAAATAAAAAAATGTGAATAAAATTTAAAACGTAAGAAAAAATAATTAAATTTTTTTTATCAAAAAAGGAAGGTTTTAATTCGTTCACAAATTTTTGTTAAAAGTCGCTCTGAAGCTATTGAAAAGGGTAATGCTTTTCACATGCTGATTTCAAAAATATTCAGCTGACTACTAATATCAGCATAATGGTTTCGAAAATAAAATTTTTCTTGATATAATCACTGAGCTTGATTTTACAAATGATTAGAAATATTAGGCGTCTTTGCCTTAAATTATCTTATGGGGAATATAAGGCGACTGAATACTATGACAAGGAGGGGCCACAATTAAAAAAGTTTGTGGTAGTCGCAGCTTAGTTGTTTAAATCTGTTCTTGTTGGTAAAACGGGAGATTATGAGTACATATCTTTACAGCAGTTGTTTTCTTAAGACATATGGATTGTTCTAGTCCAAGCGGATTAAAAGATCGTTCCAACAAATTTTGGTAAAGTAAGAATTGGAAGAAGGAAAGGATAATAAAAGTGACAAAAATTACTAAAATAAAAAATGATTAACTAAAATAATACTCAAATTTAATAGAAAAAAATATTTACCTTTTTCGTTTGTTAGTTACATGCTTTTTCATTTGATCTAACAATATCTTGAATATATTTTCTAACTAGTATAGCGTTTGGAAACAAGATAATATTAAAAAATTTCGCAGCAACTATGAGATAAAATGAAAGAAAATATTTTCAGATAAATTTTCTATCGTATAAAGTAGAAAATAATGAATTACTCTGAAGTCAATTAAGAGTATATTAGAATTAACCTTTCATTTGAGCCAAACGTATTGAAATTATGGCGTGCTACATATTACGTTGCACCATGAATGTTTATTAAATTACTATGGAAACTTTTGCTTTGCTATTCGCACAATATAAATTAGTGAATGTTAAAAGGATTTAATACTCCGGCTGACAGACAATCTTTTTGTGGAAAATGATGATAATAAAGATGATGAAAATCTTTAAACATAAATAAGTACCTGCCGTTATTATACCTGCCATGAAAAACTAAAGTATTCATATGTTCATCAACGCTAATACACACATACATGTTTTCGAAAATATAATACTATATAATTCATGTTTATCTATGCCTAACAAAATTATCATCTCCTCCATATTCATAGTGCTATTTGAGCATAAAGGAATTGAATTGAATTTAATATTCCTGTTGAAGGCTAAATAACAATCTAGTATATGTACAGAGCAAAAAATAAAAGTAAATTGTATGTTCTTAAGCATGTAACCTGCAACAACGGGTTGCCTGTTAATAAGTTGAAACAAGAGGAAATTAAGAGTGAAAAAAAATTTTTGTGATAAATAAAAGCCAAAGACATTCTATTATTATATTTCTCGTAAATATTTATTTGTAATTTCATTAACTGGTTGATGGAGACCATCAATACCAAAATTGCTTACTGAAAATTTGAAAAAAAATTTCTAGCTATGCAGGTGTAGTAACCGCTCTTAAGGACACGATATTTTGGATTGATAAAGATTATTGGTAAAAGATTTATTGCGCAAGGCTTACCTTTATAACAAAGGTAATTGCAGTTAGTTCATGCAGTCCTACGAATAAGCGATGGTTGTGCAAATTTATTATAATTTTTTGTATAGAAGCAACCATGGCTTATTTTCACTTCAGACAAACAATAGTAATGCATGCCGGACAAAATATTATTTAAAAAATGTTAAGAACCAAGGTATTATACCTCCCTTAACGTTGTCCTCGACTTTTTTGTAAAAACATGTTAAAGAAACGATGAAATCTAAATCCAAACTTGTCACGTGATTACATGTTTAAAAGTAGATATTGGTTATATATGAAACACTTTATATGGAGAGCACGTAACATTGTTTTGCAGGGATCTGATTTATAATTGATAAAACTTAGACAAGAACATAATATAATTGCCCGCTTTGCAATAGCATAGTCATGGGCCATAATATTCTATAGCACTCTTAATACAAATATTAAAGGGAAGAGAAAGGCTTAAATAATCAAAACAAATTTCCAGCTGAGCTGTAATATACCTTTAAATTTTTAGCAAGATCGATTCACCAACACATTTATTATGATTCTTTCTATTAAAATTGAAACCAGGAATATTTTATTGATACTCATAAAAATAAAAAATATTAAAAAAATTATTAATTTTCTTTTTTTTTTCTTGCTTTGCTGTAAGACAAAGTAGTAAATGAAAAATTAACTTATACCCCAAAATATATTCTAACTAAATAGACGCAATGTCCTGCAGTGGGTTAACGTTTGTTGAAATTTTTTAAAACATTCACCAAAAATGTTTTTTTAATTATAAATTCGATTAACCGATTCGCTTTTCCAAGAAAACACTACGAGGGCTGCTATATATATTTCTGGCCTGGCAACAATGAGTGCTGCCAAGTGCAATCTGTCATTTCCATTGGAAAGTTTGTCATTTTTTAGCATAATCGTACTCAAAACGTTTTGACGTACGACCATTATTTGTGTTGTTTACAGTGACTTGAAAAAATTAATATAGAAAAAAATGGAATTAACTCGTGAACATTTTCGTGCCATCATTTTTTACAACTTTCGACGTGGATTATCACGACAAGAGTGCATTGATGAACTTAAATCCTTGTATGGCGATAAAGCACCATCCTATAGCACTGTGAAAAATTGGTATTATGAATTTAATCGTGGCCGAAGCTCGCTCAAAGACGAATTCCGTGAAGGTCGTCCAAAAACGGCTGGTGTGCCAGAGAACATTGATGCCGTGCGTGAACTCATAATGCAAGATCGACATGCGACATACCGAGAGATAGAGACATCCTTGAACATTTCTTCCACCAGCATACACTCGATAGTGCATGAACACCTGGCCGTAAAAAAGGTTTGTTCTCGTTGGATCCTGCACAATTTGCAAGTCGCTCAAAAAAAGGCTCGTGTCGATTGTTGCAAAGAAATGTTGCAAAAATACGGTTGCGGTGCTTTAAAAAACGTTTATAAGATCGTCACAGGTGACGAATCATGGATCTATGCGTATGAGCCGGAAACGAAACAACAATCGACCGTGTGGGTCTTCATAGACGAGCAAAATCCAACGAAAGTTGTTCGTGGAAGAAGCACTTCGAAGCAAATGGTCACCTGTTTCTTCGGCAAAACTGGTCATGTGGCGTTTGTTCCGATTGAGAAACGTAGGACGGTCACTTCTGAGTGGTACACTACAATTTGTATGCCTAAAGTTATCGGAGAAATTCGAAAAACCAACAAGAGAAGACGAATCATTGTTCACCATGACAATGCAGCTCTCACACATCGGCTCAAACCAGAGCGTTTTTCACCGGCCAAAACGTCGAATTAATGGGTCATCTACCGTACAGCCCTGACTTGGCACCTAATGACTTCTTCTTGTTTCCGCACATCAAGAAAAAATTGCGTGGTCAACGATTTTCGTCGCCAGAGGAAGCTGTTGAAGTGTTCAAAAACCATCTTTTAGAGGTGTCTCAATCGGAGTGGAAAAAGTGCTTCGACAACTGGTTTAAGCGCCGGAGAATACTTTTAAAAACAATAAAAACATTTTTGATTATAAATATTCGCATTTTCACCATTAGGCTAGAAATATATAGAGTTGCCCTCGTAACGGTTTACTTATCATCTCTTGTGGTTTATTGCAATTTTTAGCTGATGCGATAACATAAGGATTTAGTTCAATGCCAATTTTTTTTGCACTAACTGTATTGTAAACTAGCGCACACACGCACAACATTATTTTGTGCACACTTTCCTTAACATCCCTCCGCAAACAATAACGCGTGCGATCAAAACAATATTATCTATCTTTCTTTATGTAGCCAAACGTAAAGTGGTGTCCATGTAATTCTAAACATTTTTTGATGTACATAAGTTTTTTTAAAGTTTTTACAAATCAAAAGAATTGTCAAGAGTTTTGTTGGTAGCGTTTAAACAAAAATTAAAGTCGTCTTTGGTCTTGTGGCTTGCGTTATGATTATTTAAGGTCATACAATCGGTCAATATATTATAATTTATTACACTTATGTTTTGCTATTGACTGTGTGTATTTTATGGCCTATATAATGCCCCTAGTCATAATCTTATGTTATACACGTGCCCTAATGTACAGAAGTGAGTTCAAATTTGTTCAATCAGTGCACGCTGATGAAGTGTAATGGTGTTAGATATGTATATACCTTTTGTTTAAAGCATTGAGCGTGGTAGTGATAAATTTTTATTGTTTGCACAAAAATGAAAATACAAAAAAAAAATGCTAGCAAAATTTGTTGTAATGTTTAAAAGAAAACTAGGAACAAAGCTTTCTTTTCTTAGCTTCTCTTCAATACATATCCTATTCTTTAACAAAAGTCGTGAATGAGTTACAACAGTTTTAAAAGACAGAAGCAGTATCGTTATTGATACAAATTGTAAGATGTTTCAAATATTTCGATGCTCTGATAAAATGGTAAACCGAGAGCCGTAATTTTTGGTTCAACTTTCAAAGAGCCAACGATACTTCAGGCTGCGATACACGCCATCTTCATATGTGCGTGGGAATGTTTGAGAAGATGGAGAATTTAATTAGTTTCGAAAAGGTAATGTGGGTTAAGAGCCTTTGATTTCTTTAAACTAAGCTCCTGGGTGGCTATGGTTTGTGAAGTACGTCTAAACGAACCGAAGTTATATTAGATTCTTGATAATGATTGCCGTGATGGTAATGAGAAGCCAAATAAAACCCTCCTTTGGCTTTTCCGCGAGCTATGACAAGTAAAACTGGATCCTGTTCGATGCGAAGCTCTCTCATCACTTGAGCGCTCTGACAGGGCTCAGATACGGTCTTAATTTAAGGCCGGTTACGATATAATTTAGCGTACATTGGTCTCCTACATACCATCAATATACGTAATGCTGATATCAAAGCTTGAAGGTTCTGCAAACTGCATGATTTTGGAACCCATAATTTGTGCTTTTCTGCTTTTGTGTCTCGCAACGAAAAATTCTTTGGGTCCCTGTACCTTCCCTAAGGAACATAAATGACTTCCAACCGAATAGAATTATAAGTCTTATTCGTCGGCTAAAACGTGCGAGGTGGATATAATGTTTGTACTAATGTCTTTATGGTTCTCGATAAATAAACTTCTGGATAAAAAAATAATTAACTTAAAAAATTTGTACCAAACAAATTTCGAAAATCTACGTCTTTGGAAATTATGATTTATTTTTTAATTAAATTTTTTTAGTTTTAGGATTATTTAATTTAACTTAATAAATTTTATTAGGCTTTAGGCCTGTTAGTTTCAAATTCAATACATCTGCTTACATACATATCTTGTAAGATTAGGTGAAACTGCTTGGAATCAGATTTTGTTTTGTTATTTCTTATTTGTATTTAATGACTTTCAATTACTGATTTTTTAATGTGAATATATTTTTTAATATCAAGTTGCAAAAATATATAAAATTAATTGCTAAATTAAATTTTTTTTAATAGAAACATATTTTTATGAAAGGTTGAAATGCTTCATTTGTTTGACCATCCTACAAAAAACCAAACCAAAACTTATCTTTAACATCTCTCACAGCTAAGCTTCACTAAAATATATGAATTTTAAAACCCTCCAATAAAGAATGAAATAAAGGACTGGCTTTTTGATAAATTGTTCAATTTTCTTATCATATTTTATATATCAAAACGGATGTATACATTTCTTCAAATGAAACAAATAGGAAACCGTATAATAACGCGACGTTAAACAATATAAGTTCAGACAAACGCTCGAACAAAAACAAAAAAAGTATTGGATAAGCAAAATAGCACAAGGGCAGAAGGAGAAATCTCGTACAATTCACTTTTATGTTTCAAATCTAAATTAAGAAATATCTATTGCTACCTATGACAAATTCAAAAAATTCTTAACTTAAACAAAACACCCTCTAAATTTGCAACAAAAAAAAAAAAATCAATAATGCAAAAGCAACACCATTAACAGTAAAATAGCAATGATGGGAAAGTTTCGTGTTGTATATTGTGCGTAGAATATTTTGATGAAAATATTAAATAGATTTAGGTTGACCGGATATTACGTGTGCAGCAAGAAAATGTGTGAGTGCGTTTCCTTTCCCTTTAAACTTCTGAAGTGTTTCACTGCCTCGATGAGTTTTTTTATTTATTTATTTCATCTATTTAGTTTCAGAGATTTAAAATTATAAAAAATTATGGGTCAATTTTTAACATTGTATTTTATATTAACAACTTAAAAACGCTTGATACGCGTGATTTAAGAGTTGATGCAACATAATTTCAATTCTTTACGAGTACGTGGAACGTAAGAATAATTTACACTTAATTAATTTTATTTGTATTTATTTTATTTATCAATAATAAATAAAAATTTTTCTTAATTTTCTTTATTTGCTGCATTATATGATTTGCGTGCTAACATATATTGCATATTTACTAAAAAAAAATTTAACCCTTGAGACGAAAGTTTTGTTTACTTATTATTAATGACATTTTCATATAAAACTTGAAAAGTTTACCCTACAATAAAAAATTTGTAAAAGTTTACATTAAGTACAAGCTAACATTAACTTAGACACCACTTCTCACTCTTCCCTTATATAACTAATCCGTCAACATTTCTACTAACTTTACTTTGAGTACGAGCTTAGTTGTTATTATTTTTAATCCTTTCGATCATTATTAGAATTAGCCACATTGGTTTTTACATAAGAAGACAATATCTATTCTAAGAATCTCTATCGTTTTCCAAACAAAATCTTTTTTATGGTATTTCCCAATCATGCATTATACAACTGTTCGCTACATTTCAAGTTTATTTTACATAAAATATATCGAAAACTTCACAAAATCTCTTTTCTCGTGGTAAGTGCGTTTCATCATAATGACACAACAGACTTGCGTCACGTGATCTTTTCTATAACGATCCATCAGTCAATTATTTTGAGTGAAATGATACACATAATACTGCATGAGAACATCATACTGTTTGAAAACTATAATACGTTACTAAGGAGCACTAAATTCGGTTTAATTTTACGGGATGTGCTAAATTGTTTGATGCACTAGCGATCGGAAGTAGAAATAATTCACAGCAACAACAACACTATTCAAAGCAAGCTTTGCACACAACATTGCGTTTATTTTGATGAAGTGAAAACTTTATCAATTTAATAATACTTTCTTATTTCTGGTTTTCGTTTTCCATGAATAAAAAACAATTTGAAATCAAGAATGAAGTGATGTATTAACGAATAATAAAAAAAGAGCAGCAAGAAAAACAAAAGTGTAAAAAAGTTAATAAAACTGCAACTGTCTACAGCCTTGGTTTCAGCATCAAACAGAACAATTAATTTTTGGATTTTATGTGGATGCTATATAAAAAATAATAATTAATGTTGCGAAGGGAATACGAGTATAAATTTTGGCCACATTTACACAAAACATTAAAAATTTTAATTATCTTCATAAGCCAGAAACTATAAAAATTATTTTAAATATAAATATTAAAAAACAGTGGACTGACAAGAGAAATGAAGGTCAAAATAAAATAAACAAACAAGAAAATTATTTTCTAAGAGCAAATATACAGTGTAAAGGTGGCAAAAACGGAAGTGAATAACTAATTTAGTAATATTTTAAAGTCGATTATTCTCTATAAAGGATTACTAGTTTTAGATTATTAATTCTTTAAAATATATACTAAGCTGGAGAAATGTAGTTGAATGTATTACATAAATATTAATATTAATTAAAAATTTCAAATGTTTCTTCATTTGAAATAATTCCTGTTTTGTTCACATTGTAATTTTTTTACCATAACCTTTACGCACTGTAAAATATTCCTCAAAGAAAAAACATTCAAACATTCAATGGCTAAATCGCTACCAAACCTCTGTATACGATTCGCTACTCCCTCCTTACCAAATATGCAAAAATGCAAAATTTTAAATTTACGCTTTGCCTGTGTTCTTAAATTTTATATTCTTTAAAAGCTTTAAAATTTTTACGACCGTTGTTTAACAAACATTTAAATAAACTTTTTGAATAATAAAATTTTGTTAAAAAAGAAAATTTAAACGTTAAAGTTGATGTAAATTTTAAAAGGGTGTAACGTAAATTAACCCCAAAACTGCTTGCATACATTTTTTCCATATATAATAGGTATTCATTCTTTCTATTCTTTAACTCAACCTCATTTTCGAAAAAATCCAATAGTAGGTAATTTAAGTTTAAACAAACTTGAGACAAGATATTCCAGTTTCCTAGCTTTGAATCTCCTTTAGAAATCCGCGACTTAAAGGTAGAATCGCAGCCAGAAGGCAAAACCAGATATGGAAACTCTTATATCACCTTTTCAACATAATTTTGTGAGTACAATGAGGTACATTCAACCAAATTTTGTATGTAATATAAACAAGAAAAATTTAGCAAGGCCTTATCGATAAAAATGCAAGAGATATTGTTTGATAAAATCTGTTAATTTGTTAAAGAATAGAATGCTTATATTGTAACATTACTGCGTACAAAGATGTAGGAGAAGAATTTTGAGAGACTACAATTGTTAATTAATATTTATCTCCATCACCATCACAAAACATCTTTCATAATGATAAAACCTGAGCTCGAAGTGTTGAGGATACGGGCATATTAATAAAAAGGTGAGTATTTTTTTTTAGAGGTACCAATTATAGAAGGTAACTTTGCTTTGAAAATAGAAGAAAAAGCTTTGTCTTAAATTAAAAATAAAAAATTTGCCGAAATGACCTTTATTCAATGTTAAGTAAATCGTTTATTTTTTATAATAAGTTGTTTTTAATAATTAATAAATAGGTACAAAAAATGTTGAAAATAAAATATCTATCACAACTTTTAACTAAGAAAGTAATAAATATTAGTTAAAAGTTCTTTTAACAATTTTAAATACTACATGACACTTAGACGAAGAATTACAAAATAAATTACGTTCCATCTGTGAATACGTAAATAAAATGTATATGGAAACAACTTAATCGAAACTGTCAACATTTTGATTATTTCACTAACTATCAATAAAATAAATATATTCCATTTAGAGATATGGAAAAATCGAAATTAATCTTTCACTCAAAATTGATGGGTTTTGTATAAACTTGGTGCTTGTTAAATTATTAGCAGAATAAATCTATTAATTAAAAAATCGTTTTTAAATTTTCATAAATAAAACATAAAAATAATATTTTATTAAAAAAGTAAACTATTAGAAAAAAAAAACCATTGATAACATAATCAAAATACCTTCAAGTTCTTCGACTTAATCTTTTTAACACAAGTATTATTATATTTAAAGCTAATGAGTTATTTTTTTTTTGCCTTGCTTTATACTCTTTCAACACGCCGACAAAATGCAACAAGAACTGTAATATTACATCGAATTGTTTCGGCATGCTGAGCATGTTAACAGAGTGGCGGCAGCAGGCAAACTATTGGGTAAAAGCTTTTACTCCAGCTGCCCTGGACTGGAGTTGATAGTTGATTGAGTAAAATCACACATTATTATGTTTTCATTCATGTCCAATCAATTAGTAATCAAGTCAAACAAAAGCAAATTAAATCATAAGACAATAATTATTTAACATGTCAAAAAGACATAAAATCAAATTAAATATTACAGAAAGACTTGCTATAAAAGTTGTTCAAATAACAGACTTTGATGAAGTGGTCAGAAAAGAGGTTATTGGTTCTTCAAATAACAGACTGTGATGAAGTGGTTAGACAAGAGGTTTTTGATGTCGTTTAATGATTAACAACTTTTTATTGTTATATCCAAACTATCTTAACCTTGAGAAAAAATTTAGTTTAATAAATATTCTACTATAGTTTTTCTCTCTATTATTCCTATTAAGAACTTAAACCAACCCAAATATGCTATACTTTGGTATTTCTATTACATCTTTCAACGTATTATTTGATAGTTTTCAACTGTTTTCCCCTTTATTTAATTTTTAAGCAGATATAAACCACTTTTAAAAAATCATAAAAATTGAAAAAAAAAACTCTAAATAAAATTAAAAAAAAAAAATGCAGAGAGAATTCAATATTTATAATGCTATTTTGCATCATCATTTGCGTAGATCGTTTTTCGATTGGGCTCCAGGATAGTTGGAAATTAATTCGATGTTCTATAACAAAACTGTGTTTCGCGATAAGTCTAATTTTTTATTTAAGAGACTTGTTAATAAGACAAAATTACAATATGGAGTCAAACCAAACCACGACAGGCATAACAGACTCCATTGCTTCTAGAAAAGATCACCGTTTGTTATGTTTACACACTGATGGCTTAATTGTATCATAGTCATTAATTTTTTATTTGAAAATATGAAAGACTTTGATCTGGACGAGTTGCAGTTTCATCAAGATGGTGCTCATGGTATACAGCGACCACAACCATCAACTTTTTGAAACCAAAATTTGGCGACAAGTTAATTCGAGAAATTAACCTGTCGTTTATATCGTGGGGAGCTGTACGAAGAAAAACCAGCAAAAATTGACGCCGTAAAGAGATGCAGTCAGCAACGATCGAAAAGATGGCCCAAATGCTTCGTGAATAGCCGATGAAGCCATATGTCCGAAATCCAATGAGGAATTTTTAATGAGACTTTAGTTCATTTCGTTTTTACCTTTGATTTTGTTAAGATAGAAGAATTATGTTCAAATCGTGCGTTAATTAAAAAATGGAATGTTTACACACTTTCATTTCCTAGATGGCTACATCTGCCATCAACATTTATTATATTTATCGGATTTAAGCAAATAATTTAACTGTTAAATATGTAATATTAATTCATAATCATAAAAATTTAGAATTATTGCCGCTAAAAAAGCTATTTGTCCTTAAATACAACTCATTTACAATATAACAAATCACTCAATATTTAATACGTGCCTCTTACATTAGTAATGAAAAATTACTG
This sequence comes from Cistogaster globosa, assembly GCA_937654795.1. Classification (NCBI taxonomy): domain Eukaryota; kingdom Metazoa; phylum Arthropoda; class Insecta; order Diptera; family Tachinidae; genus Cistogaster; species Cistogaster globosa. The sequence goes on along the minus strand of OW569404.1, from coordinate 110,302,991 downwards.
CAACAAACCTTAACGAACAGCATAATTAAATGGAAATCAACATCGTTATACTATGTATCATATCTTCAAGAAAGAAAGATAACAAAAAAGAATATTAATAACAGCAAGTAAACTCATGTGCACAATTTTTATTAAAAGGTACAAGTATTTTTTAAGCAGGAAAGACCAGAAACATCATCACGTTGTCATATCCATTGTCAAGGCATCATCAACAGTAAATATTATAAATAGTATAAATATCGAAAGATCGCAGAAGTTTGCTTCTCAACGAGGATCATGCTGTCTTGCTGACGATTTCGTGAATTTGATTAAAAGCAAAAGAACATTGATGGTAACGAACACTATTTTGCTAAAGTTGTAAGCAACTGCAGAAATAATAACTCAAGTTGACAGATGAAGTCAGTTGAGTTTTACTTAAAAATCCCATATCAATTATCCCACGTTGCCAACACATTTACATAAAAAATTCACAAGAAAAGCTTTAGGAAATTTTGTTGCATTGAAAGCAGATGTGGACTGTTCGTCATGACTTTACTGATTGGTTGTTGCATAGTTCAAGTTAACATACTTTTACAAATAAAAAAAAATACTTAGGAACTCTTTTACTTAACTCTTGTAACTATCGTTAAAGGTAATGTAAGTGTACATTGCATTTTTTAATGTGATCGCATTAAAATGTTAATATTTCTTTCTACATTTGATTAATTTGAAAATGCGAATATCATTAATTTTTATTAGAATGTCGAAGCTTTAAAGATTTTTCGAGACAATTTCTTAGAATTTTATTTAAAGTGGGGTTAATGCATTACTAATGCTTATTTCATCTAATAAATGGAACAGCAAATTACATATAACCCCTTGGAATACTGTGTTACGCATGAGCTTTAAGCTTAAAGAAATATCTCAGCTCTTCTTTTGGTTTTTCAATATTATACTTGAGAACTTGTTAACTTTTTTCATTTCATTCGTTGTTTATTCACCTCGTATAGGAAAAATTTAGTCTAGTTAAATGTTTTTTCTTTCTTCCAATATTGTGAACACCAATTATTTATTAAAGACTTTTTCTCAAGCTTCACTTTATTTCTAATGATTATGGACAACAAAGATTTTATCGTAGAAACGCTGTGTTGAATAATGTGTACCTAAAATGTTTCTTGGAACAGCTGAATGTATGAAGAGAATGAAGAATTCAAAAAACTAAACCGAGTTCATTTGATGTAGCTTATTTTATAACGTACGAAAATTTAAAGGATCCAGTTTAAAAAGCACAGTGAAATTTTAAGATCACGATTAAAAGGTTGCAAAATGCTAGATCCACAAATGAAAATTTCTGTGCATCAATCTAGCCATGACGAATTTAAATTATTGATTTCCCTGTATAGAGTATACGTACTCTTAATTGTAAATACAACATGATTATTGACGTTTGTTCATTGATTACATCAAACTAAGTTAAAAGGCTGTTCTCTGACATAACGAAAAGTATTAAGGATCTTTTGAGGATACTCAAACCATTTTTTTCTATGCATGTTCGCATTTACTTATTTTAAAGAAAAAGTTTTCAGCAGGAACAGTTTGATCTGAAAATTGTGTTATTGTGGCATCAGCTATGTGGATTGAAAGGAAGAGTAATTTTGATGTCTTTAAAGTTATAGGATTGTTGCAAACCCCTTTGATACATGATGTATGTACTTACATATGTAATTCAGTCGAAGTTCTACGGCTGAAGTTTTAAACGTAGTAATCATTTAAGCAACGTATTACAAAAATTATTTTCTTTGACATGGCAACATGGTTTAAATTGAAAAAAAGACTTTAGTTATTTATTGAGGCTCCTTTTTTTCTTAGTTGACAGGAAAAACTAGCTTACGTACATTCGATCAGGGTATCTTTTTTGTTAAATAGAATTTCTTATGCAACAGCAGCATGCATTTATGTAACTGTTTAGCATGCAAAAAATTGTGTAGGTAATGTTAAACAAGTTGTAAGTGATTAATTAGTTAAAATGTTGATGGACACGATGATATTGTCGGTACATTTTCTTCAATTGTTCATTTAAATAACCCGTCTCGCTGAACAAATACAAAATACAAAGACAGCAAAAACAAGATTGTTAACGTTGTTTCCTTTTATTAAAAGTTGCTTGTTATATTTAAAATTTATTTCTCTGCAGATCATTTTTGGCACAAAATTTCATAAATAAATACTTATTACTTGCCTCTAGTTTAAGATGGAATGCTATGTTCTCTTTAATCATTCCCAGATTTTTACGTTTAATTAATTATCACTAATAGTTTGTATAAGACTTTGATTGACGAATTCACTTTTATAAATAATTATAAGAAGATGCAAATAATCATAGTTTAAAAGAAGCTAAGATTATTTTGTATTACACATACAATATAAAGTTGTTTGAGGTTAAAGCTTGGGCTTGAGGATATTGTTGACGCTTTATTTATACAAAGTTGCTCGAGTACTTGGTCTAAAAAGAAAATTAGCTTTCCTACGCATAGGAGCCCTTTTAAGTGCAGAAAATTCAAATCGATAAAGTCAAAGTTATATTCAAAATATTTTGCCTTAAGCTGGAATAATGTTTTTAACACTTGAACGTTGTTATAGTAAGTTCAGCAGGTTGAACCTAATTCTGTAACAAAAAAAAAAAAAAAAAAAAAATAATAATAATTGTAAAACAATATAATGCTCCGGTATGCTCTTCTTTGCCATAGTCTTTAAAAAGTCTTAAGTCACACCCAATGAAAGCTCATGTATTCACAAAGATAAAAAGAAACAAAAACTGGTGCCGAAAGCCTGCTTAGATCTCAGCTTCTGATATTTTCAGAAAAATAACAGCGACAATCATTAGCACGTTAAATTAAATAATTATTCTTCACTGTCTTTTGTTAAAGCAAGAGTTCTGGAACATTCACTTCATCGTTTTGTCTCATTAATTTGTTGATACAAAACGTCTTTAGGAAAAATTGTTTAATACCTGTGCCTAAACCAACTCAAAAGCTCAATTTTTTGTAATAAATTACACTTATTACCTCTTGATATTTTAATTTAAAAATGTCTTAAGAGTAATATTTATTATTATTTTAAATTTCGTTGCATACAAGATAAAGTTTTAATAAAACTATTGCAATAAATAACAAAAACAGCTTGCAAAAGATAAAAAACCGCCCACAAATGATTCAATTATAATAAATACTCTAATAATTCTTGCAAGTTAAATTTTTTTTAATTTTCTTTTGCTCTTAATTCGCTTTATTTTATGCATTTAATTTTAGTCATATTTTTTATAATACTCATATTTTCATTATCTTTGAAAAACAGAATTGCTGCTAGAGCTTAAATAATGAATTGAGTAATAAACATTGTTGAATGAAAAGGCCAATGTTGTTTGTTAGCTACACCATTTGTTATATATATATATTTTTTTATATGCAAAGGCTCTCTGTTTGAAAAGTAAGACTCTCTTGGATTTGTTTAATCCTTAAAAACCTTAAATAAGTGTTTTTTTTTTTTTAATTTGAAGGCGTTACATGTAAATAAATATATTAAGGATCTTTATTATTTTCCTGCCAAATCTTTTTCAGGAAAGCATTGTGTTTTTTTCTATTATTTAATTATTAAAAACATTTAATTGCTTCTGCAATAAAAATATTCCTGTACATACATATATTTTCTAATGATTTTCGTAATAAATCTTTTATTTCAACTGCTTTGTTTTGCAGATTTCTTTAATATCTTGCGCTTATCAGTTTTTTGTTGCATGGGCCGAATGAATTTAAGGTTATATCCTGTTATATGAATTGTATTTGACAAGTTGTTAGAACGGTCATCAGACTATTTTGCAATTATTTTATGAATTTCCGTTGCAGCATTAAATATTATGGTTGAGCTCTTGCTTTATTTGAACAAAAACCAGGGCAAGTGCTATATTTGGCTATGTCGAATCATATATACCCTTCACCATATATGTACAGCCACATGTACCAGATTTCACTTTAAGTAGTTTTAATTCAAATTGGCATAAGAAATCATTCTCCGACTTTTTGTTTGATAAACAAATAAAAAATAAAACTTTTTTGTATTGTAAGTTTAGCATCGGGTTGCTGTCCCAAATTAGTAAGTTTAGGTTGAAATCAACTTTTGCAAGGCACTTGATTAGCTGAGTGAGCAATATCTGTCCATGTCCTTCGAGGCAGCGGGTAAATCATTACGCTTGTCTTTAATTTTCCACATTTGTCTTAACTTTTGTTTGTATTCCTGCATGTAGTTGTGTTTATGACAAAAACTTACAGAAAAAGGTTAAAAAAATCGGTGATCTTTTAACCACCTACTATTTATTCACCGGTGAATTATAGTAGGATCTGATGAAGTAACGTTTTTATTCACTTAGTTGAGACCACATATTATATATCGTATTCATGGGTAAACCACAATCGTCTAAACATTGCTGACAAACGACTATGTAAAATCTTTAGTTGGAATACATCTGTGCTTTTATCTTCAAACTAATCGACTTCAACTACAACCAAGAAAGAGTAAAAGTAGAATAATAGCTTTATGCTTAACAGTAAAAGGTAGAAAGTAAAATATAAAAAACACGTCGTAGGAAGCAACAAAATATACAGGTAGTAAAAAGGAAAAGAGACGGCAGCCTTTTTAAATAGTAAAGAAGCTGTAAAAACAACAAACTTAACAAAAAAACGAAGAAATAGGAAAAAAATCTAAAGTAGTGATTAAAAGACAACAACAAACATAATTATTGTTGCAAACTAGTGCTTGTATGTATATATTGAGGTAACAATTTTTTAAATCCTAAAGATACAAACTCATACACGGAGGTTAAAAATTCATTTTAAATAGTATTTTTTAGATTATCACGTTTTAGTTAAATAAATCAACTACTTTGGGCACAAAAAAGGTATTATCTGGATAAAATAGATAATAAGTGATATTTTTTAAATTAAAAAAGCTTTTTACTTAAGAATTTAAATTCGAATTTAGGAAGCTTTTATTTATAAATGACTCCTTAAAGGATACAAATGATAGTTCTTAATACGTTATTGAAGCACGTTCTGAAAAGAAACAAAAATAATTTGTATGTATTTGTACAGCTGAAAAACGTTGCTAATTTTTAAACAATTGAGCCAAGTTAAACTTAATAAAAATCTTGTCTGGTATTGTATTTTACATTACTAATAGGAATGCAAAACGGAAAATCCCAAATCGCGAAATATCAATGATTTTTTAGAATTTATAAATCCTGAATTTAAGGATTTATATAATTAACAACTAAAATTTGAATAAAATATCTAAATAACATTCTAACAAGAAATTTTTTATTTCAAAAAGTCTCGTTAACCTCATCTTTTAGTGGAAAGTTTAAAAAATTATTAGGTTCAATTTGTGAATCTTTTTTCATTTTACAAAATATTCCGAGGGATCTGTAAACAGTCTTAAAAACTTTTCATCTACAAAAATAAATTCTGGTGACAACTGTTCTATTACCATTACACTGGCAAAATTAAGTGCTTTAATATTTGTATCTTTAGTTTTTCTACGAAATGACATATCTTTATAAAAAAATTTATCATATATTTGACCCAAGGTTTCAAGAGACCTCCTCACGAAATTTTATTAAATTCCATCTAGCAGTATTTACGGGATGCGAACACTAATAGTCAAACAACATCAACATCAAAATTTTTAAATAATATTTTATGTACAGAAATGACCCCGTTACTGTTTTATTATATGCATACAGAATATTTTATATAGTTTCAAATTGTTATATTCATCATAAAAAGCTATTACACGTTTTGTTAATTGAACGTAATTTTAAAAATTTTCTATAATATTTGTGAAATATTCGAAACTCAGTTCTAGGATTTTATTTTAAATTCTTACTTTTTATATGTATTTTGCTATCACATTGTGAAGCATGAACGGGAATAAATACAACTAGTTAGAAATATGATAATTATTTGGGAGAAACAAAAACTATAATTTTATATTATAATCCATAGAAAATGAAGAACAGAAGAAATCATGGTTTATGCAAAACATTTTAGAAAATTAAAAAATGTTCTCCACAGTTTAACAATACAATAATTTTTAACTACAATACAAAAAAATTGGACAAACAATAGTAACAAAAAAACATCTTTTAACTTTTAAGATTTAATCAAACTAAAAAAGGTTTTGTTGTGCTTTTTAAGCTGATTTATCTTAAGTTCTTAAAAATTTTTCAAGGATAATTTTTTTTGTTACTGGTGGTGTGTGGAAAGTTGTCAGGAAAATTAATAGATAGGAGTTTTTCCTTGTGTTAATCTTATTATCAATTGTGAAAAGCAAAAGCAAAAAGAACTATGGGAAGAGGTTGGGCCTTTATTTGTATTAAATATTTTTCTAGTATTTGAGAAGTTGTCAAAGGTCACAGCTGGTGTAAATTTGTTGCAACTAACTGTTGTTACACTTGCTTACACTTGCAAGCAAAGATTAATGTTAAAGTCTGAATGTTTTTGAGAATACAAAAAAAAAAAAAAACAAATAAATTACACATTAGAAATTGCACATCATTTTAGATTGCTTTTTTTTACAGATTAAAAAGTGTAGTAGTGTATTGCAGCCTTAAGAAGTTACATGTGTTTTTGACAAATATTTTTTTCCTTACTTATCGATAAATTTTTTATCATAAGGGCTTTTTCCTCTAGCAGTTGCTAGGAATTTTTCATATTTTCCTTCAATAATAGTAGAGCTTAGTTTTCAATGTGTGCACGGCATCATTGTGTTTACAAATTGAATGTGAATGTTTGTTGAATGGGAAACCAGCGCGTGATGTTTTTTAACCATTCTTTGTTTGCTTGGCTACTTTTTGGTTCTAACATTTATATATGTATGTCTAATGTCGTAGAAGTAATATTTTTGATAAAAGTTGGGGATTGGTAAATTCGATGTTGGTATAAGCGATTTTTGATTTTAGTAAAAAACCAGTTGTTAGTAATATATTTTTCTTAAATAAAAACAGATTGGACATAAGTTTGAAAGTACGATTTTTCTCTCAAATAACTAAAAAAATGTCAACATTGTTACTGTAATTACAACAACAAAAAAAATAAAAAACAAGCAATCTGAAAACATTTACTCTTCAAAAAGAGAATAATTTTAGTTCTCCTAATTTAGAGATTTTAGATGGTAGATGCAAGAAAACCTGAAGAGGAGAAAGCAATTGATTCTAAAGGCCGTGTCAGAGAAAACTTTTGCTTTGCGTTGCGTTGCAAATTCGCTTTGACATTTAAGATAAAATGTATGAACTTATATGAAACATGTCACATAAAGCACTTTTAACGCAAAGCAAAGCGCAAAGTTGGTCAACACTCATCTTTTGGCGCGCTTTGACAATTAGCTGCTATACATTTGTATATTATTTTTTGCAAAATCTAAAGTAAAAGAGGTAAGTATTTTAAAATGTAATTTTTTTATTAAATATTATTCCTTTATTATTTTTGAAAAAGGCTTCTAGTATTAATTTGTAACAAATTATTTTAACTATAGGAAATAGTTTATTTTAATATTCTTATGTATACATGTAGTTATATTAAAATGCTTCATTCATTAAGATTAGGATTAGAACCAATTCCAATATGTCCTCCAATAACATTTTTTAATATTATTTTAATGAAAATATAAAAACTACTATGCACTTTTAACGTAAACAAACAATAATTAAGCGCTGTCAAAGTTTTTATTGTGACATACCTCTTGCGTTTTACACTTTTTTTTCAAAGTTTTAAATGTCACGCAAAGCGAAAAAGTTCTATCTGACACGGCCTTAAGGCCATTTCGAGCATTAATGCATATTGCAGCAATCATTTTCGAAGTTCTCGCATACCGTTTGTCTCTTAAAAGAAATAAAAACATCGAGAGCTAGCTACGCATGTAAAAATGACAATCAAATTTGAAGGGCTATGCGAACAATACAATAAGACCTTAAAGTGCCTTCTTAAACCCAACATCAGTGATGCTACTGCAGTGATGAAGCAGAGATGTCTATAAACATCAAGTTTTTGTAAGCAGCAAAATTTTTCTAATTGTTTAAATTAAAACTTTTTACATTAAAATCTCAGAGAAAAATATTTCTGTTTTTTAAGTATTATAACGTTTTAAAATCACGTTCATAATTTAAAGTTCAATAAAAAGTACATAAAATAAATATATAAGTAATAATTTAACTTTTATTATTAATTTTGCGGATATTTGCTCCTTTTTGTAACACATATATTTCATTATCTGTACTGCACTAGATTTATTTATAGAAGTTTTAAAGGCGACTGTTTTATATTTATTTCTTGAAAAGCTTCTTGTAACGCGCTTGTTAGGAATTTGAAAAATTCACCTTATACACAAATTGACCATGCTTGATATATCACAATATATTTATAAATACTTTAAAGATCCGTAACTTGAAAAATAAACCTTTCTCCTGAATATAAATTTTTCTATCAAAGGACAATCCTCATTTTATATAAAAAATATTTAAATTATAAGATTCAATAAAATTTTTGATTAAAAAAATTTTTGTTAAAGGTTTTTGGGTGTGTTAATCGTTTATGGATATACTTTTATTCCCATTTGCCTATTTTAGGTTCAAGGTCTTATGAATACGTACGCGTTTAAGTGCTTTGAATATAAATTTTACTAACAATTTACCAATTGTATCAACCATTAGTAAATAAAAAATTATAAACACGATAAGATATTTTATTTTTCGTTTTAAATAAAGATATTAGAAAAGGGTGTCTTGAAGCTATTGCCAAATCGGGATGATTTATTATCCTGTGTGATTAGTTTTGTTTGTCACTATACAATGTACCCACTTTTGCTCTGTCTCCACTTTAAACACGCACGCAATTTAAGACCTCTCGTACTTGTACTTGATCTATTGGGCAGTCGAGCTATATGATTTATAATTTAAAAGCATGTAGAGCATAAAGTTGTTGTAATGTGATATCAGGGGTCGCTGTAGAATTGTTTTACGTGGAATAAGTTCATCAAACCAAAGACTCTTTACTTTGAAGAAGACTTTTATAGAAAAATACCTTTCATGCTTCTTATTTCCTAGCAGTCAGCATTTACACATTACAAACCAATAAACAATGAATTATTATGATTTCCCTATTGCATTATGTGATGCATCTGTACTAACAAAAAGAACCGGAAAAAGAAAAGTAAATCAAAACAAAGAATAGAACACGCGACTACCTTAACATGCATATTGTAATAAAAAATCTACTAATAAATGGCCATTTTAATTAAGTTTTTGCTGCACGTAGTAGGGTTGTTTTAAAAACTGAGATATGCTTTTGCCAAATTAATTACAGATAAGATTTTTAGTTAATGTAGTTGTGGTGGTAGCTTTAAAAAATCACAGCATCATTAGCATGGATATTAAAATCCATTTAATACAATAGAAATTTACAAACCATACAAAAAACAAATCAAAGCTAACAACAACTCGAAAGTTGAAAAAAATTGATGTTTATTTTGCTTTTAATTACAGTGATATGTTTTTTAGTCGTAAGTAATTAAAACATCTGAAGTTTAGCAATTAATTTGCGAATCATTTATTCATTTTCCTTATCTCTTTAAATTTTGTTTAAAGACTTAATTTTAATTAAGTAATCCCGAACAAACCCAGTATAAAAAATATAATTCAATATGTAAATAGATATCCGGCCACTTCAGTAGTTTTCGTTAATTTTTTTGCAAAGCGGTTCGCTCTTCTTTTTTTTTCATTACAGTTGCGCTGGAAACCAAACTGTCTAACATTAAAAATAAAAAAGCCCAAATGTGATTACGCTTTTCTTTTCATCCTGCAGTTACTTAAAGAGATTATTTTTTTATTTTGCAAATCTGGTCTTCAGTTGTTCTTCTAACCCTTATTTTTAAATCCAGAAAGACTTACTCTAGCGAACTTATAATAATCATTTAATTTGTTATTTGCTTATCGGATACTTACTTTATTCGATGATTACTGTAAAAATAATTCGCATTAGTATAAAAGCGATTTTGATATTTTTCCTCTGGAATATAAGAGGGAGTTTTTAAGATCTGGAATAATTTTAGTTTCACACTATAATCAGTTAATCTAAGAAAAAACTCAAATGAGCACAAATTGATTTCGCCGTTCTTGACACTTTATTTTAAAATTGAAGATCTAAGTTCCATACCGAAGAAGAAGCAGCGAAATCACTGAATTCACCTAACGTATATATATTAGCCTTGATAAATTTTTGTTTCGTCATCCAGGCTGTGTAAAATTTGTATTTCATAATAAAAATAAAAAACGTCAATGGTTTCTCATGTCACTTTGATTTTTGAATTTTGTATTTAAAAATCTTAATCTTAACTTTTATATTGGACTAAGCACTGGTAATATTTGGCTGCTGCAATTCACACCATTTTATTTATTTATAATTATGACACAGTTATATACGTATATGCACATACATAGAAACTTACAAATATGCACCCGTTTTCTCTACAGATTAACATTAGTATTCGAAGAATATATTTTTGTATATATGTATAATATTTATAAACGGCATTTGTTGCTGCTATTGTTCTATCTATCTATCTAATGTTTACATACAAGATAACATGCAATTTATAAATACAGAGTACGTCCTTGTTATCCTTCTAGTAATATATATTTCACATTGGTATCTGTTGCCATATTTTGTCATTTACAAATTTTTTGTATGCAAAACGCCTTCAGATTTTGTATAAAAGAATATTAAGAAGAACAACAAGAATAACATTATTATGGAATAACATAAACATAATGTATAAATAATGAACCAAGGCGTATGTAGACTACAACAAGAATAACTAGAAAGGTACGAGAGTAAATACAAAAAATAAGCAGAAGTAAAAATTTGTGTAGATGATAACTGGGTGTAGTATATTTTTTATTCTCCATAATTTACATCTTTTCAATATAACTTAAATATCGAATGTAGGGTATTCGAATTGTTGCACATGATAATATATATTCATGTAACCAGTATTAAAATGTTTTGTTTATTATTTTATGTGTAAGCCAGGATCACTATGACAGCATATTAAGGAAGGGTTTCCTTAAAATCTAGACGCCAAGCATTTTCAACTGAAGTACTTATACTATGCGAAGAAAAAATACTGCCATTATCTAACAAAAATTGGCGATTTATTTTCAACTTAAAACAAATATTAGTGGAAGAAGCAGTTGCTATAAAAAGAGTATCGACAAATCTGTAATATATGTGATAAGTCAGGAACGTATTAAAACAAATTTCTAATTAAAAGTTAGTCACGAGAATGAAAAGTGCACTACAAAAAAATAAAAAAATATCGCGGCTTATTTTGAAATTTTTGCTTTAGTTTATAAGTAATAACTTTTAACTGTATACAGTAAAAAGAAATTATCCTTATGCAGAAGTTAAAGAAAAATAAAATCATACAATTGTTACTCTTTATATCTTGATTTTATTGTATTTGTTTTGAAAAAAACTTCAGTTTCTCTTAAAAATTGTCAAAAGTTGTCTGAAGAGCTAAGTAGGTGATAGCGAAATGCCTATCGAGACGTCAATTTACCTATAATAATTAATATTAGCGAATTATTTAGTCAGGAACACAGTACGCTTAACGCAAACAAATTTTTTAAGATCAGGAAAAAAAATCTAGGGCCAATAGCATACGGGTTTACTCTGAGCGCAGTACTTAAGTTAATCCACAACATAATAAAATTGAACAAATTACAATACCAGTCCCACTGATTACATATTTCATCAAGACAACGTTAGAATAAAAGGTCATGAATTCTGTGAAAACATTTTGTTTTATCTTAAATATTGCTAAATAGCCTAAGGACTACTAACTAAGTAAAAGTCTAAAAACTACAAAAATGTTTGTTGAAAAATTTAAAAAATTTAAAACACATTTGTGCAAACGGGAACTTTTCTATTTCTTTTATTAAACAATCACAACTCATAAACTTTAAATGAGTCTGTATTTCTACAGAAATTTTATTTATTTATTTTAAATTGTTATCAAAAAAACTTAAGGGTATTTTTCACAGCAACCTCAACTATTTGACTGCAAAAAAAAAAAAATAATAATTTTAATCAAAATTCATTTCCTCGATTTTTGTATTTCTATTTGCCAACAAGCCCAGCAGGTGCTTTCTTAATAATGTTGTAAAAAGAGTTAAAAATATTACCGATAAAATTTAAGTAAAAGCGCAGATTAAGGTTTCACTTACATTTCAGTTGATCCTTTATTTACTCCATCTTTTATGGCATCAAGCAGCGTCAGACAGTCGTACGACTTTTAAAAATATTGGATCAAAAATATGAGTATTTATATGTACTTGCTTGTATTTACTTAAACAAAAAGGAAGTGCAAAACATAATTAAATTTTTGTTTCTTGTTATTTTACTTTCTTGTTGATATTACTATTGCAAGCCTTATTCACTTCATGTATGTAATTTTTGTAAGTATGAATGTTTGTCTTGCATAAACCCAAAAAGAATGTGGTAAAAATTACAAAGAAAAACTAAAGACGGCTCATTATTTATTCTAAAAAGGGGAGTGAAAAGTTAACAACTAAATTATTTAACTTAATTTCTTAATATAGATACCCACCGCGCTTTTGAAGCAATAAAGGAAAAAATTTAGTTTATTTTCACATACAATACCTTTTGAAATGTTATTTTTAAAATAATACTAGTTTCGCGTAATTAAATTAAAATTACAAGAAGATATCAGCCATTTGTCAGAAGTAAAGAAAATTTATTTTTGAAGTCTTAATAACAAATTCTTCGAGGCTTTTTTATACGTTGTATAAATTATATGTCGAATAAATCCGCGTAATAAAAGCCAGCAACAAAAATTCGCACACTTCTAAGCACGTTCTTGGTAAGACTTAAAGAGGAGCTAAACTGTTTGTTAAGTTCTTTTAAATTTGTTTAAATGTTTCCAAGTTCGAGGTGCCCTACTGTAAGAACCAGCAGCTTGGTTATTTAAGGGACTGGATATACATGGTTTCAAAGCTGCAATATTTCTCTTTTATAAATATGATAAAGTGAAGGTTGTTTAGTACAATTTATATTATTTTATTAAAAAATATTTCGATTATACCACAATGCACTGCATTGCGGCTAAATATTTTTCATCAAAAAGCAGTAGAATATAGCATTTTAAATCTTTGAAGAAAAACTGTGAACTGTAGTCCGGCTAATCATTACCAAAACTGACATCTAGAAGTTCGGGTCTTGCTAGATTCGTGTGGAGTGGTAAACAAAAGATCTTTGGAACACAAATGTTTGAAACCAAATATAAGAAAGACAAAAAAAAAATATAATTAAAATATAAAATTATTATATTATTATTATTAGTTTAAGTTAAAATGATGTCACCAAAAGAAAAATCCCTAAACCGTTTATCACTTGCGTACTCTTTCTATTATTTGATTAAAGATTTAACATTTGTAGAATGTTCATTTCATTCATTTTTTTATTTCATGCATTGAATAAATTTTTGGTTTTTATTTCTTTACAGTAAACTTCAACATAATCTCTTCTGCTTTTGGCCATTATCCAATTCAAAAAGCAAATCTATTTTTAGCGTAAACGTCTACAAGTTAATATGGCATTTAAAACTTCATGCATCTAGTTCTCTGCAGTTTTTCTATGTTCTTTCTTTGCAATTTATACGACTTTTTAAAAAAAAAATTTAATGGCTGCAATAAGGAAGAACTGACATCTATCTGGCAGTTTAAGATTTTGTTTAACAAGCGAATAAAAGTGCAATAGTTTAATTTATAAATTTAAAAGAAAACAGGACGCAAAAAAATTTTATATAATAAAAATAACAAATCGCATTTTTTGTCACTTTTGTAATCTCAGCTTCCTGCTGTTTGAGTAATTTTATGTAAAATTATATTTGTAAACATATGTAAATATTTAAAACTATTTTAAATAATCTCTTTATCAGGGGAATTGTGTAATTATTTCTTAATATAGATTTCTTAGCCAAATATTTCTTTCATATAATGAAAATGTTTTTATTGTACTTTAGTTGTTTAACTGTCGCCTTAGGGGTCTGCTTACCGCACAGAAAGCAAAATTTGACTAAATGAAAACAAGACTTTCTACACAATCCTACTGAAGCTCTAAGATTTGGACAGTTTTCTTATGATTCTGGTTATTGATTTTTATTTAAAATTAAGTTGATTGATTACAAGCACAATATTTTAGAAATTTAATATTAATTTTTTGTGTGAAATATAAACGAAAACATTTTGGGGAAAATTTTGAGTTTATTTAATTTTCAATCTTTCAATAATCTAGAGAGTGTTTTTCTTTAGGATTTTCATTTTAATGAAATTTATTTCTAAGTTTTAAGTATAATTTTCTGTTAAAAGTACTATAATTATTATAAATAATTTTTTAAAATTAACACAATAAACACAAAACGGATGGGACGGAAATAACTATTATAGAAATTACAATTGCTGCCAAGTTCCTTACTATACTATAAATTAACACGCAAGAGCATTGTTTCATGAATTTGCCTAAATTTTAAATGCAACTGAAGCTATGACGAAACTAAAAAAGTTGAACAAGATTTAGAGACAAAACGCAATCTTTAGGTGCATCTACAACAAGAAGTTCCATATTTCCATATTTTCCTTTTCTTAACAGAAAACAATTGCTTATAGGCTGCGAGTATTTAAGCATATTTCCGGTTCAATTAACCCTTCGTAATTGATGATATTAAGGGAAAAATTATGTCAGGTATCAAAGGGGATGTGTTCAATTAATTCTTGGCCTCTCTTACCCTAGATTATTTATGATCTTGCAGAGTTGGTGAGCTATTAGTTCGGCCTTTCCTATAGGTGTCCTTGGGACTCACGTCGTATGATATTTTTGAGATCCCCTTCTGATGTATTTCCATTAATATTTTTTAAGTCTATACTGCTCACAAAGCGTAAATTAGTACTTTAAGAAGGTAGCAGCTTAGATTCTATAAAAGGATGATGACTGGAATATAATACTGCCTCGTTGTGGCTGTGCGACTTTTAACTTCCATTTAGAGTCCTAAGATGTGGTAGAGAGCCAACTTTATACTCTTTATCTGTTGCTGCCAAAGCCAATGTTTCTGTGCTTATTGTTGAATCTTAATTTTGTGGGTACCATTTAAAGGCACTTCGAATGTTTTGTCTATTATGTGGTTTGAATAGCGCATCTTTAAAATTTAATATGTGAAATAAAATACGCCTTGTACCTGGCTTATCACTTGGTATGTTATAATGCCTTAAGACTCTATTGAGACGTTTTCCACTAAATGAAAAAATTGAAGGAATAGTAACTTTTTACTGAACCTGACATGGTGCTTTTTTGTCATGTTAGGCAACTGAATGTTTTTTGTGTTAAAATGCGTTTGTTAGCGCAGTACAGGATGTCAATTGTAAACAACATAATCAGCATCTCATGAAATGCATCATCGTCTTGGATTAGTTAAGGCAATATTTCCTTTGGTGGAAAATTAAAGCTAAGGCATATACAATTTGTTTTTACAGCTGCGCGTGACGTAATATTGACAGGAAGGTGCTTATTGCATAAATAGCTCTGAAAATTAACATAATCAATCATCACAAATTTGTACACGTATTTTTACGTTTTGATATCGCAATTTTTCATTGTTTTAATTTTTTTAAGCAACAACATTTTTCACAGGTTTTATTTTTGTAAACAACAACAATATACTAAAACACTTAAATTTATTTTTTACTAAAATTTTATGTAATATTTTTTTTAATCAACAAACTCTATAAACGAAGATTTTTTTACATTACTTAATTTGTCTCACCAAGAGAACATTTTTATTTTTACACATCAGTTATTTAGGTATACATCATGTGACTTATTTCGTCAGCTGATTGACATGATATAGGTTTTCTTTTATTGATTTAAATAATTCCTTACACAAATGAGCAATAGCATGCTCCCTTTGTAAATAATTGAATTTTACAAAATTTTTTTAAATCATGAAACAAAAGTATCACAACAATCAATCACAACTGTCATTTTTTCAATTAAGAGTAGCAGTTTTTTTCATTTCTACACAACGAAAAGAAAGAAATACAGAAAAATAAATACTAGTGTGTAAACTGCAAGCAAGTTGGTAACAAAAGGCGAAATGCGTAAAATCTTTCAAAACTATTTAAGCTGATTAAGTATAGAAAGAAATGCCGAATGTAGAGAAAATTATTAAAGTGAATGTTATTTGTGCCAATATTCTGCAATTTTAATGCAGTCTAGCTATCATAATCGATCAAATACAGTTTTTATTGAAAATGCAAAAGAAATGGAACTTAAAAGCCAACTATTAAAAAAAAGTAAAGATTTGTTTCTGTGTTAATGCTGTTGGTGTTATCTGTTGCTGTTATCTTAAAAATTCAATATAAAATGTCACATTTTGTTAAAATAACAATAAATAACTGAGAAATAGAACCAACTAGTAACGTTTCTATTTTATTGAAATTAATTTTTCATTTATTTGATTTCTTTTCCCTTTGTTTTCCAATTTATTTCAACGAATCAAATCAGTTAAACTAATCAAGTTTGATCTAACAGAAATCCAAAATATATGTAGAATATGAACCACATAAATATCAGGTCTTCTTTCCTATCAAGTGAGTATTAAATAGAGAAACAATAGACCACTATGTCGTGTTTGTGTTATTTCTTAACTGTGCGAACAGATCATAATTGTAACCACACAAGTTTAATCCAAGATAGAAAGGAGAATTGAAGAATTATTTGTTTTTTATTTCATGAGCTTTGTGCACCAATGACATGAGCATTCAGATTATAGAGAATAATATTTTCTGTTACAATTTGTTTTGCCAGTAAATAAAGTATGGAAAATTCTACTTACATTGTTAGAATTTGGCTTACGTATGCACGACGGCCCACCTCTTGGCAATGACTTTTTCTTACGACAATAAAATGCATTAATGTACCATAAAAATGCAAGTAATTATTTAAATAATTATTTCCATTATTTTTTTATTATGTTATATAAATGTATATTTGAACAATATATAAGTATTTGCAGTCGATTAGTCATATCTGCAAGGGTGTTATTTTTTATGGTTTAGCTAAAGATAAAAAATAGGATCAACGTGAAATGCCTACACCCTCGCCTTTGAGTGCTAAAAATGCTACAAAAAGATGTATGGTTTTGTCGTTAGAACCCAGCGAAAAATTTCACGAAAGGTAATCGAGTAGATAATTAAGCATATTTGAAGGAACTGGTTACTAATTGCATTACCTAATCGATTATTTTTTCAAGGCGTGAGACTAAAGTAATGTGTTTTTTTGCAATGAAGCAATCAAGTAGTTACTTTTATTTTTTTGGAATTAGTTTTTTTTTTAATTCAAGGAACTAGTTGTTAAATTTGAACCAAAAGCTATTCCTGTCGCTATCGTAAGAACTAGTTTTAAAAAAAGACTAAGAATTAATTCTATTTTTATATTTGGAACTAGTTCTAAAAACAAAATAAGAAGTAAGTCCTTTTTTTAATTAAGCACTAATCCTTTTTTTTATTTAGAACTGGTTACAATTACGTTTTAGGAAGTAATTTTTTACTACAATTTGGAACGAGTTCTAATCTTAATATAAGAATGAGTTTTTTAATTGGAAATAAGTGTTAATAGTTTTCAAATTTATTTACTTTTTTACACACATACATAGATATGTACATAACTTACACACTTCGTATTAAACATAAAACAACAAAAAATGTAAAATTAATATAAGAAAGATATATCATTTTTATAAAATTATAAAACATAATAACCAAAATGCATATTTATATACATATGTATATACATATGTATTTTCTTTTGTGTCTATGTAAATAAGTAGAAATTAACGTTATTTATAAAAATTAAATTCAAAAAAGAGTGTAGGGAAAAATTAGTTTAAGGAATCGCTTTCATTTTCCAATTTTTTGCATTTTGAGAATTCAGATTTAAAACGTTTATTTTTTTCAGCCTTAATTGCTTTGCGCTGCTCTCCATAAAAGTCAATCTCTGTACTACCTCCTGAAGATGTTTGAACTAAAATCAAAAAATTATATATGTATAAACAGGTTAATTTTACATTTATTTGTTATTAAAGTTAAAAGTCATTAAGAACAGTACTTACGAAATAATATATTGATTACTTTCTTAAAGTCAAGCAGCCGTTAAAGGATGTATGTCCTTTAACCCCACATAGAAAAGAACGTGCTGGCGTATCAAATATAAATGCGCGGATTAACACTTTTATGTTCCTTCCATTAACATCGAAACCATTTCTCAGCATTTTTTTGTATTCTTCTAAGAAATCGTGAAGAAAGTTATCAACATTAGAAGGCTTTTGTGGTCCAATATAGGTACCAATTAAAAAACTTCAATATTATTTACATTTGCTATTTTACCCAATATTGGCCACAGGCCTATGCCAGAGCTTTTGAATAAAGGTAGCCCATCTATTCCAATGTCAATATAAATTTCGTGAAGATTAACAAAACATTTTCGTAGTTTTTTTAGTCAAGTCCGATATGGACACACTGTCCGAGTGTAACCGTTCTAATTATACATATTTTGTTCGACTGTAGTAAAGTGCTTACACTTAAAGGTACATCTATATTTTCCTCTCTTAAGATCTGAAATAATCTTCTGCAACTTAATACAGTGGGATGAAATTCTTGAACCCATAACTTTAGTTTTTCTTTTATGTTTAGACTTGAATTTTTATCTGGCTTGCTGTAATTACACACTTCATTTTATCATTTTCAATTGCTTCATTTTTTGCTCTTTCAAAATCTGTTGGCGTATTTAGTAATTTTTTTAGTTTTTCTTTTTCTTTTTTAATATTTTTATAAAATTGTGACTTACTTGCCATATTTGATATATTATATTAATAAATTTATTATATTAATTACAAAAACTGCGCGA
The DNA here is from genome assembly GCA_937654795.1 of Cistogaster globosa. Taxonomy (NCBI): domain Eukaryota; kingdom Metazoa; phylum Arthropoda; class Insecta; order Diptera; family Tachinidae; genus Cistogaster; species Cistogaster globosa. The sequence continues at coordinate 110,283,930 of OW569404.1, read as the reverse complement.
TATATTCGTTCATATGATTTTTAATAATAAAACACACGTTTCGATGTGAAAAATGTGACTGAATTTTATTATTTTTTTTTACAACAAAATAAACTTATGTTACTTAGTTAACAATAAAAATAAATAAAAGTTTTACATAAGTATAACAAAAATTTTATTTATTATAATTTATATTAATAATAATAATAATAATAATAATAATAATAATAATAATAATAATAATTAATAACCATTTAAATTAATAGAACAATAATAACAATTAGTATGTTGTTGGGTAATGACTTATTATATCACTTTTCACAGCATTAAAATAACACAAATTTTTATATTTGACACTATTTTTGTACTATTTTTCACCACTTAAATTTTATCTCTTCTTTAAATGAAACAAAAATATATATACATATGTATGCGTAGCAAAAACAAAATTAAGATTATCGTTTTGATGACCCAGTTTTTTTTATTATAGAAATAAATTTTAGTGAAAACGCAGTTTAGATTTCAAATTGAATTCTTTTTTACAAAAATGCAATCGCGTTCAAAGATTTGCAGGATTCTTTAAATTGCCTCTTTAGTTTTTTTTTTTTTTTTTTTGGTCGAATGTAAGTGAGTAGGTAGAAAAAAGAGGAATAACGCAACACGGTTTCGTTTTTAATTTTGTTTTGCTTATTTTAATTTGCCATCAAGCTTCTTAATTTTTTAAAAGGAAGTGAGTTTGTGTGCAAACAATAAAATTATTTTGGTTTTTAAATGTTTCTCATTTATTTTTGAAGTAATAAAGTAATATTGCTTTTCACTTATATATTAGTAAAAACAGAATTTAGTGAAAAAACCGTAACGAAAACAACTATAAGTAAAATAACCGTGTTTTTAGATTATCCTACTTAATGTTAGCTGGATACACAATTATAATTAGTTTTATTTTTAAAATACGAATGTGTCCTTTTTGCTGACCATAAATAGATAATTTCTCTACTGCCATTCGCTAATGCAGCAAAACAACTCGGTAACCAAAAAAGTAATGGCAATGTGCTCAAAATGTAATGACCGATTTTTTGCCGGAAACAGACAAGCCAGTGTTTTAAATTTAATACACTCAAGTTTGGCAAAGATAAGAATATTCTTTCACCGCTTTAACCAAAAATATATGGACACAATTGTAAAAGTTTGTTAATTGAGATACGACATGTTATCTCACCTAATATTTTTTTAATTGTCAATACAACAAATGCTGCAATGACCAAAAATTTTTAATGCATTTAGCTTAAGTCAATACCTACCAAAAATTTTTAGGAAAGTTGGAATTAAAGCGTGGATGTAATAATTTTTGGCGGATAAACTTCCCAGCTAGACTACGAACCTAATGATTTTAACAAGGCATGAGGCTGTTATAATCAATTACTGAGAATTGATTACATTAATTATTGTAGAAAATAATGATGATCATTGGTACGTATTTTGAAGTATTTTTTTTTTTTGAACTTAAAGAACTAGTTCAGTTACTACTTCCTTTTCTTGCGAACTAACGTAATGTGTCTTGTAAGCGAGTAACAAAATATGGTAATCACAAAAGGAAGTCATTATATGGCAAGTACTTTTTAAGGTAATGTCTAATTTTTTGCTGGGAAATAACTCTCAGCCCTACAATTTTTCTTCAAGTTGAAATTCTTGGACAAACAAAAAGCAAATATTTTACTCACACAAACTTTTAACCCATGATAAAGTGTTAGTAGTTATCTTAGTAACCTTTGTAAATTGTTTCATTTGCAGTACTCAGGTGAAGCAAAAACAACTGCATTTGTTTGTTGAGATTACTGTAATCCGATTTTTGGAAACTAAAGTGTGCTAATTTTCTTAAATTTAATCTAAAAATTTTGTGCAAAAATAGAGTATTTCTTAAAAAAAAACTGACATAACTATTAAGTGTGCTAAATTCGGCTATGCCGAGTCTTATATACCCTATATTATATATGTATAACACTATGTACCATTCTTCAGATTTCGCATTTAAATAGAAATCGGCATAAGAAATTTTTTCCTACCACAAAGTCTTCTGTTCAAAATTTTTTAATAAATATTCCCGTGATTTAAAATTTTATTTTTTTTAATTGAAATTTTTTTTAACGGTTGTTAAGTGAATGAAAATGTTGCTGTATAAGGTGAAAATCTTAGTATTTTGTCTTACCCTTTTTGCTATTTATTATAAGCACAATTATCTGATGCTTAAGAAGTTAGCTGGCATTTCAAACATTGCCAAATTCATTTTACATAAATTATCGTAATTGGTGAGGTGTCAACAAACATAAGCAAAAAAGAATGTTTATTGTTTTGTTATTATTTAAATTATTATTTACAATTTTTAAGAAACATGATCACACAATAATTTCTAAAACCTTACCAACAGATTCTGTTTTACCTTACATGCATAAATAAATACTATAGAAGCTGGTTTGTCTAATATTTATTTGTCGTATATATAAATGTGTGTATGTATGTAGCTATATATATTAAATTGTCAAACAAAATATACAAATGAAATACCGGCAGAAATTTGATACGAATGTGTAGTTTAGTTGAATTTACAATGATTTGATATGTTTATATCATTTTACACTCAATGTGATAAACGTTAACAGCCATTATTTTACGTTGATAACATTTACAATTTTATTAAAATAAATTAAGCGAAGGGTTATAATGAAAAAATAATTTCGTTTAATTCAGAATTGATAAAATTTTCTTTATTTGTGTTACGATTTTATGGTGGTGCTACCTTAACCAATTGTAAAAAAAGATAAAAAATTTATGAAGGCTTTAAACATGTGTATGTATTTGTTTCTGAAGCATTAATGTATACGTTTATATGTGCCTTTATATGTTGTATGGAATTGTTTTATTATTTTGTTAAAGTCCTCTAAAGGAATTATTTGTAAAAGCAGAGGAGAAAACATTTAAACTAAACTGGATAATAATGCGTTTGTAATATGCAAGCATTTTTTAATTAACTAATGTTTTTCTGGATATTTATTAGGATATTTATAAAAAGAAGTGCGGATGTGTGAGTTTACAAATTCGTGGACTCAGCAATATATAAATAATCTGCAAATTAAAAAATTCATTAAATTAATTATATATTCACTTAAAACAGAAAACACGAATTTTTAATTAAATAAATAATTGAGGCAATTAAAAATTCAATTAATTTTTTATTCGAAACATATAAAATATGTTTATTTACTTTCAAAATCTTATGGCTAATACCTCAATTTATGATAGACCAATCCTAATTTTCCGATATACAGAAGTTTTAGTGTTGTATTAAAATCTTATCCCATTATTAAGTTTATCAACTCAAAAAGATTTGAAAAATTACCGTAAATATTTTATCGCCACAAAATCGTTTTCCTAATTTTACCGATGTATAACGAAACTTTTTTTAAGATGAACCCCACCTCTATTTCTAAAGTTCAGTACCAATTTTGTACTGATTTTTTTTATTTAAAATTATTTTCTTCATCTGATTGTTACAGTTGTATACAATAATTTCTAATAACTTAAAAAATGTTATGCAAAACAAATATTTTTATAGCAGTCCTATTAAAAAAACAAGGAAGATTAGAAGGATAACTGGCAATTTTAAGTATTTTCAAAGCGAAATTTTTGGATTTTAATATTTATAAAAGTAATCTGTTCCTGTATTAAATAGAAAAATTCGAAGCATCTTAAGGTCTTTTCAATATTATCAAAAATAACAAATTATATTTCTCGTTCTTAAATTTTTGTTATAAGGAAGACTTATACCGATTGAATAAGTTTAAAGGGATGGTGCTTTCCTAAATAAAGTATTATAGCCATTGCCCACATTTTCTTCCTTTCATTTCCCACTATTGCTGGAAGTTATAAAGTAATAAAAACTCTTGCAATATCTTTTAATATATCTTGTTTACTCGTAACACAGAAATATAGCTAATAAACTAATTCTACATATATTAAAATGTTATTGTATGCATTCTACCTGCCTTAAATATACTTTGTGAATAGAAGAACAGCACTGGCATATCAAACGAGAATCATATTATATGGCTTTATAGAAACTAAATACTATATCCATATTAGATTCTGCCTCGTAAGTCTGGTGTGTCGACATAACGAAAACAATGATGTGTCCGATATAAAGTTCAAGCGTGTTGCAAGTCTTGCGTTAAAATAGTAATCATAGAGTGTGTTTTTAACGATTAAATAACTTAAAAATAACAACAGCGATGCTAGTTTTATCAACCGTCATATTATGCAACATAAAAATTGTGACAAGTTGTTACATGTTGTTGCAATTAAGATGCCTTTTTCGTTTTTAGGATGCATAAAAACAAAATGTTATATTATGTTTGCATAAATTTGCATTAAATTTTATTTAATGGTCTAGTAAACAATTTGCTTTAAAACCTTTTTTAGGAAAGAAAACATCTGAGTTAGAGCAGTCTTTCAAATTACAGTTATTGCTGTGGAAGAGGTTAAATAATTTTTTCTACATAATTTTAAATATTTAAGAAAAATTAATTGCTATTTTAAGCAGATAACTGAAAAATTTAAGCAAATGTATTACAAATTTATTTTTCTGTTTACATATTTATTATTCAAGAAGGCGTAACGGCACAAAAACTTATTATAATTTTATCGCGTAAAAGATTTTCTAATTTTGACTTTATCAAAAATAATTCTTTGCTAGTTATATGGTTAGTGTAAAAATGACATCGCAATATCAACAGATAAGAAAAAAGCAAATAAAGAACAAAAAAAAAAGGCAACGTTTTTTCCTGTTGTTCTGATATTGAAAAGTACCACTGAATGAAAATATGATTTAAATACAATAGTTGAATTGCGTCGTATAAGAAATAAGGGATTCTCTTAAAACGTTAATAAATTCTGCACTATGTTGAGAAAGTTCATCAGCAAACTTTTACGAAACTTTTTTTTTTTGCTTACAACAAAGTCAATCACATTTCGTTATGTTTAGTTTCATAATCTGATTTTATATCAATTGGTAAGATAACTAGAAAATGCACTACATTTCGCTAGTGTCTAGATTTTTCATGTTTTTTGTAAGAATTAACATATCATTGTAAATAGTTTTCCTCTGTTTATGCAAAAATATTAACTTTAGCCTAACTGAAAATTATTTAATAATTAATATTAATAAGAATATTTAAGCCTGAACCTCAGATTTATGTACTTTAATTTGGTAGCCTAACTCTACTGAGAAATATTAAATGGTTCATATAAGTTATAACACGTAGACTAAAAATGGTAAAAAAAAAAACAACTAAAAATTATTCATTTTGTAAGGCAATTGTCCTTTTCAAAAGAGTTTGTTTTTTAATTTTCTTCAAGTTTTGTTTTACAAAGCGTTTAAATTTATTTCAAATAGAAGAGAGAAATGAACAAATTAAATATAATCTCTTATACATACTTTTGACATAAAGAAAATTTCTCTTTCCTTAATTATGAGTGTTGGAACCATAAAATAACTATATAATTCATTTATTTTATTTATACCAAAGCTGGTCACAATGCTTTTTACAGCTCTGAATACTAAGTTTTTGAATTCAGTAATTGATTTTTAACTTTATTTTGCTTTTTTTTTCTGCAGCAAGAAAGGCATTCGTTACATTTGTTTGACTCGTTTATTCAGATAAAAACGTGTGCTACATATGACAAGTTTTAATGAAAGATTCTTACAATGTCGTCAAATATTTAAATACAATTTTTGCTACAAAGTATCTATTTACATTAATAAAATCTTTAAAAAATAAATAATATGCTTACAAATTGTGTTTGATTATTATCTATACTTTTTTTTATTATATTAACACATATGCATACTTTTTACATACACGAACAAAAAAATGTTATGACTTTTTATAAGCAGCTGATGCAATGCCTACGATGAAGCTTATACTTTTGTCCATCCACAGAGAGCAACCTTACAACGATATTGTTTTATATTCTTTTTATTTGAACTTTATTTTATACCCAGAGTTTTATGCCCAAGAAATTGGATTAATTGCAAAAAAACTCAGAATAACATAAAATGTCTTTTAACACATACATATGTATGTACATACGTGGTACGCAGTTCTTATTTAATTTATGGCTTACAAGTGAATTCCATTGCAACAGGTTTTAATTCATTTGTTTACAATATAATTAAAAGAATTGAACGTATGTAAGACGGTATGTTGCCTGTTAAATGCTAGCTTGCTTCCACAGTATACAAGAGCCGATATTTTTTATAAAAATAAACTATCATATCCACTGAATTTAAACTCTTTATTAATATTAAAGGTAATTGTATCTGTTCATCGTGTAGCATTTAATTGTTTTATACATCATAAAAAATATGATGTTGTCTAGGGATAGATTATTTATTTTTGTATTGGTTACTTTGATGATTCTATAAATAAATTAATTAATTTACTAGTTGGATTTAAATGTACATGACTACTTCTTTATGATTTCATGTTGTCTACTGATAATTACTAAATTTCGACCTGCTTTCTCATCGCTGAGTTACTGTTATATGATACATCCATAGTACATCTAAACTAAAGGCAGTGCTTGATTAATATAAAAGGTAAGGCACAAGAAAATTAAGTTAGTATGTGAACTAAAGTGGTCCATATTACGTGGTCAAAATTTCAAAACTAGGTTTTATACCTGCGCACCCCTATTTCGTAACTGGCAATAAAACAACTATTTTGACATAGTATAAAAATAGTGTTCAAATTAGAACCGTGCTCAACGCCTAAATAACTCTTCTTGTTTTTCATTATTAACGGATGTAGTGCCAAAACAAATGCCGGCCATACTGTTCTCCAAACCTTACACTGCAATTTCTGCGTTTGCGCCAGTCCCACTCTAACGCCGGGCATACTCTACACAAGTTCAGTTCTCAAGTCTGGAACTGCATAGTGCGTTTAATTAGTGTTAGCCTATTTACGCACTCAACTAGCTACAAATGAATAATATTTTTACATTTGCTCATTTTTTAGTTGTGCCACAGTTTTTAAAGAGCTAAGAACAAAAAAATACAGCAGAACAAACGATTCTTGTATAAGTTTTAATACCACAAGCGTCTTTATATTTTATAATTTTTTTTTGTAATTTCCAAGCAATTACAGTATTTGGACGTGGTATCTTTAACATTTTTACCGTTAAAATAAAAAATTCTTTTTTTGATATTAATAAGGAATCTGAGTTATACCCCAATGCTGTTGCAACTGGGACCATACCCAATTTGGTTGGGGTATAATGCAAGCGGTATATTGCTTCAGTAAAATTTTTCGAACCGATTATTAATATTGACTATCAAGGGCACTGTTTGGTACTCAAACAAAATTTTAACACATTAATTTCAAAAATATTCATCACTTTTGTTTTGCTCGAAGGAAGGCAATCGAAAAAGTTTCTAGTATGTGTATTAAAGTCGCTATATAATATTGCTTCCGAAAATGTGCAAAAATTTTCTCTTATAATGATTGCAGGCAGATCTATCGATTTATATAACAGTGAAAACCAAATTAGTTGCTGAATTTGTGCACGGTCAAGTTCAACGGTTCTTATATATTTAAATTTCCTAGTTACAAAAAAGGTTAAAAAAATTATATTCATGTCCGCCAAATAACTTTTTTTTTGAAAATGCTAAAAAATGCATTGAATGATCAGTTGGCTTCAACTCCTGAACCAATTTAGGATTTGTATAACGTCATACCAAGGTGTTTATGCAAAATACGTCTCAATGATGTCTCCAAAATGTTCAATTGTTGATAACGACTGTGAATTGATGTTGGTGGCGCTTCACGCACACTTTCTGCCACAGCAGTAATATTCTCGGATGTATGCACTGTTTTTGGCTTTTCACGCTTTGGTTTATCGATGAAGATGCCAGTCTCTTTCACTTTTTCCACAAGATAACGAACATACGCATCAGACGGTCCTTCTCTTCTTCAAAATCCGTGCATATATATATATATATATATATATATATATATATATATATATATATATATATATTTCCAGAAAATTTAATTAATTGATTCACTAATGTTTTTTTATTTATTAATAATTTGTGGTATAACAACGCGACGAATTAATAAATTTACATGTATTCTTTCAATAAATATCGTGATTTTATTAATACAGCATTGGCCTATTCAAACGATATTTTCATTATTTATTACATCGTTCGAGGGGCTAAAATTCCATTCCATCACGTAGCATTCAAAACACGAAAAAAGAACACATTAGTAGTTATTTATACAACTTTCGACAACTCTCCTCTTTTTTCACACAAAATATTTATCAATTATATTGCGACTGTAATACTCAATCAAGCCCACTTTTAACAAAGAAAAAGAAACGAGAAAACTGAATTTGATTTTCTATAATAGGACCTTGATAAATAAACTTAAACAGAAAGCTTTTAATTTTGAATTGAATTAATTTATTTGTTCAACAAACAAAACATTTAATATCTCACATAAATCAAAATTTGCTCCTGTTAAAAAACACATTAACAAAGAAACAAAGACACCAGATAATTCACATAAGAGATTTACTAATTAAATGAAAGCGACAAAGATAACTCGGATTAATACAAGACACAAACAACAAATAACAATTCACAGACAAAACAAAAAAAAAAAAAAAAATTCAGTGGCATATGACAGAGTTAAAAAAAAAAACGAAATGCAAACTGAACAATAATGGTCACCAGTAGATATTAGATATTTGAATGCCCTGAACATATTCCAGGTGGGCTTAACAAAAGAAATGATTAATGTGTTTGTGACGATTGTGTATCAATAAACGTGAAGTTTGTGCTAACAAGACCTTAACAAATCTATAAAAATTTTTGTTTTTTCTTTCGCTTTTTCTGTAGTGTCATTCAAATGGTGTTGGCTAAAATGCATTGTTTACGACAGGTATGACTTAAAAGAAGTACAATGAAATATTGAGCTTAAGATGCCTAAGAATTAATAGGAGCTTTCTAATGGCTAATTGTTGACTGCCGAATTAAGGGAACTAGCTTTACCATCAAAAAATAATTTCAGTGATTTGCGAACGCGCCGATAAGTGAACTAAGACAATTACCTGCGTTATCAAAATGTTCTTATCTGAACATTTTTTTTTAATTTAGGGCTTTGTATTTTTTTGTCTTGGGACGCAGTTCTTATCGAATATTGCCCATGAATTTCATGAATTTTATCTCCTTTCCTTCTCAAATTTGTTAACATAGGCTTGTCCTCCTGAAAGATTCGATTTGAAGAAATTTTTCGTAGAACTCTTTTCTTTCCTTTTTGTTCTTTGCACCTTAACAGGACCTTCTAAAAAGTGCTTAAAGATCCTATATATTGATGAATTTCACTACCACTTTATTGAAAGCCTTTAAGCAAGTAACATAAACAATTCTTTTATATTCTTTGACAATGCCATTGAAAAGTCTAAATTATTCTTAGTAGGACGTTGTTGAACTGGTCTGAAAGGTTTGATTAGTAAAACTTACACGCTCATACTCGAATACTATAAACCAATACATACGTTTCATTTTATTAGGAAGCACCTATAAAAACACCAAAATAGATAAACAAAAGAGTACGATTTAGTCGCATTTTGCTGTGGTGGTCAAGTCCAAATTTACAGTTGCAAACAATTCAATAGAATAAAAAAATTTATGAGGAAGGCAAGTTGACATTTACGTTCATGCATATCATGATTATAATAGGCAAATAAATATTCGATGGGATGTAATTAAGAAAATCTGTCTGATGAAAGTTAAATAGAAAAATGACCAAAATATTTGTTGTTCGTTTTCGTAAAAAACTAATATAAAAATGTCGCAGAGCTTATTACACATTAGGAATTACATTTGACAATGATTATTTAGTTATTTATTCTTTTTCATTTTTATACTGATGTACTGAGCATAAACATTTCATGTAATACTTGCTGTATCTACGAATAATCCTTTATTAGAGAATGCTCGTAGTATGATATAAACATTAAGGGTTCTTCTTTATTTTCAGGAGGTGGTGCAAAGGATTTCAAATACATTCTTAGATTTGAAGATAATTATTAAAGTTTTTGAAGTGCTTTTAACAGTATATCAAACTGTTATTTCCAACTTATTGGAAAAGTTATGTGTTGCCTATATTTGGTAAATTAAAGGTGATGTTATATCTTAGAAAATTGGAGAATTGCTCTCCAAACCAAATAAACAAAAGGTCAAAAAGGGAAGAGAAAAATAAATAAGAAAAAATACTACGTCGTCCTCAGCTCGTCGTTAAGTTGCTCGGGTTTGATTGCCAAATTTACATTCCGCCGTAGTGCAGATATATAAAGGCACCTATCGAGCTTAACTTAATGATGCGTTGTAATTTCAGTTGCAATAATACTTTTAGTATTGTTCTAATTTTAAAAGTTTTTTTCTGTCATCAGTGCTATATATTATATAGTGCCTTCTGCGTTTTCGTTGTAATAATTTTTAATTTTTTATATTCAATAAAAATATAAACATAAATGAACTAAAATTTTAATTTACTAAATTCGAGAAATCAATTTTGTTATCCTGATTTTATGTTTCTGATATAAGAAACTAATTCTAGCGAATTGAAATCAGCATTCATAAAAAAGAAGACAAATTATGTTTAAGATTATATTGTCAAAATAATCTAAAAACTTTAAGGATATTTATAGACACAAAAGATCATCCTGTTTATTTGATGTTATCAACTTACACACTTGTTATTTTGAAAATTTTGTTCAATAGAAAATTCTGCTTTTACTCATAAATGTCAAAAACAAATTATACATAAATTATAAACATTGCACAAAGTTATTTCCATACAGTAAACACAAATAACCCGAGTTTCTAAAATTTCAAAACTAAATAATTTATGTGTTTGTAAAACAAATTTAAATAGAAATATTGATCTCAATTGAAATTAATTATTCCAAAAATTGGCATGTAATCATACATACGTTTAAACTTATATTTTATATTAAATGTTTAAAGACTCTCATATAAATAATTATAAAAGTAGCAGCACTTTCGTTTAGTGAGAATGCTCAAGTGTAAATTTAACTAATTTAATCAATCATTATTTTAAAGTGCCAAAGTGTAAATATAATCATGTTCATTACACATTTGTAAATCTTGTTATATATAAATGTCGTTTTAGGTTAATTTGATCCATACATATTTAAAATAAAACTTTATTAATTGCATTTAACTTGTGAAATTGTTTAATAATTTGTTTAATAATATAGAAACACAATTTGTATATTATTTTATTATTTAAAAATTTAATTAAAAGATATAAAAGAATGAAATCAAAGAAATTTTATGTAGAATATTTTTTTTTAAATAAATAAAATAACTCTTCTAACAATATGCTGAAATTGTAATTAAATTAGATTTAATTAGATGTTAATGTACATTATATACAAATACACATTTTGTTTTAATGTATCTCTTGTGTATACTTTACAAAAGTTTCTAAGCTTTAGCATAGAATACTTTACGCTTGATCGCAAATTTAAATAGAAATTGGATAAAAATGCATTTTTTTTGTTGCTTAAACAGTGATCGAAATTACTTTAATTTGAATTCTATTGTTTTAGTTAAATAACCTCGCAAAGAAGCTGAAAAGTTAAGAGTCTGGCAGACACCTTTACATTCAACCAAAAATTAAAAAAAAAATATGTATAATTTTATGAGTCTAAGTACAAAGTGCGCTCTTATTGTGGAAATCTACATTAATTTTAAATTTCTACTGATTTATTTAAACTTTACGTTATTAATAAGGTTTTCAATGACATTTAGATTTTTTAATTGTTAAAAATTCAAAGGTTTAATGTTACAGATATCTCTGTTTTCGGGTAGATTTTCATATGATCGCCAATGAAACTCCAAATATTACAAATTATTAGTGTATAAAAAATTGGAGCATTCACAAAGTCTTGGTTTAAGCAGAATAATATACAGAAACTTAGTCAAAAACTTTTGAAACACATTCAAACCATTCAAACCCTGAAAATAACCTCTATACAACACATTTAAATACAATTGTGAGTGCAATCAAATTTAAGTGATTGTTGAATCCGTATTGATAAAAACATACCACAACCAAACGAAATCATTCACAACTTTACTGCCTACTCAAATGGATTGGGTTGGATTTAAAGTAAAGTGAATATATCAATACTTTTTTGTTATTTATATATAAAATCTCAATAACTCTATGTATGAGAAATAGAAAATCAATTTAATAAAACTGAGTGTGCGTAACATATGTATACGAAGTGTCTAACCTTGATATAAATTGTGGGCGGAAATGTTACAAAATTTACCTGTAGTGTTTAGGAGCATAAATTAATTGAATAACTTGCATTTTGCTTATGTCTTGTGTCATACAAAGATATTTGAGACAAGAATTGTTGCTTTGTAGTTATTAATTTAAGACAAAGGAATACGTTTTTATAAACGTGACTTAAATTAAAGTAGGAGTTTTAGGATCTTACATCGATAATTTTTTTTTTATAATTTAACCTGTTATGACTTGACAATATTTTCTCGACACTGTGACTGTTTTCAATTCACTAAGTTTTTGATTTTTTTTGGTTTAGTTACAAAGTACTCTCATGTAGGATCAGTTTAGCATATGTGATTACCTATTGTGTATTTTGGTACTTTTTCTTTGGTAATTTTTTTTAAAAACATGAAATTTTTTTTGACATGTATATGATTGATGATTTAAATGATATCTCAATGAGTAGGATGTCTATTATTCATTCAATAATAAAAGATTTTCATCATTTTATAAAAATAGTTTTACTTACAACAAGATATTAAAAAATGCGTTTAGGAAACATTTATTTTATTTATTTACTTATTGACCTTTTTATGAATTTTTGTTTTATGCTTTATATTATCAATATATTGAAGGCTGCTGTAGTCGAAGTGGTAAACACGTTGGCTACAAACATGGTTGACTGGGGTTCAACCCCTGCGTCAACCAAAAAATAAAAATGTTTTTTTCTGTTTAATGGTATATATACATATTCAGAATTAACATTAAACATGCAGCCTCCTTCGTCGGTACTTCTTTATAGCATATTCGCCGGCGAAGTAAAATAACAAATAAAATTGCTATATCTACCTTTCTCTTTTCACCACCTGTCTTGTCTCTCATCTATACCTTTCCTAAAGAATGTAGCACGGTTACGAAAATAACTAAATAGGCATTATTGCCTGAAGTGCTACTTCTCTTAAAAAAAAAAAATATGCAAGCTATTCCGCCACAGGAGAACCTACTACTGATTTAGATATCTATGAAAATGTAAGAAAATTAAAAAAGTACATTTTCAACTGATACCGAATGAGATTGAATGTAATAAAGAATTTTATAAAAAAAATTTTTAGGCTATCCCTGGCTGGTTAATTAAAATTATTTTATTATTATATCTTTTTCTATAAGAATGCCTTAAAATTTACCTGCAAATTCTTTTCCATGTACATACATTGTAATATTTATAATGTCAATTTATTAGCCTTGCGTTCTTGTTCAGGAAAGTGATTTTATTTAAATATGAATAAAAATTCTCTTTTTTGAGTATAGTTATTCAAGCTTATGTAAAATTACAAATAAAAATTTTCTTCAAAACTATTGACATAAAAAATTTGTTTTTATCAGAATTTACAAAACCTCTAAAAACATAGATAAATATGAAAATATCTTCAATTATGGATGTAAATAATATTGCGTCTAATTTTTCTTTATTAATCGTTCTATTCCAGTTAGAAAACAAAATTGTTTGCGAAAGGGGCCAATTATTTTGTTTGAACAATATTTTTTATTTAGAGTTAATATAATAAACTGAATAAGTTTAATTAATTTTTAGCAGTAGGGTAATTGGAAGTTAATACAATACAATGAATTGGCTTAGGTCCTCATCTATGAATCATAATTCGTTTCGTGCAAATCGGAAAACAAGTTAAGAAGTTACAAATTTGAATGCCATTATTTTTTACTTTTTTACACTACTGTGTGACATCTGTAGTGGAAATAGCGATGCCATTAATTCAGTTCTGTAGTCAAGTGATTTCTAAGCTGCAGATGCTTGCTTATTTTGCAAAAATAATTTATTTTGTTCCATTGCTTGTTCTTCTCGAATTCTACAAAAAGTATTTTAGCTATGTTGTAAAGACTCTCAGAATCCGCCTTTTATACACATTACATCGTGCCCCCATAATTAAATTTTCATGATAATTCCTTTCAAAAGTGCATTAGTCTTAATTGTATAGTTTCGATGGATAATTATTATTTTTTCCTAATCGAAATCCTTAAAGCAATAATTGATCATGAGTTATTGTTGATGACCAATTTTAATTCATGAAGAAAAGCATAATGAAACTTAAGGTAAAACAAATGTATGTCTTTTCGTTATTTTTATTTGTTTAATTGAGAGAAAGAAAAATCTTTTTTTAACTGAAAAACCTCGCCAATTTGTGCTTTTAATTTAACATTTCAATTTTTGGAAAACTACTTTTCTTTTATGAATTATCAAGTTTCCATTAAACATATATATTTATCTTAATACTTATTTATTCTAAGTTTAAGTAAAATTCAACTTATATGTGCAGGCATCTCTTTTGCATTCTATCAAAAAATTAAATATCTCTTTTCTCCAGTTCATGTATTAATAAATACATTAGCGCCTGTTGTGAAGTCGCACCGATGAAACGTTTGAATTCTTTTAATGTACCGCTGATCGATTGATATCATTTCCGGAATTTTAATTGCTCTGAGAAAGGGTGCTATGTCTTTGATCATAGAGAAATGCATCGAGGAACAACTAACCTGATAAAATACGTACAAATAAAGAACTAAATTCTGCGTTGTATATGTTATTTATATGCACAGGAATAGGTATTTATAAATACCACATATTAAATTTGATTAAAAAAGAAGTATTTTTCAACAATTTTTTTATTTGTACGAATTTGGAACACAAATTTATAAAAAAAAAAATTGTATGAAACAAGGTTAACTTGCAGGTAAAAGCTTTTATATAATTTTTTGATCTGTAACCTGTTAATATGTACCATCTAAACAAATAGCTTTTGTCCCCATTTTTTAAATATATTTCATTAAAAGTTTAAATTCCACCGTTAGATGGTTATTTAGGATTTGCATAAGTTAGACTTTTATAAACTCGTACCCTAAAAACCCTCAATACAAAGAAACATTTCCTATTTTGCTACATTTATTTTTAAAGGCCTGCATATTAAATTTTCTTATTGCAATTTAAAGTAATTTTGTTTAATGCTTAAAATAATAAAAATGTTTTTCTACAGTTTCAAGTGTTTTTAATTCTTTGACTTGTAAAAATGCCTATAAGTGAATATTGTTTTTGCAACACGTTGTAGATCTCCGTACAAATGTTTTCGAATTTTAAGTAAAATAATTCTCTAATCCTCTTATATATATTAGATTCGTATTACTAATAGAAAATACTCGTCTTTGTGTGCAAATTCAGTCATTGTTTTCAAGATTCTTAATTGACAAGATTTCTGACTGACGTTTGTAATTAACATGGGTTTAATCGTAGGCAAGTGACAGTTAAGGGTTTCAAAGTTTCAATTAGATTTTTTGTAAACACAAACAATTCAGGCAATTACAAGTGGTTTTATGAGAAGTAAAAACAAAAAATAAATAAAATGAAACACATATGGAATGTAAATATTGTTGAAGTTTAAAGGTAAAAATTTTTGTTTTTTTTTATTTTTTTTTTTATGAAAAATTTTTATCTATAATTTATTTATATTTTGAACATTAATATACTTTTATAATGATTTGAAAAAGAGTTATACTAGACATAACATTTATTGTCATTAGAATGTCGTGAAATATTTATATGTATATGAAAAAAAAGGCAAAATTACCGCATGTTAACATAAAGAATATTCTAAATAATAAATTTTCATTTTTACTAAAACCTTTTTTATATCTTTTTCAGAAACTGATTTAATGGCAATTCCTTTAATCATTTGCGGTTTTGTCACGCTTTATTGCCTGTCAGAGCCTTATTGAGAAAGCCAAAATTTACGTTTCAAGGTCTATGTGTATCGCCGACAATAAAAAACATTGCCAATCAAGATAACAAAAAAATCCTGTCATTAAGGTTGTTTTACAGAGGCTGCTTATAAAAGATGAAAAGCGTGGAAAATTATCATCTGAAATATTATGTAGTAGATAGTACAGTTTGCAGCTTGAAAATAAATTTAAAATGTAATATTTTTTTGGACATTCCCAAAAAAACATTCCTTTCATTACTTTTTTCAAAATTTAGTACTTTTTAATCACCCTTTTATAATGCAGAAATTAATTCAATTTTTTAATGTAATACTACATTAACAGAACACTATGTTTACATGTATACCTAGATGTATGTATATTATCCATTTATATATTTTAGTTTTTCCCCTTTTCTAGTATAAGAAGCCTTCCAACGGTTTTTGTTCATTTTTTATAAATTGTTAATTTATCTTTTTTTACATAAATACCAGTTAAAGTAAAAAATATCTTTTGTTTTAGCTAAACAAATGGCAAAGTCATGTTCTAATTTTTAAGATACCATTAAGGAGATATATTAAATATTCAAGAGTACCAAAGACTTCCAGCTACTTTTACCTTAATATTGAAAAGAAATCTAGAAATCAACTAACAAACAACAAAGAACACAATACCATAAACTTCTACTACAAACATTGCAAACAATTGTGTTTATAACTTTTGTTGATTTCAATGGCCATTATGATGCTCTATTATAAGTAGAAATCAATGCAATTTTTAACTTATTACTGACCTTATAAGCATGCAAGCCGTTATTTATTTTAGAGAATTGGAATTCGACTTCAGAAATATAACAGCAACATCTACAATGTCGCACTTGCTTTATTTTTGTTGATGGGACGATCATTTCAGGTAGTACTTGTGTAGAAACAACAACAACAAAAACCATTTGGACTGTTTTTTGCTTTTGCTGCCAACGAGATTCTGTGTTTTATGTTTTTTCTTTAGATTTTGACTGGACATGTTGCATGGCCTAAACATGAAAAATTCTTAAAAGAACGAAATCTTACCCAGTTTAAAAGAATATGTGCAATGTTTTGAAAATAAATTAAAAAAAGCATATACTTAAATGTTTAATATAAAGAAGAAACTGCATTGCAATTTAATACTTGGCGATCAAAATGAAGACGAAAATATAATTGCACATGTTGTTTTTAGTTGCTATGTGGGTTAAATTTATGAAGATAACTAAATTATAACATTATACTGATGGCACGAGCTATGGGGATATATATATTTGGGTAAGGTTATAATCATATGTAAAAATAACTCATCTTAATCAGCTTAAATGTATATTTTGGACTATTTTAAAGTGTGAGTCAGGACTGAAAGCATGTTTTCTCATGTGAGTTTGGAGGCTTGTAAGTTGTTAACGAAAGGCGCTATCAAAAAACTGAAAACATTTCTGATTTAAAATTTTATTAAGAACGCAGCAAATGTTTTAAAGTAATAATAATAATATAGTAATAATAATAAGTTCGGCCAAAATTTAAAAGCGAAAAAAAGGCTATAAGCCCATTTTCTCCCATACGAAAAAGGTGTAATTAAATTGAAAACTTTTTATGACATTTTAAAACATTATTCCCGAGGTTCTTTACTTTGGTGGCCTAGCCTGAAGCCCCATTTACTCTACGGGGGCAGAAATGCCTTTGCTTCGTCTCTGTGAATTTACTTAAATATATCTTCAGCAGATCATGAGATACTTTAATGACATTAATTCTTCGCAGAGATTAACAACTTCTCTTTTATATTTTTATGTGAAGTAAGGCTTCAGGCAGCAATAAATTTAAATTAATTTTTAAAATTACAAAATGATGCTTTAGCTATCCCATATACCTGAATATACATCTTTAGTTAAGCACCTGTAACCTAAAACGTCATATTAAATTCGAGTTGAAACAGTTCACATTGAAAGCACTTTATATAAACTTGTTCATTGGACTACAAATTTTCTATACCCTTAAATTTATACGTGGTAATAGGATCTTTTCAAATAGAATAAAACATAACAGCTTTTCGAAGAGAAACCGGAAAACATTACAGACATAGAACACATCCACAGAACAGTCTACTAACCCTTTTTACATAAATTTATACTCGGCTAAGATGGGCGAAGGCAAAATGATGATAGCAATCATAAAAATTTATTTATGCTAGGACTGGCTAGATTCAGTTAAGTATAATTAGCAGATTTAAGACTTGTATAATTGTTTATTAATTTACACATTGAAAAAATATTTAATTAACAATTTGATAAAGGAAAGAGCAATTAGAGTATTACTGCAAGGAAAATCTGTCACATTAATGGTGTCGACAAACAATTCCTTTAATTTTCTTCTTCGGCTTAGTACAGGAAAATAACTAAAATATAATCAATCGTTAAAGAGTTTTTCAATAGCAAAGAAAAGCAGCAAGAAAGCATAGTTTTACACAATTATTATTCTTAGTTTTTGCTGTTAAAACTTCAGCTGCAACTGGCCACTAGTAGCTGGCCTCATAAATAACATTTCATAGATACAATTCATAACATATTTTCAATATACGATTGTTTTTGTTACGATTTTCTTTCTTTAAGCTTGTGTTTGTTACTGTATTAGGCATGTTAGTTTTTTGTTTATTTTAGGTTTTTAGCTGAAACTTAAAATTATAAGACCACGTTTGAGTATTTGCTATTGCTGGAAAATAATAATATTCTTTGCTTTTTTTTCTCACTATTTTTACATGTTACTTCGTTTGTTTATATTTGACTTCATACTCTAAGATTTAGTGAACTTTTTTATTTGTTTAAAAATTGAAAATTTTTAAATCAATAATCAATCAATGATTTTATGTATTTATTTAATTCTGTGCCTCCAGAAAACGGTTCGAAATGTTTTCCAAAAGGAAACATACAAACAAAAATATTTATTCTTGTATTACGCTTGCTTGGCTTAAGTAAACTATAGCCTTTTCATTTATTTACTTTTCTTTGCACCACGTAAGGGCATCAGTTGCAGCATCGGAGTGTGTGGCACCATATTATTGTTCTTGAACTTTTAAAAATGCAATTTTGTTACTGTATAAAACCCGGTTATTTTATAATCATAATTTTATTTGTGAGTCTATTGTACTTCATCTTTAAATTTATTTTGTAGCTTAAGGTAATAATATTAAAATTTTTCTTTTCTAAAAATATCTTAGACGACTCTGTAACTTTATTATCTTGTTGGAGGTACTATAGGTTTTAAGCTACTTTTTCTATACTTTGTGACTATCCTCTATGATTTATGTAAAACTAATTAAAGCATGGGAGCTAATGAAAGTTTAGAAAGTGATGCTACGTAATTGAAATCAGAAAATTGTTGCAGGAAAAAATTGTTTAAGGAAGTGCAGTAAATATAAATTTAAGTGATCCAAACTATTACTACTAAAATAGGGAACCTAAACCTGCCTAAGAGTTGTTTAATCATTTATACACTAAAGTTTATAAATAAAATATAAATTATTTCTGCCTTAGGTTTCGGATCCGTAACCCTTATATTTAGTTTTTGTTTTTTATTTTTCTTTTGTTATTTTATTTTAAATTTTTCTTTGTAATCACTTTTCAGCTTACTCAGACAAAGATTTTAGATTAGTTTTTAATTGTCTGCAAGTTTTTTTTAAGAATGTTTTCTTATCATTAATTTAATTGTCGATTTAGGTAATTGAATTTGAAAGAAAAAACGAAACTGGGAAAGTTCTCTACCAACATTCTAATTTAAAGATAAATTAAATCAGGTGCGTGTGCTGCAGTGGGAGCAAAATATTATATAATACTTAATACAACCTTTCTCTATTTGAGGTGGACCCTAATTCCACAAAATCCTTATAGATTGGCGTATTACATTAAGGAAATCTTTAAGAATAATTAAAGAAAAATAATTGCGTTTATTTTTTCGTCTTAAGCACAAAAAAAATCCACGCTTTTGCAAAATTTTCGGCAATTTACGAGACATCTTTACTTCTTTCGAATAAAAAAGCCAATAGACAAGGAAATACTTTCCATTTTTTTAATATTGTATGTTATACTTTTTATTTTTTCGGCAGTACAGAGTATATGCCAAACATGAAAAAAGCCTTAACCAAAGATTGTAATTTACCATTAACTTCAATTGAAAACATTTAACACACATTTAAAATTTTTATATCCTAAAAGTGTGAGTATGTGCTGCTAAAAAACTTTCTTAAGAAATTTCATGATGTATATTTGTTATTCTTATTGAAGATGTCCTTAAAAGCTTTGCACAAAAAGTTGTTTGTAGAAGTAGTCTTATTATTATTAAATTGTGGTTTTGTAATACATATAAATAGACTGAACTCTAACTTTTTTTCAAATTAATGTATGTTTATTTATACATCTATACATGGCATTACCAGTTTATAGGTTTGTGCGGTGTATGTATTCGACATGCCAGCGTATGCAATCAAGCATTAAATTAGCAAGGATTTTGCTTATTTTTCTGGAGTTTTGTTTTTTTGTTATTCGTTTTTGTAGAAAATAAAATAGAGAAACATCTTTTTTAATCTGTAAACACTTAAAAGCTCTTTGAAAAAGACAACAAAGTCCTTAAAAGTTTTATTGTTAAGAGTGTAAGGGAAAACAAAAATAAATTAAATTTCTCGAAATAGATTTCTAAAATTGATTTAAGGAAACCCTGAAAAGTAGTCACCGTTAAAGAAAGGTAAGTGTTAAGTTCAATGTTAAACATAAATTAAGGCTCAAATTGGCTTTTTTGATAAAAATAATTTATGGACTGTTAAGTGTTGAGTGTGTAAACTGTTGTTGTTATATGGGAAGTCAAGTACTTGGCACTGTTTACCTATGTTGGGTTGTTCCAGGAATTATGTTCTTTTAGAGGTGGAAAGCAGTGCTTGTAGTCACAAGAAAGTTTTTGCATAAAAAGTTTAAAAACTTGAGGTTAGTTACTAAGTTTAGCTTTTATATGGAGTGGTTAAATAGCAATCCAGCAATAAAAATAAAAATAAAATTAATTAAGACATCAAAAGACAATACAATTAATTGCTATAATAATAAAATATTGGAATTTACTTTCTAAAAAGCAAATGTTTCGTGATATCCTGATTTATTTAAAAATAAACATTGTTAGAAAAATGAATAGAATTGTGAATAAACTATTGTAAAGAGAACTCTTAGTGCATGTAATGTTGATGAATTTAAAAAAATAAATGATACGGTATATACCCTTTTTTTTGGTAGTCACTCTTAAATATGGACTTAGCGTTCCAGAAAAGTTACTTCCTCTACAGAGCTGTAGTAGTATTAAATAATTATTTAATATTCGTTTAATATGCTTTTTCGTTAAAATTCATCCTAATTTAGGTACTTATTGTTTGGTTGTTGAAGCACTGGTTAAAAAAAATTAAACATATTTTTTGTGAGTGATTTAAAATTCACAAACATAATTCTTTTTAAAAATATTCATGAAATTATTAAATTAAACATTTATATTTATTATGAATATATCAAGGATGTATGTATGTATTTATTTGCACATCTGGAAAATTAACTTATTTCAATAAATATCTTTGCCATTCTAAGCAACCTTTACTGTTGGTAATACAACAATAAACTTTAAAAAATTCCACAAATATAAAATTTGATTATAATTTTCGATGAATAAATACACTAAACCCACATAAGTATCCTGACAAAAAGACATAATTATCAATAGTAAGACCAACAAAGCCTTTATAACATAATTTTGGAAGTTTTAATAACGCCTATAAAGCCACAGGTTGTTGGTCAGAGTTTATGACTGCCACAACAATATAACAACATGTCTTAAATAAAATGACAGTTAGGATAACATGCCTGGACCTACCGAAACTTAGACTTTGGCATAAAAATAGACGCATGTACATACATATAGAGATATAACAGATTTTTTTATGTGTATAGATTGGAAGAGAAAGCACAGTACAAAAAAATTAAATAAATAAATAATTTGCATAAAATTAAAGCAAACTTTTCAAGAGATTAAATTTTAAAATGAAAGTGAAAATAAAAAAAGAATAAAAAGGGTTTTTTGTTACGATTTCCTCTTTTCAGTCTTTCTCACTAACTCATCCTTGCGGCGAGGTTTTTCTTTCGTCTTATTTAATTACTTTTAAACTCAAACATGATTGTTTTTCCGTACATTGAAACTATGTTTGTATTTATACTCAAGATTTTCTGTTTAGCAACAATTAGACAGCTTTACCGATACAATTACCGCCGATGATCAGTATGTATTAGCTGAAGTGTCTAAGGAAATTAATAAGTAAAATATTAAAAGGGAAACCGTTACAACACATAATAAATAGGATCGTTTTAAATAAACTTTAAATTAAATATAGCTGAGTGAACTGCTTTCAAAATTAAGAGAAAAATTTTAATTTACTTCTTCGTATTACATGCAACAATTGTTGTCAAAACAATGATTAGAAGAGTTTGGTAAATAATAACAAACCAAAAATATTTTGTTATTGAGAAAGATGTTTACCTGTTTTATTTTTAATTTATCCATTAGATTATGTGTATATGTATTTATGATGATGATTAAATGTATTTATTATTATTTTTACAACATAAGTATGTATATGATGATGCAAAAAATATTTAATATATGTAAGTATGCAATCAGAGACTTAACGCAATTAATATTTCCTTAAAAAAATTCAAAAAATATTATTTATGTATTTAGTGAAATTCTTTTTAAGAAAAATATATGTAAAATGTTCAACTCAATGTACTAAAGTTAACATTGCCCCCAAAAAAATAAAGTTCAAAAGACATTATTTGAATAAGATAGAAATGGCAAAATGGCATTCAGCTAAAATTATAATTTACCAATGCAAATATTACATTTCTACACAATGGGTAGATGTAAGTATATCCTGCCTGAAGACAATGTTGAAAAGTGACATAGCTTAACATTTAACGTGACATGATACCTAAATGGTTTCTAATGTAAAGCAAGTGTTTGAAATTGTACAAAGAGGTAAGTGTATATGTGCATAAAAAGATATATGAAATAAGGTTTACATTTAGGATTTATCATATTTTCAACTTTTAATAAATCTGGCGGTTTTGAAATAAGTATTGAAGCAAGAAAACGAACATATAAAAACAGAAATAGAAGGGATTTACATTTAAAATGTTCAAATGTAAGTCAAAATGTTAAAAGAATTTTGTAATATTGATGCACCATGATTGAGGGGAATTGAAGTAAACATTAGTGTCTTGTTATGCCATTTAAAGGAATTTACATAAATCTAAGCGGATTTTAATGCCTTTTAATGTGTTTTTATTTTATGAAAAATATGAAGTGGGTGTCAGATACTGGGTAAAGGAAAAATAATAGAGTTCTCTTAACGAAATTTTCAATATTTGCTTTAGATATTCGCTGAACAATATTTCAAGGTACTATCATTTACAGTTACCAAGAAACACGATGATAATTATTTATAAGTACACTATTTAATGTTGTTTAATCAGGGAATTTTTACAGGAAGGATCTTTAAATTTCGTACAAGTTACAATCATATTAGCGTGCGTGATCAAATAAAAAGCTGGCTTGGTTAGAAGAGTGGTCATGGTATGAATATTTCTATTGGTGTAGCAAAGCGCACCGGGAATAGCTAATATCTTATATATTGCAATGGTGTTAGTGTTGGGTTTCTAAAAGAATGATTTTTTTTTATTTCTATTGATTGTAACTATCTAAAGAACCTATATGTTATCACGTATATATTAAAGAACTTCCAACTTTTATTGCTACTTACGCTAGCCATTTCTTTTTGCTATAATTTGATATAATATTCGTCTATATGAGTTTAAATTTATGCACATACTTTTCAAAAAACTAGAAGCCTTCAAAGAAAATCTTTACTGCAAACGTTTGTTTATCTCTGCTAACATTTTATTGGAAAACAATTTAATTTACATAATATGAAAATAATACTTCTTATATAAATATAATATGTTTGGAAAAGAAAAATGTCTGCTCTTCTCAAAAAAAAAAAAAAAAAATTTCAAAATAAAAAATAAAAAAAAAAATAAAAATATACACACATTTTAACACTTGTATTTGTAAAATAATAAATACTCAAATATTTTTTAACTTAAAGAATAGGGATAATAGCTTATTTGGTAGCACATGGTGATAACTTTTTTTTCAGGTTTTGTAATCTAAAAATATTGAGCGAATATTATGGAAATCGTTTCTAGTAGACAGGTGCAATCTTACACCAAGTAAGTTTATGTGTCTTTCACAAATTTAAGTTAGTTTTGCATAAAACATACATCCAAATATTTTAGCTTATCAATATGCATTGGGTGAATAACATTAGCAATGAAAGCAGAGCCTGTAAAAAATTGCCAAACTGATGATTTATGAGTTAACGTTACTAAGAGATAATTTATGTTAAACGTTTTTTGATGTTAAATGTTGAAATCTCCTAGGGGCCTTAATTTTTTCGAGATTGCACACTTATTTAATTCGTGTTAATTTTGTCAACAGAAAAAGTCTGTAGAGAAGCACAAAAAGTAAAAAATAAGGTCAAAACACAATTTTTTTGTTTTTTATTTTTATTATTTTTATAATTCAAAATGTACTATAAATAAATGAAGTGTTGAAATATTCCACTTTTTCTTTTCTCATTAATATTTTATTGAGTTTTGTTTACTTTTGGGTTTTTATTTCCTCAAATAGCGAACAGTTTTGATTATTAAATAATTTGATAAAACAAAATGAAAAAAAAAGATTACACTAAAAGCAAAATTTCTGTCATTTGTTTTTTTTTTTTATGGTAACAAAAATATCGTCCAAATATTTCGTTATTATTTTTGGTTTTATACTCAACTGTTTTATAAATTTATCTAGTAGCTTTTGAACAATAATGTATAAATTTATTCGGAATGAAGGGATCCCATTGGCATGTCTTTCCTTTGTTTAAAGACGGAATCAAAAGATAAAATGCTATTTATACATTTTAAGAAATATTTATGGCTTTTAAAGCTAACCTTATCTGCATACTCTAGTGCTCTCACCAGTCTTACGCTCGATTTAGACGAACAACTTTCAACCTTCTTTGTCATCACTACATCTCTCTAATTGCCAACCTTTGTTTAAGGTTGAGATCCCCCATAGGATTCATATTTTATGTGTCTGACTATTGTCTTAAGTATGAAGCTACCTTTAGCTAGGCATTCATTTACAATTTTTGCTCAGCCTCTTCTAATCACAATGTGCCAGTATAATCTTTTTCGATATTTATATTCTTCTTTAACTTTCCTTAATAAAGACACAAAATACCTTGATTATATGCAAGCAATTTTCTGGAATACCCTCTAATGCATTACTGCCTTAGGATTGCATGGCTGTTTATTTAATATTTTTAATGAGTGTTTTGTTTAAGTTGCACTTTATAGCAAAGCAGGAGACGGAGGCATAGATAGTGAATTCGAAAGTCTGTGGGGTGGTCAAGTAATGTATGTGACCTAAATAGTTACATTGGCTATAAGGCACAAGTAAATAATAAAAAATATCTTTTTATTCAAAATCAAACACATAAATTAGTTGACATGCGTGCTTTTTAATTAATTTTCTTTTTTTAATAAAAATTTTTTACAATAATATTTTTAAGTTTTCTTGCCAAAACTGAAATTAAATCTTAAAATAAAAAAGTTGTAAAGCACAAACTTTAGTTTGCAATACATTAATTTTACTACCTAATTATCTTGTAAGCTTACCTGCAACTCATAGAGATCTAACAAATAAAAAGGCAGTTTATGTTATGAGCAATTAGCAAAGTATATCAGACTCCTATTTTATTTGTTGGAGTTGGAAAAGATATTAAAAATATACATAATACAAAAAAATATAAATGATGGCTTAAAAAAAAATAATAATAAAAATGTAAGTGTTGTACACACGATTAATCTTCTTATTTAATTATCAAAAGATTTTTCAAGTCTTAATAAGTGCTATAAATCTGACAATAGTGGATTCTGAGTGGATAAGAAAAAAGGAAGTCAAAAGGCAATTTTACATCTAAAAAAATTTGTGATGATTTCAAATATATTTTTTTGAGTCTGATAAAATTTCATTATTTATTCCTATTCGTAGGAATACTAAAGTCAAGACAATAATTCTTAATTCAATGATTTGGTTCAAAAACTTTGCATTTTAAGTTGTTTGCAAACACACAAAATTTTAGCGATCTTGAAAAATATATAAAGTGAATTACAAAAGAGAACTATGAAGAAAAATATGATAAAGTACCCCAGCTCAGTAAAATGCAAATAATTTCAAATTTATATCAGTCCGCTTTCAGTTTACATTTTAACTTCATTTTCTTAAGGATATTTCGAAATATCTAATCTTTAAATTTAAATACCTTAGAAAAAGTATGTAAACCACGAAGAAGAAAAAGTTTAATAAAATTTATAAATCTAATTTAATCATATTAAAAACAGGGTTTATAAGTTGTGTTCCCTATGTGAATGCTAGCAATTTCAGCTTAAATTAGCATTTTAAGTCCCCTTTAAATTTTATGTTTTGGGTAACTTCCAATGAACTTTCATACTGTTGCAAGCTATATGAGGTAAATTGGTAAATGAATAATTTGTTGGAGGAATTGAAGGTTACACAAAAATAATAGTGTACTACACAGAAAACACATTATTTCTTTTTTCTTCATTTTTAATGTTTTCAATTGTAACCAGAAGTTTTTTCATTTACATGGAAAACAACTTAAGAAAAGATTCTTTCTTAAGACTTTACTGAAACCACCGATTTTGTTATTCAAATTCGTTACTAGAATTAACAGAGCTTAACGAATAATTTAAAAATAAGGAAAATGGCTACTTGGCACCATTTTTCCTTTTTTTGCGTTGTTGTGCTTAGTAAATAAAAGCAACATAAATACAATTCAAATACAATTCAACATTTACAAAATTTCCAAAGTTTTTAATTAAAATTCTTTAAATATAAATTGACAAGGATAAAAGAAATTAAAATTATAAATTTGTTATTTAGAACTTAATTTCAGGCAGGAACTTTTTTATTTTTTAGAAGAACAAAATTTCTTTTACTTTTCGACAGGGCAGTTTATATTGAACATGTCACCATTTTATAAGAATCTTAAGCTAGTATTTTTAGAGATAGAAATTTAGAAATGTAAACATTATGGTCAACTACATTAAAAATCTGTAATAAACTAAACAAAGTTTATCTTGTTTATAAGTTTTACAAGCGCACAAAATTTTTATAATAAAGAAATTTTTTACATTTTAAAAGAATTGGTGCCATTCTAAAATTGGATCATCTAACAACCAACTGTTTTTAAGTCTCGATCACTAAAAAGAGAATCCCTAAAAAATTTAAAAAACAGGTTTCTTAGAATAAACCAAAGAAAAAAAATATATTATTTTTGAGCCACAACTTGAGATTATTACGTTAAGAGTGCTGGATTACTGCGCAAAATTCTTTTCAAACAAAGAGTATGATTTTTTTGTTAAACCATTAAAACATCTATTTGCAGTTGCATTGTCTTATTTAATCGATATTAAAATCTGAGGTTAATTTATATACCGAACCTATAATATATTAAAAAAAAACGCATATAAAAAAATGCCTTTCAGCCATGGTTGCCAACTAAAACATACATACACACTCACTGAAATTTTACAAATAACACAAGTACCTTTTAAACAATAGCACCTATTGGTGACCAAATTCGTTTTAATCAAACACGTGCTTCGATTAATTAAATACAAAAAATATCAAATGAAGCGGCATTTAAAAAGGAATAAAAAATATTAAGAAGGTAAAAAATGTATGTTCGCAACATGCATAAGAAATTTATGTTGGCCCGTATTACTACTTTCATGGCCAAAATATACGGTACTGATAGTTATTTAAATGTAGTAATAGGTATTTGTTAACTACTACGTTGGGAACGAGTTTAATGAAATGTTTTTTAAAGGGTGCTGGATCACTAAAATAAATGTACTAAATGCAAGCAGTAATCGTTTCTACAAAACGGATATTAAAACAGAAAAATGTTAACAAGAATGATAAGAATTCCTTATCAAAAAAATTAATGTGCCTACTGACTATTAATATCTGTAAAAAGGTGTAGAAATAACATGTAAAATGAACGGATGTTATGAGTATCCAAATACAAACATAAACTTTAGAGAAAGCTGTAAAAAAAGTGTTACTTAACAAGTGGGGTCAACAGGTTGTCTAGCAGTAATACAAGCGCTTACTTATAAATTTTTATATGCTATTAATATAAGCCCGTGTTTATAAATAAAATTATTTTCTGGTCACGTTTTTCACGCTTTTTTTTCTTCTAAAAAATTAAGAGTGTTCTGATATTTATGCAGGACTTGAAAAACAGACAAATGAGCAAAACACTTGTTTCGGTCGCCATTTTTTTGGCTTTGTTAATCGTCAAAATATCTATAACTGCAGCTTTGCGTTAAATTTCGCAAAGAAACACCCTTGAAACACAATTCTATGAAAAGGCGACGGGCCAGATAGAGATGGTTACTGATGTTTTATATCAAGTCTCAGTTTTTTCCATCTTTGATTTTTATTGTTTTATTTAAAGAAAACTTATGCGTATTAATAGATGTGATTTAGGAGAAAGTCCAAATACCTAAAGATACTTAAAGATAGTTTTATATGTGTGCGCATAAATTCTATAAATTTCTTTTTTGGTTCAGCATTGGAACTATAGACAACTTTAGTTTTTTGGTAACAGAAGTGAACAAAAGATAAAAGCTATTTTGGTAGAGTATTAGGGTTTTTTTGTGATTTGTCTGCAAAAAGATCGCCTTAAACTTGTTTGTTTCAATTATATGCGCCAGTGCACTGGCCACGCAAAAATATTCTGCTTTATTCATATTGCTCTTAAAAACTTCTAAACACAATGCTATTTAAAACAATTTTGAATTTAACTTTGAAGGAAGAGGTTTGATGTGTAGCTGTGCTAAGCAAAATAAAAATTTTCATTACCTATTTAAAAATTTATGTAACAGTTTGATGCGCAACCATAACGCTTAATGATAAAACTTTAAATGATAAGTTGTTTCAAAAGGATAGTGCACTTCAAAATATATCTATTTTCATTAAATTATAGTTGTACAGTTTATTTACAAGTTTCTTGTACTCACTTGAATTATGTGATTTTTTTACAAAAATACAAATTTGAATTGAAAAAAATAAAGATAAACGTACCGTACCAAAAAATCTTTAGCTTTAGCCCAATTAGTATTACAGAGTCGAATATTTAAACAAAGGGGTAATAAAACTACAGTAACTTAACAGAACTATTTTAATAAAATAAAGAACAAACCGTCGAAATTAGCCATCTTGTGAAAACAAAATATCCAATAACATTTTTTTTTTCACTTATAAAGTTTTTAAATTAAAGTTAAAGTTTTTAAGTTAAAGTTAAAGTTAAAGTTAAAAAGCAAAGTGACTTTTAAAATTAAAAAAAAATCGGAAGGAATTTTTTGTAAGAATAAATAGATCATAAAATTAAGAAGAAAATGTTCTTGTTAAAAAATATATTCTCAAAATACTCTTGTTAAAAAAGAATATAAGAAAGGTGAACAAAAAATAAAAAATAAATTAGAAATTAATAAAATATTTTTAAATTTTAATTAATAGGAAGCATTTAAAAAAACAAAAATTAAAAAAAAAATACGTCTCTCTAAAAGTAACCAGATAAAAGTAATTCCCTACCTCACTGCTTTTATGTAAAATACAATCCAAACACTTATAAAATCATTATTGTATTTGAATTTTGATTTGGATTTTTAAAATTTTCGACAATTCTTATATTTTTCCTATTCGTATTCAAAACTTTTACATATCTCACAAATATATTTTATTTTTAATTCTATATTATTTTTAGCAACCTCACTTCTACTAAATATTGCATTCATTAATCGACGTCAGCATACATTTTTGGTCGACATTTTTTTTTTTTTTGGCTTAATGGTGGCAATTTAACAAAAATTCTAAATTCATTTAGTTTGTGCTACATGTCTTCATACATAAACTGACGTATCTATATAAAAATTACTATTATGATATTTCTACGTTCTACCATAGCAGTTATTTGTTTATTTCATAACCATTTATGTTGATTGTCGTGTTGCCGTCAATTAGTTTGTTAAGTGTTTTATCAATTTAAACTTTTTTTAGTTAGCACGTTTGTTTACGTTTAACAAAAAACAAAAAAATATAAACTTTTTAACTCTAACTAAACATATTAACTGACAAGGGGTTTTATATCAAATCCCTTTCTTTGCATAGATTATATTTGTTTAACGGTTTTGACATTTTAACGACACCTTAATGAAGAATAATTGATGTAGACATATATACACAAATTCTAAAATTTCTACACTACTATACATTTATCGTTTTTTGTTTAGAAATTTAGAAATTTTTTTGTTGTCATAAAAAACAAACGTGTGTATTTTCTCTGCTTTCTAGACAGATTTTATAATATACGTTTGTAACTTGGTGTAGGAGAGGGTTCTTAAACATTAGAAATATAAAAAAGTAACATGTCGTAAGATTATAAGAAAGAACAGCATATCAAGGAAATTCCTGTAAAAAGAGACTACATTTTTAAATGCAGCTACTGCATAAATTACAAAAAAAAAATCCCGTTAAAACTGTTATAGTTATGATTCATAAAATATCTAATATTGCTGATTTTAACCATCAAACTTTGGCCGAAATTTAAACCAACGTTTTTTTTAATTTTCGAGAACAATCCGGAAAAAAGAAGCACAGTAAGTTATACATGTCTTTAGTTAAATTTATATTAGTCTCACAGGTTTCTCTATCATCATACTCGAAATATCAAGGCAGTTATATGAGCGTTTTTCTCTTCTTCCATAGTATTTTTTATTGTGCAATTTCAGAAGTAAACTGTTTCCCTTTTTTTGAGACATTCATTTTAATTTTAATCTTGTTATTGTTATCTATATCTCCAAAATATTAATGCAACCTATTTCATGAAACCTAGGACAACTTTGCATTATTTTGGCCAGCCACTTGCCATTACATCACTTATAATATTGATTGTTAGTGCAACTCCTTTGATGTCTACAAAATTGATAAAAGTGAAGACACTATTAAGAGGCTTGGTGCGGTGACTACCCCGTTAAGTAACGGACGACATTCAGGCCCGTTGCAAAGTATTTACAATGATAACTTTAAGCAATAGTATTCTGTTTTCCTGATAACTACTAATTTAGAGATCATAATAAATTCGCATACTTTGCGAATTTAGGTTTGAATTAATAAAAATCACAGCTAACATAAGAAATGTTATCGACGGCAGATAAAAAAGGACATGAAAACTATTTGTAATATACCTGGCTATAATTTACTTTTTCTCTTTAAAAAATTTATAAAAATTAAATATGTAGGGAAATAATTCTGTAAACAAACAAACGATAAGTTTTTATCAAACTTTAGTTTATAAACTAAAATAAAAATTTAAAATTTTGCTTGTACCTTTTTCGTACAACAAGAAGATGGAAATATATTTAAAAAAATAATAAAATGTTTAGCAACGTAAATCAACACAGAAAAAATTATTGCCATTTATTGTCAAAACTACTGAAACATAAAATCACTTAAATAACATTAAAGGCGCTGCACAAATTGAACAGCTATAATTTTAAATTAAATAAAAAGGTAATTCGGAATCCTTTCTTCTTAAAACAGCAAACACCAAAAGCAATGAAAGCAAACTTTTTATAGTTTTTACAATTGTAACAAACTAAAAAAACAACACCAAATACAATAGTATTAAGTTACTTTATTGTTAAAGAACTCAATGCCTGCCTGGCAGTTTACCTACTTTTTTGTGTTGCACAACTACACAAAAAAGGTTATATCAGGGCGAAATGTTATATTACTCTAGGGAGCGTTTTACTTTACACACGAACATTTTAAAATTATATAGCCGTAGTTTAGATATTCTCAAGCTTTTTTTTGTTTTTATTTTACTATATTTTATTGCCAACAAAATCTGTGTTAAAGCAAACAAAAAAAAAACGTAAATATTTCAACGGGAAACACAACTATAAATTGGGGAATTGTTTTCATGATTGATGCAGTTAAGAACAATGATAAATGCACATTCATTCATACAAACAAATGCATTTATAATAAAATCATAGAAGAAAACAAAATTTAAACATCATCGGTATGTATGAGGAGTAAGATTTTGCATTATTAAAAACCCTTTGGAAAATGTTAACAACATTATTGTTGGGGGAAATTTTACGGCTTTATTAATGTTTTGTTTTTTAAACTGCTTTTTGGTTTGATTTTTTTTAATATTTTTTTTTGAACTTGAAAATTGCTTTCTATTTCAACACAAGAATAAATGTTCCACATAGAGTGGGTATATATACTTGGCAGCAAGGAAAGGTTGTCAAAAAATGTTTTATATCAATTATAATATTTAGGTCAATTTTATTGCTGAGAGTAAAAACTTTTAACTAAATAATCACATGCAAAATTTTAAACAAGTAAATCAAAAGTTTTTAATATGAAATTAACTTTTTCTTATTATTTTGATTTAAACTACCAAACTTTTAGCAAATTATTACAAATAAAAAGTGTGTATATAAAATAAATCTTAATATTTTGAATTATATTTGTTTAACACAAAGTAGGATTTAAAAAAAATTTCTTAAGTCTTTAATGAAATATATTTATTATTTTGTTCGCGAAAGATATAAATTTTTAAAGATTTTTTTTTATGATAACTTAGATCAAATAAAGTAGTGATATTAAATTGAAATTTTAATGTTCGATATTTATTTTAGTCAAAAACTGAAGCTTGATGGCGCTTTAGTAAAAATGGTACTATGTCTTGCCAATAAAAAATACGTATTTACTGCTTCACTGCTGTAGACATAATATTTAAGCCCTTAAATAAAAAATAATAAACAAATAAAATAAATGATTTTAAAATATGAATTTACAATTTTTTTTACAATAATGTCCAGCCATTAGAAGAATAATAAAATATATAATGATTTTGATAATTATTTGAAGAAAAACCAATTGCTTGCAAGGAATTCAATTAAAGACATAATTCAAAAGTTTTTGGTAAAATACGAAAAGTAGATAGCTTACAAAGCGATAAACGTCTGTTGAAAGCTTTGTGAATATATCAATAAAAATTCATTTTCTCTATTATCATATTAATTAGTTTGAAGTCAAACTCTCTACCATTCAAGATGGGCCAGGTGAACGTTTCTACGAAAAAGGGGTGCAGAAGAAAGAAATTATATTCTGTGTTAAGCTGTTAAGAGATCAACCGATAAAGATAATGACTAAGAGCAAGAACCAGAAACATGCAGAGATTCACAGCCTACTACTTCGAACATCCAAATTGACAGTAATAATTTTAATAATGTTATTAACGCCTTGCATTTTAATGTTTAAAAAACCAGTGAACAATAATCAATAAAGAAATTTCAATCTAGAAATTGATTATATTCTTTAAGCTCTTTCAGTGGTTACGATCCGAGTCGCCGTTAAGAGCTTTCTTGTATGATTTGAGTGATTTTTTACTCACGATAAAAATTTATGATGATTTACTCACGACGAAAATTAAAAGGAAGTCTTTGAAACTAACATATATATTCCAACGTTATATCTAAAGAAAATATTTATCAAAAATAAATAACAGACGACAAAATAATGTTTCTAGCTAAATAACGAAATTTTTCTATTGCATTCGTGATATTTAAAAATTGTCGGTATATGAATTATATTGTAAATAAATTTAACTATATTTCAATATTCTTTCTTATTTGTACTTGAGCATTTTAAAATTATCGTTTTTGATACACAAATAAAAACATACCTTTACAGTAATTGTAAAAATTTTAATGATTTTTTATGTCCATAACAACGTCTATCTAGTTTCCTAAGATTCAAAATTGTGTGCTTTAATTGTTTCTTAATTGTTACTTTTTGCCAATATAATTTACAATAGAAAAGAAAACAAATTACGGTGTATTTATTCATAGAATCGTAAAAAGTTACATGGGTACCTTGTCGAACAGTTAGGGGGGCCTTTCTGAATTTTTCATTTTTTTCAAAGCCTTGAAATTGAATTAAGTATCAAAAGTTAGGAGCTCTCAGAAAGTTTCAGGTACGATGGTTGCCAGTTTCTATAAAAAAAAAATAATTTCAAAACGCAAAAGGTACCCGGGTACCTTGTCAGTCACATAAGGGTTAAAGGCTATTTAATCACAGTTTAATTAATACTTAACAGTTTAATATTAACTAAAGTGGAGCATAAGTACCATCAAATGATAAATAAAATGATAATAAATGGGGTTATTTTATTTTGTGTTTTTAATTTTGTATTGTTCTGTATA
The DNA here is from genome assembly GCA_937654795.1 of Cistogaster globosa. Taxonomy (NCBI): domain Eukaryota; kingdom Metazoa; phylum Arthropoda; class Insecta; order Diptera; family Tachinidae; genus Cistogaster; species Cistogaster globosa. The sequence continues at coordinate 110,249,268 of OW569404.1, read as the reverse complement.
TGTTTTCTCATAAATATTTCACGAGTAAAAAATAAATGAAAGTATCAAAGTATTGCTTATGTTAGAAAAATATTATAATTTTTTAAATAACAAATTTTATAAAAATTTATTGCTTCATTTCCTTTTTCATCCATTACAATATTAAATAAAAATAACAAAAGATTTGCTTTTTAAGTCTAACAATATTATTAAGAAAAAAATATTAACTATTTCCATTTAAGAGGATTAGTGACAATTTCACGCAAAAGTTTAACTTAAGTTTAACTTAGTAAAGTTTGTATAATGTGGATATTTATTTTCTTTTTTATTTGGTAAAATCACAGTAGTGAAAAAAGTTTCGCTAAATCCAAAAAGGGAACTAAGGCATGTGATATGATTAAATTGGATAAAAAAAGTTAACAATAAAAACATTTTAAAGCTAACATAACTTATCGATAATTTTAAGTAAGATTTAATAACTTGAATTTACTTCTTAATTGCATTTGAGATTTTTTCATAAATTAGAGGTTAATTAATGTCAAAATATTTATTGTAAATAAATGCAATAAATTAAGCGAATTTTCTCTTAAAAGCTTGGTAGGAGCGGGCATGTCTTGTGTCTTATTCAAGATAAGTTGAAACGGGCATTAGTGAGACAGGTAATTAATATGTCTATAACCTTAGGTTGCATATATACTATAAATAAACATAATGAATGTAGTATTTTACCCATTAAGTGTTAAACAAAAATAACGTTAGTTGTAACAGTCAATATTTAAATTGATTGTAATTAAAGGTTGACTATACAAGATTCTTTAAAAAGCATTTTTTTCAAAAGCGAAAAAAAATTATCGCCAAGTTTATTTTTTTAATAAAATAATCACATGAAAATAAAATAAAAAAGACATATATATATATATATATATATATATATATATATATATATATAAAACAGTTGCTAAACAAAACAAAGCCATTGCGGTAAAAAGATTCTTGGCAATCAGTTGACGATAAATTTTGATAACATTTGCGGATTGTCAAATCATTCGTACAAAATAATATAATAATTATTTCGGAAAATTTTCAGACATTCAAGATGTTACCGTTTTTATAGTAAGGTTAAAAAAATATAATAATTTCAATTAAACGTTTCATCGGAAAACGCTTTAAAGAATTTTTAAAAATTATATTTAATTTTTAAGTTTTTTAATGTACAAACCCCTGCAGACTTATTTTATTTTTATCTTTTAATTTATTGGTTAATTAGTTTTCAGTATGATTTTACAGCAATATTTCTTTAACAATAAAATCACATTTTCATTTTGAAAACTTTGATGAGTCACAAAAATCTTCAAATATTGTGAGACCTCACACGTTAAGGCTTTAACTTTGTTAGAATAAATTTTCTGTATCAGTGCATAGTTGAATATTGAAATATTTACAATGATTTCGTTTTTTTTTTTTCTCTTCGAAATAGGAATTCATAACTCGTTCATTTGCTTTGCTTTTTCTTTTTATTAAAGAAACAGGATGAAAAAGTATGCGAAAATGAAAAACAAAACGTTTCAATTAAACACTTTTTGCTAGCAAAATAAATAAATTATACTACGCGCAATCAAAGGCGTTTTTTATAGCGGGAATTGGATATACATTTTTTATTTTGCTTGAAATAACGAAATTGTCACACATTCTAACCATATGAATGGGATGAAAACAAAAAATTGAATTCCAAAGACTCAATAACTGACAAAATATTTTCCATTTTATTTATGAGATTTTCTCTCTGCTAAAAGCAATAAAACAAAAAACTATGAGATTTAAGAGACATAAAATTGTGTAATTAATAATTTCCTGTAAAACATTATGAGCGGAAATATTTATAAGAAAGTTTTGAAATCAATTTGGTGTTTAATGAATTTTTTCTTGAAAACAAAATGAAATGTAGCAATTCTGGGATTTGTAAATCCATTTCGTTTTCGACTTCCGTCAACCTTAAGGATTCATTTGAAGTTAAATTACAAGGGAGTAAGTTAAGAGGTATTTTTAATTCAGAAGTATTACAAAAAAAGATCTTAAAAAACTTTAGCTAAAGTTCAACACTGAGACTTTGAAAAAGGTATTCAAAGCTAATTTTCAATGAATAACAAACTTAAAATAGCAATCCATTTAATTTTGTACACATATAAAGGAAACATTATATGTCACACTTTTTTGCCCTCCAATAACAAAACGAAAGTTTGTACCATTATCGCAAAAGTCATTGCAAAGCATTTTTAAATACAAAAAAAAAAAAAGAAAAGAAAGCAAAATAAAAATATTTGGAAATATATAAAATATATATAAAAAAATTCCTGGAATTGAAGACAAAATTGTTTGTCACACTTGCAAAACCACATACAATATATCTTTTATTCGAAATGCCCTTTACGTGTTTTCGGGCATTTTTTCCTTTATATGTGAACACAATTTTTTATCTTCGATTCGGATTTGAGAATTAATTTTATTATTTATATTTCACTTTCGATTATTTCGTTATTTGATTTATTCGTATTTATTATTTTTCTCTTTTTTTCATCACATGACTTACAAGAAGTTTGTGTTATTTACTTTATAACAATCGCTAACGGAGGAGATAGTTGCTCCTATTGAATACTGTTGTTTTTTTAATATTCACATATTTTAAGTTTTTTTTTTTCATTTAGTTAAACTTATGAAATCGGTTTTTGAAAAAGAATTTTATTTTTTATCCTGCTGTTAGAAATTATCGTTTTAAGAGCGTAAAAGCCGTAATTATTATTTTCTGGTTCTTCATTCGAATAATTACACTTACTGATAAAAAATAACTTACGTTCAATTAATTTTTAAAGTTAATATAACATTTATTTATACAAAAAATTCCTTATTCATGAAGTAACCTATTGATTATCTAGTACGTCACAGAAATTCTTACCCTTCTTAGGCTTCCTTACAAAAACTGTACGAACCTAACCCTATCGTTTTCGTCACAATGTCTGTCTGTCTATTTTTAGCAGCTCTGTAACTGTGGCCGCTATAACAACAAATACTGAAATTTAAAGGGTGTTTAGAAAGTGATAGTGATTGTCAGACACGTCAAAGGCAGACGCTTGAAGCTTGAAGATATATGACTGCTATAAGAATAGGTACAAAAACTTGTTATGAAATAAGAGGTATCCCGATAGTAATGTAATTTTCATATTTATAGCGTTATGGCAGGGTATATATTGACATGTTAAATTAAAAGCAAATATAAAAAATTAAAATTAGAAGTTGTCCCAATAGTAATGTTTTTTGTACAGGGACTTATTTCAAATGCCCCCATAAAATGTATTACTATATTCGGTGTGAAAAGCATAAATAATCAAAAAATATTTAAAGGTGACTATAAATGGTACGAAAACATTCTGGTTAGCACTTGGCGAATTTATTTATATATTGTTTCAATCAGTTAAGTTTAATTTTCGCTTGAGAAATACAACCATTTCTTTAAGTCTCATTAATTAGTCAATATCCTTTTTACCTAAAAAAGTTAAGTTTAAAACACATTAACAAAAACCGTTGTGTCAAGAGATTTCTCTTAACTTAACTTAAACGAACGATAACGAAATCTTAAAATTAAATTTATCAATTCGAAATAACAAAGAAAGTTTAATATATTATTATTTTTTTTTTTTTGACAGTTTCTGACTAATACAACCAGTCTTTGGAAATCCATATCCAATAATATATAGAAAATAGGCAACGCAACTTTATTTAAAAAGGAGTTAGCTGAGTTACTAATGTCGAATTCATAAATTTGTTTTTCTTTGTTTTAACTAAATATTTTCATATTGATGGTTTTACACAATCTTAAGTTATTTTTAAAAACTTTTTTCTTGAGTTTTAAAACTATTTAATTATATTTTATTTATTACTGAAAACTAAAATTACAGTGAACTCGCGAGAACGTGAACAAATTAATTTTTACATTGGCTACTCTAAAACGTGAACAAAGTTTTTTTTTTCGTTTTATTTTTTTTTTTTTTTCTTTTAATTTTGGGAATCCCAGAACACATTTTTATGTTTACGTTGATTGTTTTCACAAATACATGTAAATGTATATATATGTACCTTTACTGATTTAGTTGCGCCATGACATTTGATTTATAAACACACAACCTGTCAGTATATTATTACTCGTACTCGTATTTTGATAAAGTAAAAATTTGAATTCTGAGTGCTGATAATTAATTAAAATGTCATCTAAAAAGCCAAAAGTTTTAAGTCTGAAAGACAAAGCAGATATTGTTGACCTATTACAAAAAGGTGGTAGTGTAACTGGCTTAGCTAAATAATATGAAGTGGCAAAATCAACGTTTTGTTCGATTAAAAATAAGGACAAAGCAATAAAAACAATTTGTGGGCCAGGAGTTCGCAAAACATTACGTGCATCAGAGCTTCCGAGAATGGAGAAAAATCTTTATAAATGGTTTGTTAACATGAGAAATAAGAAAATGCCAGTAAGTGGACTAATGCTTAAAGCGAAAGCCAAACAACTTCATGAGCAAATTAATGAAAACAATCGTGGATTTAATGCAAGCGACGGATGGCTACAAAATTTCAAAAAGAGGTATGGTGTTCGACTGCTTAAAATTAGCGGCGAAAAACTTTTCGCTCAACCACATCTGGTAGATCCGTTTAAAATAAAGTTAAGAGCAAAAATGAATGAGCTCGGCTTATGTCAAGATCAGTTGTACAACGCTGACGAATCCGTTTTATATTGGAAACAGTTGCCGAAAAAAACGTTTGTTTCATCTTTGGAGAAAACTGCACCAGGCGCTAAAGTGGAGAAATAGCGACTCACTTTTATGTGTTGCTCAAATGCGCCAGGATCACATAAGCTTAAGCTCTTTATTATTGGAAAGGCAAAAAAGCCCCGATGCTTCAAAAATTATGCATGGCTTGTTAACTATAAAAGCTCTAAGTCTGCTTGGATGACGTTTTCATTATTCAAGGATTGGTTTCACTATTCATTCGTACCTGAGGTAAGTCAATTATACATGATTGAAAACTTTTAAATTTGCAATATTTTGTTTAGGTTACGGATTTTCTTGAAAAAAAAAGGTCTGCCAGTAAAGGCTCTTTTATTAGTAGACAATTCCCCGTCGTATCCTCCTGAAAAAGAGTTGATATCTCAGGATGGTTCCATTTCTACAATGTTTTTACCTCCAAATGTAACCTCATTAATCCAGCCAATGGATCAAAATGTTTTTAAAATTACAAAACTGCATTATAGAAACAGCCTTTTGGCTTTAATTGCAGGAAATGAATTAAATTTGTTGGAGTCAATCAAAATGATTTCATTGAGAGATGCAATATCTCTCTAAGACTCTGCATGGAGTCTAATCACACAAGAAATATTGTGCAAATGTTGGAAAAATATTTTAGATTTAGTTTCGGATCAGGAGGACCCTGATGATAACGTACCCTTAGGTGAATTGAGAGAAACCTGGCAGGCAGAAATAAGACAGTTGGAAGAAAGAGCGGTTGGTCTTTTTCTTCTTTAAAAATTTAACACAATTTTTACAGGCAGACGTTACCATTTCCTTAGTGAAAGAATGGAACAACAATTTCGACGAGAACCAGGCAGAATGTGAAATTTTTGAAATTGATAATCAATCTGAAGGTGACGAAGATAGTGATTCTAATGTAGAACAGCCAGAAATCGTAATAAAACACAAGGAAGCAGTGGAAGCATTAAATAAAGTCCTAAAATGGGCTGAAAATGAAAAGGTTGACCAAACTGAAAAAAGAGTCTTGAGTAATCTTAAAGAAAAGGCTGTACTAAAAAAGGTAAAACTAAACACATACCAGAAAAAGATAAACGATTTCTTTGTGTAAAAACTAATAGGAAACAAAACCCGTCCTTTAAAGGGATATTAGTTTTTTTATTTATTTTAATCAATTTTTATTTAGTTGGTAAGAATTACATTTGTTAGTACATATGTATTTGGGTTTTTTGTTTTTTAGAAGTGAAAAAGTATAAACATTTTATTTTATTTAATTTTTGTAAAGTGAATAAATAAAAAATTTTAATTTTTTATTTAATCTAAATATCTGATATTTAGTTGTTTGCCTGAAGTTATTATTTCGAGCTTAACTGTGCCTTTTTGTTCTAAAATTTTCACAATCGAAAACATGAACAAATTTGAAAACGTGAACACCCTTGGTAAAAATTAGTTCACGTTTTCGCGAGTTCACTGTATATCTCTGTTTTTGTATCTCCTTATGTTTATTTGCTTGATAACTAGCACTGTCACTCATAAGATGTATTAATCCTGTTGTGCTACATTAAAGTTTAATAATAATTAAAAAATATAATAAATAAATAAATAGCATCCATTTAGATGCTGTTTAACAATCCATAATTAACTAAAATTCCCAAATATAAGTTTTATCAAATGTAATTGCAGAATCCGTGTTGGCATTAAAATAGCAGAGGACAAGATTGATGTGAAAGGCTGATAATTATAGAATGACATTTAGATTTGCAATTCCTCTCCAGTTTGTTGCTTCAACTGTACTTTCACAATTAAATTATAAACAAGTTTACATTCGAAGGGCAAACAGGGTCTTACCTTTCTCTCAAAAAAACATGTGTCAATATTTTCATTCAATATAGAAAAGATAACTTTTAGAAAAAAAACACAAATGAAAAAATAACTAGAAAAAGTAAACAAGAGCATTTTACAAAGGTTGTTTTTGAAAACACAATATAATTGCAAATATTGTTTATACAAGTGTTGCAGTTCGACAACAAAGAGGTGTTATTTTAACGGGAACAAAAAAGTGAAATGACAAAGGACAAAAAACTTCAAAAAACACCCACAATTAAAAAGCAATTATAAAGCCATGGGCACTAATGCAAATATTGACAATAACGTATTAAATGTAGAAGGAATAAAAAACAAACAACAATTAAAAGAAGAGAGGGTAAGGACAGATAGAGAAATTGAAAAAATTAGAAAGTAATAAAAAAATTATATTCAACACATACAACACAAAGGGCTTCGTATAAAATAAATACAAACCCTTGAAAGGATTTTACAAAAACAAATTTCTTTCTAGCATGTAGGCATTGCAACAAAAAGTAATTATTTCTTGTAGCTACTTAAGGTATTTATGCAAGATAACAATAACAAAGCGCAGCACGTACATTCTAAGGCCTATTTTGTGTGAGGCATTCATTACTGATAAAATATAAAGGAAGGGCTTATTATTTTCAATGTCACATACTTTGTTTTAAACACACAAAACAAGATCAGAAGCAAGGAAAGTGATTTTGTTGCTTAAGTAAAACGTACTACGATCTAACATCTAATTGTCTGCCTGAAAAAGTTGATGTCATATTTTGTGATTATTTTAGAGCAGCAGCTGTAGCGTCTACATTTTTTTAACCACAGTGTATCATTATCTCTGTGTGATGCACTTTACCAGTTTACTCTGTTCACATACCAACATAAACAACTCATTAATTTATCTTTTAGCTGAAACTAATTGTGCATTTATTTATTTTAGAACGCGTGAAATTTTACCTATTTAATATTTTCTTATTTTATAGTCACAGCAAAAAAATAATCTATGTCAGATACGTAAGGAGTACAACAACTACTTGCTGATTAATCATCATTGAACTATTTTATATAAAATAGCTTGTGTTGCAAATAACTGCCACTTGTGTTAAAAGTATGTTTGTGTCCCCATTTCACTCTGTGGACACTTATACTGAAATCTTGTTTTACTACATCACCACAGTTCTTTTCATGCGAATAAATTCAATCAAAATATTTATCCTTAAGTCTTCTTTTATTTCTTCTTTTTATTTGCAGGAAACATGTTTGAAGTTGCACTTGAGACTTAAAGACCATATTAAACGCGTGTTGGCTCTTAAGTGTTTAAATCAAACGCGTTCTTTAAAATTTTATATAAAATGATTTATCTTTAAAATTTTACAATTACGTTGATATTGTTTTTGTGTTATATAATGAGGAAATTTTATTTTATTTGGCCTCTCTGACATGTCAAATATTTAAACAAGTGTGCTTTTAATCATTTATGTTAAACAACAGTATCCATCTTTATTTTTTCTTTTTTGAAACAAATTAGTCATTTTATTAATCGTACAGTTTCCGGAACTTTTTTGCATATTTGCAAAACGACTAGATTTTAATTACATGGATGGCAAGGGAAGAGTTTATGTAAGAACGTCAAAAGAGACTATAAGCCTGATCTTAAAATACACTTTAATTATTAAATTATTATATTCTTATAAAAAACAATAATGATGTTAGGTTTATAACGGAAAATTATGTTTTCTGTTGTATTATTTATTTGTTTTTTTTTTATCTAAAATACTAAACTGCACTAATATTTCCAGGTCAACGTTATAATTCTTGCAAATAAGGTGTGTTTTGTGTAAGATGTAATTAACTTTTTTTTAACAAACGGGTGGATTATTCCAACATATTATTATAATGAATAATTAAAATTTAATACATTTAAATGCAGTGTTGATAAAAATCGTTACTCGAAATATCGCATCTCCTTATAAAAATTATATGGCTTTTAAAAAAAAGTCATGACTTAGAATTTTTATAAATGCTAAAAGATTGGCTTAAATTTGGGTTACCATTATTTAATTTGTATAGGATTCTTTAAGCGACATCCAGAGCAAAAATAATAAGTTCTTTTAGTCAAATCAGTTGACTAGAAACAATTTTTTTTAGTAATTTAAAAACAAATATTGATGGAAAAAGTGATGATTTATTAAATATAATGAATAAAATATGCCTGACTTTGCAGTAAACTTTGAGGTCAACGTAAATAAATAACTAAATCACACAAGTTTCCAAAACATTGTAAACATCAATTCCAGAAAGAGTTTAATTAGAAGAGAATGAAGATTTTGATCCATAAATAAATAGATTGTAGTATTTCTTAGCTCCTCAAATTAGCAAAAATTATTTAGTAAAAATAATTTTTCGTATAAAATCCTATTTAGAAAAATTTTTGTTGAAAATAATAGAATAAAAAAGTAAAATTATTACTGTGCACGGATCTTCATTGCACCTTAAGCTGTGCTCATAAATTCGATAACATTTATAAGAAAATTTAATAAAATTCTCTTATTCTCACACAAATCATAAAAAATCAGAAGAGAAATATGCAATTGTAAATTAAAATATAACTAAAATTAAGTATTCGGACAGACCGAAAAATCTGTCACACAATATGGAATTTTTCAACAAAGCCTCAACCAAATCTGATAGTGAATTACCTCCATTATTCTCGTTAAGCTCTCGTTATAACTCGTAAAAGTAAATTAAAGGGATCATTCTCAATGAGTCAAAAGTGGAAGAAATTTATAATTTTGACCAAAATAAATCGCTCAAACCACTATGTATAGGGAAATAATGGCTTATTCATATAAATTTGATGCTCCCCTCATGCTATGAACAGAATATAACTAGCGGTAAATCGTGCGTGATTTCTAGGCAATTCTTTTCACTAAACCGTGAAGCTTTGAAAAAAATAAAAACAGAGCATCGTGTGTAAATTCTTAAACTGTTCTTTTTCAATCTCCACAACTTATGTATGTGAATTTCTTAGAAAGAAAATACTTTTTGAATAAGGTCTGCAGTGATCAGAATTCCTTTGTTTTTTTTTATTATTTAAACCTCGTAGTTACTAAAAATATTTACCCATTCGGAATTTTTGACTACTCATGGATTTGCACTAAATATGTTCGATTATTTTTATATTTTCATAAATCAAACACTTTACGATTTAGATTATCTTAACCCATATTTTGATTATAGAAGAGTTTAAATCTAACATTTCCGACTGCAGTGGGCGAAATAAAATAATCAGAAATGTTAGCAGAAAAGCATTTCGCTTATACATGAGAATTATCAACCTTCTAGCTTCTTTAAACTTGTAAAAAGTTCAAAAATATTACTTTTAATCCATGTTTCTCCTATTTTATTTGGTTCAGTTGCTACATGACAACTTAAATTGTTAAGTTATTAATATTGCAATGTATGGACCGCAATGTTTATTGCCTGTTATTTATTATGAACTATAAAAATTGCCTCAACTTGTATTCAATACAAATACCAGATCATTATGGCAAGTGTGATTTGTTTAACTTATAATCAACACGACACCTCAGCTTTTTAGGATCGTAAAGCTTAACTAATTTTATGCCGTTTGATGGTTAACTCTACAACAGCTATAAATGCACTTTGCTGATTTAATTTTTTACTTATACTTGTTTTCCTGTTCAATCTTATATGTTTAATAGATTTGCGTGCAAACTTATTACTTGTGTAAAAAAATGCTGTTTTTAAATGTCTCAAAATTCTGATAATTTATACGTTGGTAATGGTAATTTTATAACACTCATGAAGTTAGAATTTTTTTTTTGCAAATTGCAAAATGCCTACAGAAACTTTCAGATATGACAAAATTATTTGGTTTATAGTTAAAAAGTCATAAAAATAAAAAAATTTGATATGCGCAAAGTTCTTTTTTTGATAAACATTGTTGTCGCTAACAACCAAAAAGAAACGAAACTAGAAAGAAAAACTTGGGTTAAGTCTTTTTCTAAAACTTCTGTTTGCTCGATATATTTTAGCTTGAAATTTTTATGTTTCAAACCAGTTTCAACAGTTAAACAAAATTCATTTTCTTTATATCAATGGCTTAACGTTGCTCGTATAAGGGTACATTAAAACCTTTTTTTGGCGAATTATTAAATCACTATATTTACCGAAAAATTTTTTTTTGCGGTGGACAGCTTACTGACAAATTTTTGCAAAAATTTTCGCTCCGAATCAAAAAAAATTCAATTAGACTTTTGCATAATATTTTAAGCGACGTCAACAACTTCTTCTAAACGCACAATTTTTATTTTCAAACACTCAGAAGTAACAACAAAAAGCCAATAATTTTTTTAAAGTATATTAAAAATTTCTCAAAATGAGAGGAATATTAAAAATCGTTTACAAAATTAAATTAAATGCATTCCACGATAATTTTTATATGTAAAAATGTTTGCAAAAAAGAGTTTAGGTTATTTTGTTAAACAGAAAGGACTTCTTGTAAGTTTGTTTTAACAGTTGTTTTTTGTGATATGAAATTTTTATATTAAACATATTTTATAGCAGATGATGCTGTATACTAAACAGTCCGCAAATCAATTCAATAACTACTTGAATTATTTCTTACTCCCAAACGATCTGCTAACTGTCCTTAGAATTACACTAGAAATTCTTTTTTTTCATGCATTAATAACAATGGAATAAAATGTAAACTTTGCATGATTCTGCTTCAAAATTCTCTAAAGACAACTTCTTGTGCTGAGGGAAGAGGTGTTGAACCAACAAAAGAACGCTTTTTTGATTCTATAGAGAAGCGTAATTTCTAGTATTTAAGTTTTAATTACAAGTCTTTTTCCTAGGTTATTAAATATATATTTAAAAATTGTATGCTCTAAAAATAACCAAGCACCAAAGTAGTAACTATGTTATTTTAATCTAATTGGGCTTTAAAAAATATTGAATCTATTTTTTTGCGAGCAGGAAAATTTTATACCCAGACTATTTTTAGTTTTAAAAGTGTTGTTGAAAGTAAAAAACTACTGATTTAATAAAATAAAAGCTCTTAAGCTTTTCTGGCAACAAAAAAAAAGTAAATAAAATGTATATGAATATATAAAATTAAATTAAACTTTTACATGAATTTTTGAAAGAAATATTTATGCATACAGTTCTCTTAATACATTTCTGTCATTAAAAATATAAAGCTTCATAAATTTTTCGAATTTAAAAACAAAAAGTACTATTTTATACACCAAAACCGCAGACGCCTGTTTCATACTGATAAAAGTACTCACATTCACCAAAGAACATTGAAATATTGACTGTAAGGACACATGCAGAGGCTGAATATAAATGTCATTGTGAATGTCACTATTTATGCGAATACAATATTTATTTATGTGTATGTGTGTTGATACAAATAAATAGGTATTACGTTTAAGTCAATGGAAATTTCAAACGTGTTTCTCTATTCATTCAACCATAAAGGATAATAAAACAAATGACAAAACACCATTCACCGACTACAAAATATTCGTATTCATTTACTCATTAAAAAATTATTTCTATGCAACAGAATAAAACAATGAAAATCAATGGCACTATATAATAAACCAGAGATGTGTTTGTTGATATTTAAACTAAAAGCAGAAAAATAAATATTTTCGGAATTTTTGCATAATACCAAATTATCCGAAATCGTTTATAAATTAATTTTAAAACACACGAAAAAAAATTGTTCTTGGTTAAGATCGCTTCTTTTATTTTTGGAGTATATAAAAAACAAAAGTAAAGGAAGTAACTATTTTTATATACTTGATTTCATTTTGGCATTTGCAAGCACAGTGGGTTAAAAGAAAAATTTAAATTAAGAAAAAATCTGTAGAAAAAGGATTTTTTGCTTTATATGTAAAGTTAATGAACAACCGCTTTTTAACTATGTTTAAAAAACTAAACATCTACTATACAACACGTTGCAGAGTATGATGAATATATTATTTCCATTGAAGCTCAAGCTTTGTTTGATGCATAATAGAAATTAGTAAGTGAATATATACAAGTATTTATAATCGGTACTTGATATATTAAGTACTGTCGAGACCGGAAATTTTTAGCATTAATAAATACGATTACTTAGGTCTTTTAAACAGAATTTAAAATACTTCGTACGTAGGATCATAGCATATTGTCTTTAATAAGGAAATTAAATTCAAAATTTCTGTTTAAAGTGAATTATGTTTAAACTGAATTATCTGATACAGCAACCTTTTCACTTAGTTAGCTGGAACTAAAACCTTAAGCAAAGCTTAAAGTTTTCTAAAAAAAAACCTTTTTCTGAACTTAATGGTAGGAAAGTATTTCTTATGTCGACTTTTTTTATAAGAAATATGCAGTATGGTATGGCCTTAATCTTGTAGTATTTCCTCTTCATTATAATTACTCTCTTGTTAAATTTTTCAAAACAATCCCTATTTGTGGTTCCGATCTCAAATACTTTAATCTTTAACAACTAAATTTTTCTGCAGCCTACAATTAATTCCTAAATTAAATATGCATGCTTCAACAAAAGTAGTTTCTTTAATTTTTTGAATTTTTATATTTTTCATGTAATAACATTTGAATAATTGTCTCCCAATACAAAAAAAGAATAAGAAAACACCGAATTTAGCGAAGAGTTTATCGCTAGAGGACACAAAATGACCTATATGTAGACACAGGTTATGTTGAGATAGGTTAAGGCTGATACGTTTATAGTTGTTCTTAACTTTACTATAAAAAGTGAAAAACAAAGTGGAAATTTAAATTTTTTCCTCTGTCTAGACAGGTGAAAATAACAAAAACAAACGAATGAATTGAAACAATAATATTCTATTGCCGAAATCGCTTGATTTATTTTCCTTATATGTGTGTGCACGAATGCTTGCTTGTGAACACTAGACATATAAAACAATTTAGCACAGTTTAAAAAGTTTTTATCGGTGCTGTTTGGAAATTCAATTTATGTTGTAATAATTTTTAATTGCGTTTGAAAATGACGATGACGGAATTCTACAAAAAGTAAGGAGAAGAAGTCAAAGTTGAAATGCTAAAAAATTATTTCGACATGAATATTGGCAAACAAAATTTAAATTAAAAAAACTAAGACTGAGTGCTTCTCTTATTAATTTTTCAGATGAGTTGATCGCTTGTTATAAAGAAACTTTACATTAAGTTCCTTCTTATTAAAAGATTTGCGTATTTTTATTTAATTTTATTCTTTCTATCCTGTTCTATTCTATTCATTAAAAATCATTTAGTTAAAGTTTTTTGAGAAATCCTGTAGATATTGAAGAACGCACTGCCACTACTACCTCTTGCTTCCATGTGGAATTCTGCTTGCGATTTAACTGAGCTCTATGCAATACTCAATGTTAATATTAGTATAAGCTAATCCCGTTTATCGGCTGTTCCTTGCCGATCTCTTTAGTTAATACCAGATCATACTTTATAGGACCCGTGTTATGACAGTCATCAGTAAACATATACAAAAATAATTTTTAACAAACAAAGCAGAATGCAATAGTCCGAAAAACAACACGAATAAACATGCAAGTTGAAATGCCATAAAAACAATTGGACCAGCAAAAAACCCAAACAAAAAGAAATTACTTAATGATAACAATAAACAACAAAAACCCCTTCCCAATATATAATTGTTTTCTTGCAAATAGTTGAAAATAAGTGAACTATTAACCCTTATCCTCACTATTTGCATTGTTATTTATTGCAAATTTTCACTGATAAAAATTCATAAATAATAAAGAGGAAATAAAATATTTATATATAACAAAAGATATTTAGCTACGTCTTTGACTGCTGTCATAAAAACATTTATTAGTAAAAAAATTTTATTTACTAAAGTAATGTCATATAAAATGTTAATCATTTAATAAACAAATAAATACATGTGTACGTAAAATCCAACATAAAATTAAATAACACATTTAATTTTCTAAGGAATTTTAATATTTTTTCTAAAGACCTTCTTGTTTTCATTATGTTTCTGCCAAAACGCACATTTCTTATACCTGAGGATGAGCAAAATAAAATTTTCACACTTCTCATCCATGAGCAAAAAAATATGCATATTTTAAAAACATGAGGATGAGCAAATTAAAACATTCTCATTTCTCATCCATGAGCAAAGTAAAATGAGCAAAACAAAAAATTTATCATTTGATGAAAGAGAAAAAAAGCACACATACTCTCACATGTATGGTGAGGAAAGAAAACAAAGGAGATTCTCATGTTACATTATTACTTTTTGAACTGTAACAGGTGGACACTACATATTGAGCCAAAAATAAGCCTTTAAATTAAAGGGTGTCCTAATATTAATGCTATATTTACTTATGTAACTTTGGTTTTAAGCCGCAACGGGCAGATACCCTAAGCTTGAGTATTTTTACGTTTGCTATTGGAACAAGTACAAAAAGTTAAAAATATGATCAAATATAAAGGAAATAAAGTGACATGTTTTTCAGCCGTAGTAGGCAGATTGTTAGAAGTACGTTTAAATATTTCCGCTATAAAAATAAGTGTAAACAATGCAGTTTAAAATTAAAGGGTGCTTCCATAGAGACTATGGTCTTACCTTCGAAATCGTTATAGGCAGATGCTTAAAATTTGCACAGAACATGTATTGCTATGAATGTTAGTAGAACATAAAAACGATAATAAAGCCAAATTATAAAGGGTGTCCCGATTGTAAAATGAGTTTTATGTATATGCCTTCGTTTTTTAAACCACAATAGTCTCAGACTGTAAATTTACGCAAAATATGCATCAATTTGCTATAAAAGCAAGTATAAATTAAAATTTAAAGGTATCCCACTCTTACGCGACATTAACAGGATCTTATTTAAAATTAACTTAAAGTATGTGTCTGGTGCAACAGTATTAAATAAAAGTAAAAATATAAGGTTCGGCCAAACATGGTACAGAAAACCTCTTATGTGAGTCTAGTCCCCACTTGGCGGATTTCTATTTTATTTTCCCATTAGTTTCTTTCAAAAAAATTAAAAAGCAAACGAAAGGATTACATGGACAAGATAATTTTTTGCAACAGTGCTGCACATATGGCTTTCAATAAGAAAAGACATAGAAATCGGCCAATATTTAATTGCTATTTCGACTTAGTAAGCTATATTATAACTCTTAAGGAGTTTACGAAAAAATCCATGAATTAAAGTTGTAATTATGTTTATTTTCTAGAGTTTTATTTATGAAATAAATTAATTTGATTTCGTCTAGTTGAATATGAGCGATAAAAAAACTTCCACCTGCCTTAAAAAAATCTCATTGTTATACCAATCGGTTCTAGAAAGCAATGCTAAGAATAAGACAATCCAAGTGTATTTTTTATATTATTTATCCATATTTCATAATGCGATAACACTGAAAATTAGTTCAAGCCAATTTCGTTTTTCACTATTTTCCTTACGTTTAAACAAACAAAATACACCCACTCAAACGCGTGCCTTTAAAACAACAATAAATACCCTTTGTTCTCCAAGCATAAGAGGATGTCCATACTTTATTATTTTTAGCATTTCGCGGTAAGCAAAAGTTTACTAATATTTAAAAAAAATGTGAAAATATTTTGCAGACGTTTTGTTAGTAAGTTTTATCAAGAAAATTAAAGTCATCTTCAGTCATGTGGCAATAGTTTTGATAATGCGAAGTTTAATTGTGAAGTATGCTGAGTTCAAAAGTCGCAAAATGCATTCTTTTCTTTTTTAATAACGCCTCCAGTCATAATCTAATGTTAAACACGTGCCATAAAGAACTACTATCTATCGGTGAATGTTCTTTTAAATAATTCGCTTATTTTGGTGGTGGGTGGGGGTTGATAAAGTTTATTTTTCCAGTGTGTTTTTGTTTTGTTTTTTGTTTTGATATTGCGCTTTATTAGTTGTGGTATTAAAGTGCTTTTTATTATTCTTATAATAAAATTGTTAGGAAATTGCAAAGAAAAAATAAAACTGAGATAAAGTTTTAGAAGTTAAAGTTTTTTCCCATGAAAGTTATGCAATTTGTCAATATTTGTTGTGTAATTTGTAGTATACTTTTTCCTTGTTGATAAGCTTTAAACTTTAAACTTTTCTGTGGGTAAAGTCATGTTTTTTTTAATATCAAATAACAAAAAGTTAGAACACAAAAATGAGTAGTTAACAATTACTACCTTTCTTTCGGTTTTTATCAACACTCGACATTACGGAAAATATTATATAGGATTTCTATGTCTGTACGTGAAGCTATTATAAAAAATGCTGCTTCTTAATGCACCTATCTAGTAGTTAAATTCTGAAAACGCAGCATGATTTAAATTTGATATAAATGTTAAAAATTATTTTTCAGCTGAAACATTTAATAAAGGAACAGGTGCTTAAAATTTTGAAAAGTATTTCAAGAACTAATGAAAAGTTATCCTCAGATTTTTTTATTTGGAACAATATATGCGATAAAACTACTTCCTCAATAAATTGCAAATGTTAAAAGTGCTTAATATGTTTGATGCGCATTTTTAGTTAATAAAGTAAATTTGAGATATTAATTAAAAATGAGATTTGTCATGCAGTGACTGATACTTGAGACCGGCTAAACCACGTGGTTTATTTTATTGATGACCTATTTAATTATTTCAACAGGATGTTACCGCTTGCTTTAGCAGTTGCTAAAATAGAGTACTTATTTTCTTGATATATAACGTGGGCATGGAGCTTCCTAAATAAAGGGTATTATTTTCGTGTCCTTATAGAGCTTCAATAAGTAGAATCGTAAACTTTTCACAAATAACTTTGCATAGCCGGGACAAAATTTTTCTGACTTCATACATGTGTCTAGAGAATTAAAACCCCTTATTAATATGCATAGTCTAAAGAAATTGCGGGTGAACTTGAACAGTAGAAGTGGTACCTTTCATCCCAAACGAAATTTTGTCGTTACCTAATAAACTGTAACGGGAAGTAAATTATGTATTAGTGTGCATAATCAAAAAAATGGTCGGTTTGGATTAGAAGAGTAATTATTGTACGATTATTCCCATTGGGGTATTAAGGCGCACCGTGAGTAGCTAGTTGCTCACTAAATAAACTAATATAAATGTGTATTATACTCAATATTCCCATTAATAATGTAATATTTTAGTTACTAAAATTACTTATTTAAGGAAATAAAAGAAAATTTTCTCTTAAATATATTTCTACAACGCAAAAAAACAAATTTTCATTTTTTGAAAACTTGAAGAATGTTCGCATGAAAAGTAAAAAAATTGTTTGAAAACTTAACATATTTTTATTTTATTTTTAAGATTATTTCTTAGAAGTAATATTAAGTTTGCATGGAATTTGCTTTTATGCACCGCCAAGAAGTAAACAAACAAAAGATTATTTTTATTATTTTCGTTTTTCATATTTGGCGCGTGAGTTTTCTTTTTACAATCAATAGTTTATGCCACTTTAGTAGAAGCAAAAAAATTTATGTTGTATAAACATATTTCTCTTATAAAATGTCAAAAGTTTATAGCAATTTATTGTTGTTTTACGGGTCTTTTATTGTATATTAAGTTGAATTCTCTTTTATCATTTTTTATAATTTTTTATTAGATAACAATAAAAATAGTAATAAAAATTTTATACATCATATGATTTAATGGTGGAGCAATAAAAATATACACATTAAGGTTTGCATTTCTTAGTTGCTACAAAAATATAATTTCACTTATTAATGAAGTTAAGGAAATTAAAATTAATGCAAAATAGAGAATTTATCTTAGTACCAAATTATTTTTATAATTCGCCTAAAAGGTAGATTTATTTTTTATTACTTTAAAGTATTAAAAATATGATAGAACTTTTTTTTGGGTACTTTATTTATTCTCCCAAAAATTTTTGGTAAAACATGTACAGTTATAATCATATTTTATGCATTCATGTATAACTATAAATGAATAAAGCATTATATCACAAGCAATACGAAAAATGAAATTCTATAAGGCGACTATTTTTGCTAGCTTACTAGTGCAAACCAGTAACTGCACTTACCTCCACAGGAAACAATCAAGAGGTATCAAATCGAAAGGCGTAGAAGAACAACTGACATAACATTTTGATTTTAATAAGACGAGTTTCCCCTAACGGACGAATAAAGCCGCGAATAGATTAACTTTGATCTTTTTTAAAACTTTCATATACAGCAGCGATATAACTTCACTACGTAAAGTCAACTGACGTTGCACTATTGCATTATTTTTAGAGCATTTTGTATAAAATATATTAAAAGTTCTGCGAATAATTTTCACAGATAAAAAATTAGTTTTTTTGATTTTCAAAATACGTCAAACATGAATCTTTTCATGATGTTTTTTTTTTTAATTTTGTTATTTGCGGTTATTGATTTACTTTAATTATGTATCCTTACTTAGACTTTAATTAACAAGGGAAAAATATGAAAATATAATAAAAATAAAATGAAATATTTAAAAACTTTTTTCTGTCATGTCGTTGTTTCTGAATGTAAGAAGAAAATAGTGCTTTTGTTAAGGAAAAAAACACTTAAAAAGAGCGATGTACAATCCTAGTCTTTGCAGAAAAGAATTTACATTGGTATTATTTAGCAATCCTCTGTTTTAAGTTCAATGTTAAGAGGTTTAAACTTGTGACTGTATCCAAGCACACAAACATAACTCAATTGTGTCTAATCTTATTATAAGCAATAATCATAAATACTTGATTTATTAAAATTTTTAATAGCCAGATTACTCCTTTTTATAACATCTTTTATAACAGGTGATTAAAAAAGTTGAAGCTAAATGATTTCTTACGTTCCCATAAGTGCTTGACCTGCTGCGTCATGTTATTTTTATTGTTTTATAAAACGAAAATACTTTCAGCACAAGAAAACAATTTTTATGATATGTTTTTTTTTTTTTTTTCTTAAAGATTTAATATCCATAACCAAAACAGAAACTAAGAAACAAATCGAATATTTACATGTGGTAAAACACTCTCAAATATAAAAACGTAAGGAAACAGAAAAGCATTTCATTATAGACTTTAACTGGTTGTTAGGTGAAATGTGATGCCAAATGTTATTGGAGAAAATTTAATATACGACCATATTAAATTGTCCATTTACACAGAAAAATACTAATTCCACAATTGAGCAAATAACAATTAAATATCATTTTTAAAGCGTAGAAAATTAAATTATTAGTTAAGAATCGAAATTATGTTTAAAAGAGAAGATGGCGAAAAGAGAAAAAGATATTTGCTAAATGATGAATATTGTAGCATAAATTAAAAAATATTAAATAATAAAAATTTAAACTTTTTGAAACTTCTTCGCAAAATAGATGAACTCTTCGGTTCTACAAAATTCTAAAAATTATTTTTGTTTACTGGCAATTCTTTTCACAAATTTCATTATTTAATTATTCTAATCTAATAAGATGCTAATAATTTTAATTTAACGAAATTTGCGTATTGAGCGAATATGAACTGTAAGGACTACTCTCGGATATTGTATAACGATATCACAAGACAAAAGTACAGCATATTAATCATTCGCAGCTACTTTTGATAAGTTACTTGGTCCCTGTAAAGTGATACCAATACTGAAAATATCATTTAAATAGGTTCGTTTTACTTCAGTTAATGAGAAAAAGTACGTCGCTCAAAAAATACATATAAGAGCGACAAAAATAAACTCAACTTATTTCTAAGCAAATCACGTGCTATTTAAAGCTACTTGACGATTTTTCTTAAAAACTTATATACGTTCTAAGGATGTGCCTATTTATTATATTGTGTTTATAAATAAAACGTTTTTAAGAATTCCTTGAAATCTATTTAATCAATATATTTTGAATAATAACAGACGCATGCTTAAAATTTAACTGTTCAATCTCTGTGACCAAATCGTTTAAATTATTTAAAACAATTTTTTTCATTTTATTTATTTTGTTAAAACTTGCAGCGATTAACCCTTTACACTTGGTTACTTTATACTTTTATAGATGGGAACATGTTTAGAATTTATTATTTGAATTTTTCACAGGCACTCAACTTAGAAAAATCAGGCTCATTTCTTTTTTTTTTATAATTTTTTTAAATAATTTACTGCAATAGGTTTTTTTGCTTGTGTCACTGACATACAAATTTAGGTAGTCTACTGTTTTTTAGAAAACGTATTGTAACATTTCTAATAAACTTTTAAATGTCACTTGCATAAATCTTCGGTCTAAAATAAATGTCTGTAAGTGATAGCTTTCGAAAGAAATGGTTCAAGCTACACAAAGGAACATAAACGAACATACTCTTTGTATATTTTTAAGAAAAATTGCGTATATTTTTTAAAACGAGTGTTAAAAACCTTCTTCTGTTGTTAACTGGTTAGTATTTTGCTTTTTGCAACGCTGCAGACCATTCTGGAATGATTTTGTGCTTGTGTGCTCGTTTTATTCGCGTAGGTTGGCATATATTTACGTTTGATTTAAGGTGTCCCGAATTAAGTTTCTTTGTGTAAAAAATGTTAAAATAATTTAATAGAAAATACCTGTTATATTTGACAGCAAAGTATTGAAATTTCTAAAAATAAATGACAGGGTATATTAAAGTAACAGCAAGTAAGAGAAAATGCAATCTAAATAAAATACTAATCATAAGAAATTTGCGGAAAAATTCCTTTAATTGTGATTATTAATTGCTCGATAGAGAATTTTAATGACATTGACTGGGTCAATTGTTTGTTTTTAATATTTTCTTCGTCAAAAGTAAATTTGTCAATTTAAAAAAAAAAAAAACATACTGTCTTAATACTATGTCCACACGAGAAGAATTTTCATTATAATATCTAATAAAACGATGATATCAGTACAAGAAATAGACGTTGATGATTTTATATTATGATGATTAATTATTTATTAGTCGTTGTGAAGGTAGTATGCAAATAATTCTGTCTAAATGATATTTTTTGAATGATCAGTGGGTTTTCGTAATATTTGCAATAATAAAATAACGCCCAACCTACAGTAATTAAAATTTGGGTTAAAAAATTTTAGATCAGGAAAAAAAAAATTAAACTAAAAACGAATTAATTTCCAGCTTATCTTAACAGACATGCTGATTTTTGTTTATGTTGAACGTTGTCAAAATTTTTTAAATAATTTGAAGAAGTAAAAAGTTAAAAATTTTATAAAATTAAATTTCAAAAGCAAAAATGCATTGCATTGCTGTATATGCAGGAGAAAGAAACCAACTAGTACAAATTCATTCAAAGTACCAAGTGATGATAGAAGGAAAAATTCAATTCGGCTTCCTTTTGTTTAGTTAGCATTTTTAATATTATCGTCGTACTCTGCAACAACGAAATAAAAATGTGAATTTTATTTAATTTCCCATGCATTTAATTAACGCCTTTAACAAACTATTTTAAAGTAATAAATATGTAGAATAAATCTATTCTAAAGTTATAAAGAACACATTATTTTTATATGTATGCTTTATTGCAGCTGCATAAAGATATTTGAAGAATATCTTCCGCCCAAAATTGAGATAAAATAGAAACAAAAGGCTTCTATATAGCTCTTTATATAGCTCTTCAGGATGCACTGGTACTATCAGGATTCTTTGGCTCCACTTCTAGTTACAATTGCCATCCGCCAGCTTCCATAAGCAGTTTTAAGTAAACGTCCTTCCTAAGGTCCACTGCCTACTTTAGCGGTTTTCTATGCAAATCAAGGTAACTGAAAGGTAAATAACTTGTACAAAAGGGCCAACAGAACATGAAGAAATATAGGTATAAAAAAGAGCTAGGCGTAGTGTTTTTCTTAATTTTTTGTGGACAGATTATGCTAAATGGGAATAGCAACTATCTAGTTCACAACGACGTTTGGGGCTCACGTTTTAATGTGTACTTTTCACAAAGTATATCACTGTTATTTTAAATACTTTTAAGTTGGAAGATGGAAACATATATAAGATTGCTGAGCTTTAGCGCCAGCTTAGTCTGCATCATAAGCTTTTCAAGTACGATCATCAAATGCAGCCCAGAAATGCATTGCTGTGTCGACCCCGCATTTCTGCACGCCAATGATTGGTAATTTAAATATTTCTTGCTAACATATTTTGGTATATTTTCGGCATCTGCAAACATATCACAATAATTTTCATATTATTTATACAAGTAAAAAAATTCCATTTAATAATTGAATTTGATTGTCGTTTTCCAAAGTGACCTTTTCTTTTTTTCCTTTCCTTTCCTTTTCTTTTCTTTTATTTTCTTTTCTCTTATTTTCTTTTCTTTAATTTTATGTATTATTTCATTATCGTGAATGAGTACATCTACTTTTATTTTAAGTATCTAGTCCTTGAACTAATCTTTATTTATTTATTATCGAATCAAATTGTAAAAATCATGCCTATCATTAGTGATAAAAAATCACTTCAATAAAACCCCTTAAATAGAAGAACAAGATGCAAGTCCCTGTCATCATTTTGTGCAATAGCTTTTTCACCTGAGCGCATCAATGTCACTATTACTTTAAATTGCTATTTGCAAGAAGCACTAATGTTAAATTTAAACATCAGATAGAGAATCATCATCACCATCATTGTAATAATTGATGTTGTTGCGTCGTCAGCTTTGAATATTATAAACATTGACAGATGACAGCAGTTTTGTAAATGATCATGCTGTTGTGTTGACAATTTTTTTTGAACTTGATCATAGTAAAATATTTATGTTGAAAGCGTAAGAAAGAAGTTTACTACAACTGTAACAACAACTTAAATATATTTATATTTAGCTAGATTTTAATACGGCTTACGCATCAATCATGCCTCATGATATCTTTTACTGCATTCTTTACATAAACAGCTTAGACTGAAGCTAAGAGCAACTGAAGTTCGTTAATTTTTCTCTAAACATTTTTTAAGATCATTCATACAAAATATCTGCTTACCTGTTAAACCAGCATTTTGTGCATGTGAAATATATTACAAACGATTAAGTAAAGAAAAAAAAAACGAAGTAATACATTATAAATGTGCCATTAGCTGGAAAGAAAAATAGATTCTGTATTAATTAAGAAAGAATTTAAATATTTAAATTAAAATTGCATATAGGTTACTTGATGTCAAATGAATGTTAATATCTTGACAAATATCTTGTAATATTTGATCAAAATTTTGAATTCCTCGGACATGTCTACCATGACGTCGACCGTGCCAAAGCAATATAGTCCTCTATATGTTTCATATGACTCAATTCTCGAAAAATTTTGACTAGATAGAAAGGCCACAGATAAGAGAGTGGTCGTCCCCAATATGATCCCTAAAACGGGACCCATTAGAGAGTTATAAAGCATGCGGCAGATACCCGTACAAAGTCTTATATCTTTTAAAATTATTGATAACAAAGGTCATGTATAACGATTATCTGATCTTGGTTTAAATATCAGAATCGCAAGAGCAGTGTTTTTTCTGAAAATTATCCCATTATTCGGCCCTTTTCATTTGGTCTAATATTACTTTAAAATCCGTCTATTTGGAAAAATACCTTAAAAAGATCCAACTTTTCCCTGCTTGAGAAAAAAAGAGAAAAAAACAACCAGTATAGTTAAAATTTGCATGTTTTTAAATCAACTCGTTTATTTAATATATTCTTTATGCATCATGCAACAGACCCCTATGTATCTGTTCATCATTCATATTAAGATGCTGATGTAGAACGAGTTATTAATTATTAATTATTTAAAATATTCACAGTTGTTGCTGCCTTTTTTGTACTTTTAATAAAAACTAAAGAGCAGAAATGACTAAATCGTTACTGTTGTCTCCTTGCACTAAAAGTGGTCGTCGGCTGTTAAAGCATAATTAATGATCTTATTGGGCACTATAATACATATGAACATCTTTTTATTTTTACATAATACTTGTTATTGACAAGTTGTAGTTACAATGGCGCATAAGTTTATCAAGGGTTTAATATTAATTTCCTACTAAGATTAAATTACCTGCAGAAATGCTTAATCTTTGCATCTTTAAAGTGAATTCAAAAATTCCTTTAAACCATTTCCAGGTTTTTACACTTAATTAGTCATCGCTAATAATTTTAACAAAAAGATGATTGATGTTTTTATGTCGTTAGCTGTAATCAAAGGTTGCATTCAATCAACATTCAGAATGTTAGCGGATTAAGCAGCAATTTTTCTTCACATATTTGTAGTGTTATTGGACTTACGTACACAATACACCCACAACTACAAAGGAAGCTAACTATTTACATCACACACACATGCTAGCTTCAAACAATAAGTCATTTTTCAAAGGAATAAGTCCATTATTATAAAGTGTCCTCTTGTTTCCATTTATGAAATTTTTTAATTGTCGTTATTTTCCGCGAAAAAATCCGAAAATATGGGCCTGCACCAATTTGTTGTACTTGTTGTTTTTTTTATTGATTGGAGTTACTTTACTTGAAACATTATTTGCAACATTAGAATTCTTCATAAAACACAGATTTCAATCAAACTTTAAGATTTTTTAACCTAAGTTTGTTTAGCTAAATAGCGCTTGATAAGAACAATATTGATTAAAGAATAATCTAATTTCATAAGGAAGAAAAGAGAAAAATTCCCGGCTATAATAACATTAAAACAAGCCATTTCATTTCTTGTCTATGACATTGAATTCTTTAAATAAAACCTTAACTTTTCGTATGTGAAAACAACGAAAAATGGCAGTTTTTGTTTCTCATTGTTTTAAGATATAATTCAGTATAGTTCTTGGAAGATGAAAAAAATTTAATACGTGTTTAATAGAAATGGATTAATAATGACTAAAATAGTATTGAAAAGATAACTCCTCTGCCACCTGATATTTTTAACTAAAATATTAATCTACCTGTTAGAAAGAAATGTTAAAGAACGCTTGAATGCACTATTATTTAAGCTTTGAATATTTTGGAATTTTAACATTTTTCATAAATTTCATCACATTTATTATAAAAACAATGCTGGGTTATAACATTATGCTGAGAAAGGAATTGGCCAAATTACTGTTAGCTTAAATATTAACTTTATACTTATTTCGGATTTTGTTGAACATACTAAAGACTATTGTTGCATGAAAGCAATGTGCCATATGGCATGACACTTGATGAGCTGTCATAACAATATATTAGCAATTTTAAGCATTGCCTACAGCATTTGTGCAATTATTTCTTGCTCTCATAGAAGTTTGTGGTTTTGGTAACAATGGCAATTAAGAATGGCTTAAACATAAATTAGCTAAATCTATTTCAATTTTTTTGTGTAGTCTCATGTTATTTATAAACATTCTATGTGGGATTCAAGGAATTTTGGGTGATGTCTTTCTAATTAAATAAAAGAAGAAATTATCTTAAGACAGCAGCTTCGTAATTAAGTATATGTACATGAAACAAAACAAGTAATAAATAACAGGTAGGAATTGAGTCACTAATATATACCTGTCTCCTTCTTGCCGAACAATGGGATCCCCAACAGACATTTGCTCTAAAATAGTAATTTTTCGTCTTTGGCTGATAACTTCTTTTATTGCGAGACTACTCATATTCTCCTATGCATATGGGTCTTACTCATTGCATTATTAAAACTAAATCTTGGTTAAAATTTTTTTGATCAATGCTGTTAATCATCTATAACTAGCTGTCTTTTCATTCTTTGAGAAAATTTAATTAAGAAATCGTCCATCAAAAACAACCACTTCTTTGCGGACAGATGAAAAAATTACAACAAATCATCTCGACAAGTGATTTAGTTTAACACATCTAATTGCTAAAAATAAAAATGTTTTTTTCTTTTTATTTTTGTTGACAAAGCACTTCGAATGTCATGTACCTGGATAAAAACACAAACAAGATTTCTAATAATGAACAAAATGAGATTTTTTTAAGTAAATAATAATTAATGTTAAAGAGTGTTTTCAGCCATCGTCAATATGTTTTGTGCAGTAAAAAAAATACATCGAGTTTTATCAATTTTAAATAAGAAATATCCAGCTTAGCCTAAAAATATACGGGCTTATTTATATTGATTATTATTTTCTTGTACAAATCGTATTTAATTTGGCTCTGCCAAAATTAACACGGCAAATATTGTTTTATGAAAATAGTTTCATATACCAATTATCAAGGAACGGAGAAAACTTTTGTTTCATTAAAAGTCAGAGATTTAATTTTATGTTTGGAATCACTTTTAAAAGTACTTCATTGCAAAGGTAACATGGAAAAACATCTATATACAAAGATAAACCACAATCAGTGAGATATTGAAAAAATGCATCCTTGAATAAACAAGAAATAACTTGCACAGATACAATAAAAATAAAAAACTGTATTACCGGTACTGCAAGTGTTCAGTTGAAGCTAATGGTTTCCAATTTTTTTCTAAAGATTCTTTTATACATATACATTTGCTAAGTAATAACAATGTTAAGGGTAAAAGTAATAAAGAAAAATGAAAAAAAAAAAAAAATAAAATAACACTAGAGATATGAAAAAAAAAACTTCAGGAAATAAATAGAAAAAAACAGGCAACTTTTTTAAGGAAGATAACAACAATAATGACAAGAAAAAAATCTACTTTGTTAAACAAACAATTGTAACAGACAACAGAAACGAATTTTTGAATACATAAAACATTTATTCTACATGATTATACATGTATAATTATATATTATATTATTAATTATTTTAACATTACTAGGATTTCACTTAAAGAATCAGATTCGAAATTCTACTTAAGTCCTGCTATCTCACTTAAGAGATTAATTGATAATCAACTTTAAGAAAATACTGATTTAAGAAAAAAATGTATCTAAAATTACTCGAAAAAAAACTGTTAGCAATAAATTGCATTTAGGTTTTTGGAGCAACTGAAAGTTGTGCGTCCTGGGATCCATATTCAACCTTTTTTTCTATTATATTCTGATTCCTATTAAATTTCTATTACGAAATATAAATGATTTCCTTGAACCAATTAAATTATTTAATTAAATTGCTTATATGGTTATAGTGTATTTCCTGTACGGCGATTTTACTTATGCAATCGAAGGCACAAGTACAACAAATATCATAATGCTACACATAGAAAATATGACCCGTTTTATCTGAGTGTGAAGTAAATAAGTGTATTTTAGTTTATGATTAGAACTTTTAGTGCTACAAAAACCACTTAAATCAGTTAATTTTTTTGTTTTAATGTAAAAATATTTTTATAAACTTTTTTTATCTTTGCAACACTGTATTTTGTTTGGGATATTCAAGTTCAAATGTGTGCTGCCTATTCATATAGGATCCTTTTATCGAAAAAACTAACAGGGGATTTTAAATTTTGAAAAAAATCAGCTCTTTATTATTATTACTTTTTTTCAAAAAAATGTGTTCTGAAACAATTCAACTACGTATGTCCAAAAAATAATTAAGAATATAAACTTTAAAAAAAAATATATATAAAAGAGAAATTGTTTGACTTTTACACAAAAATAAAAAATTAATTTTTTGGAAATTCTGTATGTTTTAAAGAATGAAGATTTTATTATATACTATATATGCTACTATGAACTGGAGCATTATTATTATTGCACCAACTGCACACATGATGAGTGAATAAGTAATAAATTGAGGCAAAAGGTCAACGTCGTTAAAATTTTTGATTGTTAAAATCATATTATTTTATTTTAAAAGAACATGACATTTAAAATGTGTTATATAAAACTTGAGTAGTTCAACATATCTTTTACCGTTTGCCACATTCAAAGAGTTCTTGTCTAAAAGAAAAAAAAGTATTTTTTCCACATTTTAACGTTAACTTAACTATTTAGTGTCCTCCTTTGGCTCCTTTTTTGTTTTTTTTTTTCTTGAGTGGGATGCCAAACACACGAATCATTTACACTAAAGTAGTAAAACCATATTGTGACCATAAATGATACTAATGTCTATTAGCACCCTTAAAATTGTTATTATTTCTTGCCCTCCTACTTACAGAAAAGAAAGTACTAAGAACGATACTATTACTAAAATGCTCTTAGATAAATGCTCATAAGCAGAAATTTTCCTCGTTCATTCGTTTTTTAATTTAAATATCCTACTTTTGGGTCTACACATGTATTTTTGTGGTTTTAAAACCTCACGAACTTAGATCTCATCATTGTAACCACAGGATAACTTTCAAAAATTTAAATCCTTAGCAATTTATAGAATGTTACAAACATATGCGTTAATTGTTTAGCCCAATTTTGTCGATGTTGTTATTTTTTTGCCCTGAAGTTGTCAGTAGAATCAACAGAAAGAAGGATGAGAAAAACCATGTCAGTGTGGCAATTTTTAGTTAAGGGAACAAAGTCAAAGCATGTACGAAAGTATAGGAAAATTTGTATGTGTTTCACAGTGTTCAAACATATTAACAAGTTCAAAAAGAACATTTGTCATAAAGATATTGTGTTATAAACAACAGTACCATCAATATGTATTCGTACATTTAATGGAAATCAAAATGTATTCTTGATTACCAGTAGAGAGTTACAAGGAAGAGATATTCAACTTGTGAAACAATATTAACAATTAATAATCGTTTCTTATATTTGAAATTTACTTACGTAAATAGTCGCTAGTAAGATGTAAGATCTATATTCCTTTTTGATAGGGATAAAAGAGCCCCAAAAAGTAAATGTTCTGCATATCCTAAAAAATTATTATTCACTTAAGCCATCTTTATACATAATTCCTCTATTAACATCTGCCTACTGATTCTTACCCATCTGAGGAGCTACATAATTACCCACAGCACACTCAGTATTGAGAGGAGCCCTCTAAATGTTATGTTTGTTCAGTTTTTTAATTTATCCGCTTCTAGTTTTATCGTTTTTCTCACAAAACTCTTTACAAAACCATGTTTTGATGTTTTAATTTTTTAATATGTGTAAGTCAAGTTTAGGTCTTTGACAGTTTCTATGTATTTTTGAAAAACTTAGCTTTTAAGCATCTTTATTTTACAACATCTCTTGTTAACAATATTTAGTGATAAAAATGTCTGTAATAAAACTGTAACGGTTTTTTTTTAAAAAGTCTTTGTGATGTTCAAGGATTTAATTTATTTAATTTTTTTATTGTTTTTAACTTTTTACGTTTCTGGATTGTTCTTCTGTGCATTGCAGTTAATGAAAATGTGTTAAATTTTCTTACAGTATATCTATGATGAAACCATCTATGTTAAAAGGACATTTATTTTGTATAAAACAAAAATATAGTAAACACAAATACTTATACCATTGTTTGTATGTCTGCACGCTTGCTTGTCTATTTGTTCTTTATCAAGAGCTATTCTTGGAGTAATATTATCCCCATTGGTATTTTGTAGTTTTTGTTTTAACCGCTAAAATTTAATTTTCTTTTATTTAGTTTTAATGTTTATGCAAACAACTAATTGTATGCTAAATAAGTTTGGCTCAAGAGTTTGGACCCTCCAGAGAGTTGATGTATCAAATAAAGGATTCTTAATTGCAGCGAATTTAAATTAAAGACTTCTGAAAGGCTGAAGTAAATTTTGTCATAAGGAATGTTGTATACAATTTAAGCACAATAAAAATTTTTACTCTAATCTTACTAAATTTATAAAAGTGCATCCTTGAATATTAGGTGCTCAGACAAACCTGCTTGCGCAAATGGCTTCTGACGGTTCACCCGTTTTTAAGGAATAGAAAGTTTTAAGTTTACCTATATGTAGCTTTAACCTAAAAGATTTATATAACAGTTATTCACATTACCTCAACCAATTAACTTTTATTATTTAGTTGCTGGAAAAGTTCAAACATGATGCTGCGACTACATCGTACAAAAAATATTAAAAATCTGGATTCCCTCAGCTTCTACAATTGTCTGCAAAAATCGGGCAAACGACCAGTCGTGTCTGAAATTATTTTTGTTTTATAAGATAATTAATAAAAAGTAGCTTCTTAAACAAATATAAAATTAAATAAAATTATCACCAAAACGTTAATTAACAATAATTTTTTTATGGGCCATATATAAACGTTAATATTTAAAAGGAATTCATCCGACTCATTTATTCATTCATCACTTAGCAGTGATTTGTATGTTTTTTTTTTTCTTTAAACATATGACATTTAAGTTAGAAAGGGGAAGTCAAGTATTACTCAAACATATATTTAAAATTTTTTTTTTTGCTTTTAGTTTTCTACGCTGCGCAAGAACTTTATCCAATGATGCATAACCGTTGCATGTGTAGGCACAAAATGAGTTTTACAAAAAGTTAAGCGATCTTCCATTGAGAAGTGAATCAAGAATCCAAAAACAAAAATATATTTGAGTTGATGAATATATTTGAGAGTATGAAAATATAATTGAAAACATAATGGTGCAACGAAGGAAGACTTAAAATTTATTTGAGCTTAAACTTTGCTCTTAGATATTCGAAGCAAGGATATCGTAGGGAATTTTCAGAAAGTCGTTTTATCAAAATAAAGTCGCATAAAAATCTTTTTAGAAAATAAAGGTGAAGAGAAGGCATTGTCTATTCGTCTTGCTTGAGCCATCGGTATTTGAACTTAATATAGCTCCATGTAACAACACAACGAAATATTACTTTTTTTGGAACACGTGGCGTTGTTACAATTTTCTGACTCTAAATATTGTTGACGAATTTTTGATGAATTTAAAAAAAAACAATGCCAAATTTGAAGACTAATTGCTAAAAAATTAAATCTCTTTTTGTCAAAGGCTTTATACTTAATTTGCGCAGAAATTTTTTTAAAGTTTGTATTTTGAATGTAAATACTGCAAAAAAAAATTACCAAAAATTCAAGCAAAATCTTGATTGCCTTTTTTATATTAAGAAAATAATGCCAGTCACTCTATGAATTGTTGCAAAAAAACATTGGATTAAGAAAACTTGCAATGCATTGGTAACAAGTTATGTTTTTGTGGGTGAAGTTATAAAAAAAAACGGGAAAAATCGTAGCAAAAAAATAGCTGAGTTTAAAAAAGTCTTATCAAAAATCACAAATATCGCTATAGCGCTGATTTTAAGTTTATAATATATTTCAGTAAAAAAAATATTTCTTTTTGCTCAAATCACTGAAAGTAGAGAAAGGTGGATCGAAGAAAACATAAAAATAGAATTTATGATATTGTGAAAAAAATTTCCGTACTCCCATCGCATTTTTCCTACATTGCTTTATCTTTACAAGTTTTCTATAACTAAAAATATTTATTCACTTTCAGAGGAATTTAAGCGCAAAAAAAAGTTTAAATTATAAATGTACTTCTTACATGTACAAATTGTTGCTGATAAATTATGGCAATACAATGATTAATTACAATTGCAGGTATGTGTGATTTAATTTCATTCCATATTTTTTTTTGTCAATATAAGCCACGCCGAATCTTACATACCGTGCACACAATTATAACCATATGTATGTACCATACTGCATATTTCCATTTGAATAGCTTCAACAAAAAATGCCACAAGAAATTCTTTCCTATCATAAAATTTTTTTTTTTAGGAAATTTTAAATTTTTCTTAGGGTTTTTATCCTAACTTAGTAAATGAAAAGGCTACTGTATCCGATCATAGTATAACTCTGTAGTGAATATAATAAAGTGTGGTGAAAAGCTCACCAATATTTCTTACGTTTTTTTTAATCATTATACCGAAACATAACCTAACATAACATAACAAACGAGGCATAAAAAAGGATATGAAAAAATAAAAGACAGGCGTAATGTCTTGACCGGTGCTTCGAGGGACAATAATGATTTTGCTAATTTTTAACAGCAAAATTTTCCATACTATGCCTAATAGATTGGCTAAGTTTGTTTAAATTTGCACGGTCAGACGCAAAGCGCTCAACCGACTTCGAAATGAATAAGAACTCAGACATACATATATAAACTTATTGAGGTTGGAAATGGGTATTTATAAAATAACAAGCGGTATAACAAACTTGAATACAACCTTTCCCACCTGTGGTGAAGGAATTCTGAAGAAACAAATTATAGTTAATTAATTATAGTTTTTATGTTTAGTGCTGAAGAGAAATCGTTTTTATGTTTTTCTATAGGTTGAATGCGGTAGATTATTTAAATTTTAAAATTTTTATGTATGTGCATTAAGTATTGGTTGTACAAATTTAAATAATTCTTACAAGTATACTATTTTCAGCATAGAATAATCCTGAAATTTGCTTACTTTTCGGTAAGAACAAAAATATATAGCAAATTAAAATAAAGAAGAAAAAGAAGAAGCAATAAAGTAAAATAAATAATGTTTACAATAATTAAACAAATCTGTAGAGTAGAAACGAAAAAAAAAATATTTTGGCCTTTTAGTATGTAAATTAAACGAAAAACAATAATTTTTTAAGCTTTGGTTGTATTTTGTGGGTTTAAAAATATAAGTGAAATCGTACTTTTAACTGTTCCGAGAGCTTATATTTTGTTGGTTAGTTGTCAGTAAATTTTTCGTAACGTGAAAAATTAAATATTGCTTTTTCTGCACATTACTTTAAATTCACAGACGTTGTAAAAAAATGTCTAAAATAATGGTAGTACTTTAAAGCTAATGAAAATTGTATTTGAGTAGTCCTTTTACTGCTCGAACTGTATTTTTACAAAAGAAAACAAAAATCAAGGTACGAAATAAGATTATTTTCGTGTTGCGTGTATCTGCAATAACAAAACAAAAATGAAAACAGCAGCAGAACTTAAGTAAAACAATGAACAAGGACACGCGACTACTTTAAATTGTATTCTGGAATCATAATTTGAAAAAGGTACTTCAAATTGACCATATGACTTGAAGTTGTGCAGTAAAAACTAGGGTTGTTTAAGAAATATGTACTATTATTTCTGTACAATATATGTAGTGGTAATAACCGTTTGACCATTATTCCCATTTACACCAACTTTATCATGGTAATGAATACAATAGAAATTTATTACGCATGGAGAAATCGAATTTATTATATACACTACAAAAAGAGTAAGAAAATTTAGATGTAATTTTTAATATATTTTAAATAATATTTGAATGTAAGATATTGAAAATTCTATAGATTGGCAATAAATTTGCAGCAACTGTTTTGTTGTTGTTTTGTTTTGATAAAAAATGTATGAAACTTCGTAATAAAAATTTAATTAAATGCAACTTTTTTATTTATTTTATAAGATATAAATTAAGTTTAATATCAATATTTTCACTTAAAGAATATAAAAAATGAATTAGAGTAATTAAAAAAAATATTTTAAAAAACATTTCCTAATCTCTTATTTATTTCACAAGTCTTCAAAGTGAAAGTGAAAAGTCTTCAAAGTAAAACAGCGTAATCGTTGGAAGCGCAATTTGCAGTATTTCCCTATTCAATCAGCTTCTTATGTCTACCATATTTATAAGCTTAAAGTTGGGTTCAACATGTATTAGAAAAAACAGATCTCTATTTGAAAAGCAGAAAATGTGTTGAGAAGATTGTGCTGAGATAAGCTTTATTTAAGACACAAATTGAATAGTTACTGAATTTTAAAACTTTATATAAAGAAAATCATTTATTTTTGGCAAAAGAAAAAATAAAAACAATTAATTAAATATTAGTCTAATGCTTAAATTTTTATATTCATTAAATAATCAATGTTAAAAAAAAGTTATATGAATTTTTTTACTGTCCTTGTTAATGTTCTAATCTTAGAAATATCCTTTTTTATGATTCTATTCCTTTTGCACCACTGTAAAATGTGATAATAAATATTTGCTCTATTTGTCGCCTATATTCTTTGCACAATCACACACTTCACCATCAAATACTCCAACACGTATCCTGTTGCAAGTATGACTTGCATAAGAGGTCATTTACATTTTGGAACTCTTGTACTCTTATGCAATGTGTGTTGATGCTGGTCATATTTTTGTTGCTGTTCAATTCAAAGGCAATGTTTTATATTTTACAAGTATTTATGAAAGCAATCACATTCCGCCTCATAATAATTCTAATTATACATGGTATATATATGTTATCCTTTAAGCCAAATTTTTTTCTTTTTGTTGTCTTCAAAGTCTATTGTCTGCAGAAGACGCCTGTAGACTTTTCTTGATATAACAAAGAGAAGGATTGAAGCAACAAAATTATTTTTATCCAACATAGTTTCAACATATAAAAAATAACTAAGAAATATAAAAAAGGAAAAAATACAGTTATACAAAAAGAAACATGGGGGATATATATATTAGTTTGCATTGAAGTAACCTAGTAAAAGAACATAAAGAGGCCTGATAGAAAGCTGCGACGGATCAGATTATATGAAGTGTATGAAACCTACATATATGAACCGTACACATCTCGAAGTCGACTTTAAACCTTAAATTATATAATATATAATATACATATAATAAAACAGCAACGGGGTTATTCATGTACTTACAATATTTTGTGAAAATTTTAATGTTGGTAAAGATAGTAATCGATATGGAATACAGAACACCTGCTTATGGAATTTTTGTCTGTCTGTATATGTTCGCTTAACGTAAAAACTTTTGGATGGCTTAGAACCTTGGAGCAAATATAGAATACTTTTTAATCGCTGTATCCACCGTCAGCATTTAAAATTATAATATTACTTACAAACAATTTGTTTGTGACTAAAAATTGATCATTTACTTTTCTACATAAACGGTTCAACTAATAATAAACTTCAAGTTAGCAAATAAAGATGACAGTAGTTGTTTTAAAATTACTTTTCTAAAAGTATTTTAGGAACCTCTGTTTTGGAATTTTGATAAAGTACTTTTAACCAGAAAATTGTAAATAATATTTCTGTTATAAATATTCGTTTTTCTCCCATGGCTTTGCCAAGCTTATCGAACAAGAAACCATAGCAAACTTTCCTCCTGTCTTTTTTGTAATTAAAAGCTTTTAATGGTTTGAAAAAGTAAACGAAACATAAATTAAGTATAACTTTAATTCTATTAAATAAATATTCCATTTAGAATTTTTCATGAGTAGAAAACTTCTGTTGTCGAAATAAATTTTTAGGTGTATGAAAAAAGTTAATAAAATGAAATCAAACGAGCTGCACTTTGTGTTTACGTACAAAATAGGAAGTACGTAACTTAAAAACTGAAATACGTAATATAAACTAAAAAATAATTTTCTTTAAGCTTAAAAATGGTCAAATTTTTAAGAAAAGCTTAAAGCACCATAATATTTACTAAAAATTAATGAAATTAGTTTCTTAGGTAAATATATCAAAGTACACCCACTTCACACATTACCATTTAATCTACTGTATTTTTTTCTAAGAAAAAAATCTTTGGTAAGTGAAGTCGGTGTTGATTATACAATAGAGGAGAACATCACTGAGCTCAGCCCAATGCTGGCTAGTAGGAAATCTTTGATTAATTCACTGTGGTGCATAAGATGAGGAAACAAACTTCCATTTGGGTCAGAGTATACTACGTTATTTTCTTAATAGCAACGTTTGAAATTTTCTTGTATCCAGTAATAATAACGCATTTGTTGAATGGCAGATTTTTCAATTGGGTACTGCTCCTGATATTCGTACTAATTATGCTCCACTGATAGACGTTAAGGAAAGGCCTCTTACACTTTTAAATCAGAACATATTAAGTAATTTTTTTCGCCATATATCAACGTCTCTTTCAAAACGTTATGATGGTGTTCTTTGTTTGACAACATATGTTCCGAGCATTTTTCGACAAAGAAATAACTTTATTTTGCCTCAATGGAGACTATAGGTAATAATAAAAAATCTATTTACAGGATAATCTATATCTACCGCTTAGTAAAAATGTAAACTAAAGTTATTATCTCTCCTTCGGTTTAAGCTGAAATCTTTTATTGGTCTTACTTTTCTTGGCTATAGATATACCCAAGGTACAAATGGGTAAAAGGTTAAACAAATTTGTATATTTCTTGAGAGTAAAAGGCAAGGAAAATTCAAGCTAAGATAATATGAACAATCTTTATCACAATAAATAACATAGCTTTTTACGAGTACTATGTTCATTATAATAAAATTGAACATACTGGCCAAAACTAACTAAAAATTTGATAAAAAATAACTAAAATTTATTTTTGTGAAGATGTTAAACAGGGTGATTGGATTTCATCGCTTATCCTGCGTAAGAGTTCAAAAACGTTGATATAAATATATTTTTTAAATTAAGGAGACTAAAAAAAAATATTTTAAAAAGAATCAAAACTAGCTGTTTTCTTTGCTTTATGGTTATGCTGAATTAACTCTAATTAATCTCTTTGAAAAATTCTTAAAAATTTATTAGCAATTTCTGCTTTAAGAAAGTAAAGTGTTTCGTTGAATTATGTTTCACATAAAAAAAAAAAAAATCAAAATTAAGTAAACTAATATGTTAAAACCATGACAAATATGATAATAATTTGTTAAACTCATAACTTTTATTAATTTATTTATATTTATTCAGTTCATCAAAGATGCAAAAGTGTTATTGAATACGCCTACTGAAGAGCAATTATTAAAGCATAAATTAAAAAGAAGAAAGAAATAAACAATGAATAGTAAATAAAAGAGAAAATTAAATCAACATTATAATATAAAATCGCATAAAGGGTAAATTATACAAGCAAAAAATACACTAATGACAAACGTGACTCTCGTGTTAAAAAATGATTTTTTATAAATAGACAATGTATTTCATCTTACAAGCGACACGATAGAACTTTTGTCTAAGCTAAAAAAAATCAGTACACTTTGGATGTGGGAGTTTAGTTGGATGTTTAAACAGAATATCACACAAAAATTTTTACATATTGAAAAACAACTATTTCCTTGCAAGCATTTTTTCAACTTATGTTTTGACTACTAGTCCACACAAACACTTCATTATCATCACAATTAAAGTGATGATTTTTGTAATGATGTTAAAATGTTTTACAAAAGTGTTGAAGTGTTTAAAGGTCATTAACATATGTGTAAAGCAAAAAAAAAAAAAAAAGCAAAATGCCTAGATCCAGCAACTAAGACAATAAACTAAAGAAATTTCATAAGGATCTTTTCCGCATATCAAGTTGTCTAGAGTATCATACATACAATTTATAATGTTCATTTGTCTTTCCATTATAGGATATCTAAGTTATTTTCATTTTTGTGTTCTCTGATATCATTGGTACACGCCACAGTTAAGCAGACACCAATTTGTTTAGTATCAGTTGGATATGCATTGATTTATTTATTAACCCCATAATTAATGATTTTTTATTAAAAATGCTATGTAAGTCAAACACTATGTAGGGTTAATGCATGTGGAAACTTATAAAAGACGGAATTGGCAATTATCTTAATGAAAATTATAAGTTATCTATGTATACAACACAAACCCTAGGAATAGTGAGCATGTAAAATGTTGAAAAGTCTAATGAAAGAAAGGTCGATTCAAATATTGGAAACTCAGGGAGTCTTGAACAATGTTTAACGTAAACCAAGCAAAAAATCGACTAACTCAGATAATAATTGGGCATAGCAAGCCCTCAGGTAGATAAGGAAATTAGTTTCTTATGTATAATCTGAATATCCGAAGCCGAACGAACACTTGCACTCGTGACAGGACACTGCAATTTTAAAAAACTATCTGACAGGGAAAGTTATGTTTACAAACTATGAGTATATAAAAGAGGCAGTAGGCGTAAATCCAGTTGAATGATATAAAAACGTCAGGTTCAGACCAACAATTCCATAGACGTTATCCAAGCGTCAACGCCGCAAAGTCTAATACGACTTAGTTCCGTGATTAAAATCTGCATGTGGGTAATCTTTAATCGATGGAAGTAAAGGCGTTCTAAAAGAATTTTAGCAGCGTTTTTACTTAGAACTCCGTCTTACATGTTTCCTCAAAATTTAAATGTTTTTTTGACCTTTATTCTTTTCTTATTTATAAAGCATAAGGTCAGGTTTTAAAAATAAAAATATTTTTATTTTATTTATTTTTTCAATATTTCGCCACACCGTTAGGTGACATCTTCAGGAAACAGAAAACAAAATTATTAAAATTATGTGTTTTCCTATATACTAAAATATAGCACCTCAGTTAAAATTTTTAATGGTACAACCAAATGTTTAATTTAGTTTGCGTTTACTTAAGTTCCTTAATTTTTTTAAGAAAATAAAATTTTGGTACATTTGGTAAATAGAAAAAATTTCACTTTGACAGAACGTAATGGAGCATTTTGTGTATCGCTGCATCCGTCATCAGCATTATTCGCATCTATCTACCTTAGATTGTGGACGTTGTAAACATTATCTATTTAACTAGCTATTTAACTAGCTTAGGAAATTAGAAAATGAAAAGTAACTCATAATTAATCACAATCTAAAGCTTTTTTTCCGCTGTTCTCCTTACAATTACCACATACTTCATGTTTAGCAATAAAAACACTTTATTTTATTATTTTTCATATATTTTCTTTCTGATCAGGGAAGACAATGATGGTTATTGTGGATGAAGAAGAGGAGCAATTACTTGAAAACACGGATATATCTCGTATACTACTGCTTCAACCAATACAGTTTCTCTATAGTTCGATTTTGAAGTTAAAAAAAATCCGTTCTTGGGAGAATTGTTCTAAAAAATAAATAATAATAATAAAAATTCATATACTGTATGTAACAATATTATAAAATATATGTAAAATTTTATTAATTTTTTTAATTTGATTATCATTATTCATTTAGGCCTGTAAATAGGTGCACAGGACCTGATCGCCTCGGCTAGTGCAGTTCTAAATAGTACGGCAAAATAGTGGAACCTATTCATGTTAACTCAAACCGAATTGAAATCATTCACTTGGGTACAATAATTCAAAATAGTCCGACTGTTATTTATTTACAAAAAAGGATTACATTATTAGGGTTACATAATGTATTGCCATGAAGAGTTATCACTCATTTGATTTATGCATTAATATAAAGTTGAAAATTATTATTTACGAATTGAATATATGTATGTAGATCTTAATCAGCAATCACAAAATGTTCCAATCATAAGGTTAGCTTAACTTAATTTCTATTTTCCCAAAAATACAATCATTCTAATACTTTTCATTAATTTCGAACCAAGAAGCTCTCTTGAGCAAGAAGAAAGTTTCCTAACTAATTTCTTAAATAATTAGCCATGCGTTTAAGATACTCATAAGCCAACTTAAAAATGAAGTTTTTTTATAGTCATCTGTAGTAATTTATTTATATTTCTGACTAGAGTTTTGACCTTTTTCACACAGTGAGATGTCCAATGACCAGCCAAATGTTCCTTTAATTAAAACGTCTCTGATATATCTTCTTCGTACTGTTGCTTATGAAAATGAGTAAATCTACATATGTATGTACCAGAATATCTTAAGTCAAAGTGTTAAACGGGTTTTGGTTTTTCTTTTTATTTAAATTAAAAACAAAATAATACAAAGTTCACTTACTGTGTTATTTCGCGCCTCATGTTTCTGCACTCTGAGTGTTGTGGTGCAAAGCTCATCTTCTTAAATTCATTTTTAGCATATTTTACATATACCAACTTCAAGCAGGAAAAAAAATAATGAAAACATGGACTTGCGAGTACACTTTATCAAACAGATACATCATCACACACAAAGAGTAATAATAAATTCGTTTTGTATTATTATAGTTTTTTGTAGATGTTCAAGTTCAACTCTGAGGGCAGACACTTGGACAGAAAAATACAAATGCATATTTCGAACGAAGCATTGAAACAATTTTTTCCAGTACTGATAATATTTAAATATATCTGAAGAGCGGATAACAAATGTCTTGCTAAGTGAATTCAT
Organism: Cistogaster globosa; assembly: GCA_937654795.1. NCBI lineage: Eukaryota > Metazoa > Arthropoda > Insecta > Diptera > Tachinidae > Cistogaster > Cistogaster globosa. Next base: position 110,208,710 of record OW569404.1, on the reverse strand, counting down.
TAAGAATTTTTAGTTTTTGTATATTAGTTGTATATTTTATAATGGGTGTTTGTGTGCTTGGGTGTTGCTTCAAATATAAATATTTATGAATACGTGTTAGTTTATTTAAATGTTCTTGTTTGTTTTGTGGCCTTGAGAATCTCTTAAATAATGAATGCAAAAGTTGTTTATACGTGTACGTTTTTCTACTTTTATCTTTTTACTTAATTTTTTCATAGTGTTTCATATATAACTTGACTTTTTTTAAGAATGTTTGTATCTTTAGAGGTGTGCTCAGTTTTTAGGTTACATCTTAACTTTTGGTTTTAAAGGTGACTTTTATTTGTCTTTTACAGTTTCTTAATTTTCAAATAATTAAAAATATGTTCGAAAACTATTTTACGTTAACTTTTTCAATAGAAAAAAATTTTAGAAGCACCTTTAGTTTTAGAGAATATTTGTGAATATTTGATTTGAATGTTTATGCGTTGCAAGTGACCGAACTGTTCAGTTAAAAAACGAACTCTTTTTTTAGTGCAACGCTGGCCAATCGACTGCAAATAGATAAGCTCTTAATAAAAGAACGAGTTCCCTAATCTTAATACATAGATTAAACTCCATTGTAGTATTGAGAAAAAATCGAAAGACAACAAATATTGAGCCACTTCGCCCTCACCTGACGCTGTCGAGTAACTCCAAAGCAGACCGAAACACAGGCCCATACCTGAGAGTATTATTTCATTCTAGGCCGGATATTGGTAGTATAATTAGTCGTAGGTACTTCTATACAGCATATTCGCCGGCGAAGTAAAATAAGTAATAAAATGGCTTTATATTCACCACCTGTTCTTTTCTCTCCTCTATCAATTTCCTAAAGAATGTGGCACGGTTACACACTAATTAAATAGGCATTATTGCCTAAAGTGCTACTTCTCTTAAAAAAAAGAGTTTAGATGGAGTGAAAAATATTATGCACCGTTTAAAAAATCCGAGACACTTAAAACCTTTTGTTGACACTTGAAAAATGTGTGAATAAAGATAAAACTAAGTGAAAAAAATCTTAGTGTTCTTTAGAACTTTGAAGTATTATGGTTGATGTTAACTGTTTATTGCATAGAAACTTCATAATCAATATCAATCAGTGTATACCAATAACGAAATCTCTTTGTACAAAACCTGTTTAAGGAGCTCCTCGGCAATCGAGTTTTACATAATGCCTTCAGCTAGCAGCAACTTTAAAATTTAACAAAGTTTAATTTACGTTGACTTAAAAGAAGTTAACCCAAAATAGTTTCTATTGCCATTGCATTAACTGGTTAACTCTGCTCTTCAGATAACATTTATATACTTTTTTGGTAGTCTAATAATACAATTATTTTGATTGAACAAAAGTTACCATTTGCAAAATTTTTTGTACACAAAAGCACTTCATTGATCTTACGAATTTTAATTTTAAATTATCGATCGCATACATTGACAGGCATTGAAGCTAACTTATTAATAATAAATGTTTTTCTTTTATAAAACACTTTGCTTCTACTTTCCAAGACCCAGGTGTTTCCCCTTCCTGATATAACTCAACTCAAGTGAATATTTGTGTGAAGCAAAGCGTCTTAACGTAGAGCATTTTACTGGTAGTGTTCAGTCATTTAATTTGATAGTCACACTTAAAGCAAGCGATGTCTGAAGTACAATATACACAAAGCTTTAAAGTTTTCATTCATTTGCATTTGGAGAAGTTTTGCCAAACGTTAAACACTGGAGATATCTGAATTTTAAACAAACCAATATTCAACTTTAAGATTTTATTATCTTTAAAAGTCAACTTCGATTAATTGTCAGCAAATGAAATCATCAGACAAAAATCCAGTTGGAGACCACAAGGAGATTCAAAAATATGCCTAAAATCTTAATGTAAGCAAAATTTTTTCAATTAAAATGCTCATTAACACTATTCGAAAGCACATATTAGCACTACAGTATTTTTTTCTGAATATGATGAGTTTTTTAAATGCTCCAGTGCTTCTTCAAAAATTTTATTTTGTGTTTTTTCTTCGAAAAAAGAAACAGTAAATGAAATCTTTGAAGAAATATTTTTTTATATTTATTTTTGTAATAGGAAAAAGTATTAATGGCCCCATGTGTTGCCATTTTCTAAAAAATTTATATTTACGAGCAAAATATGGCTTATGATTTTAGTTTCTGCGTATTTAGATTATTGAAAAGTTTATGTTTGTGGGTGATAAAAAATATTGCACTTCGTTTTTAAATAAATGGTAAATTTTATTACACTTTTAAAAAAATAAACACATTTAATATTATTTTAAAACTGTAAACTATGTGCAAACTATTTGTCTAAAGTAAATACTTTTGCAAATGGTTTACCAGTAAAATTAACAAATTTCTTTTTGCAAATGTTAAAAACATGCTAATTAGAAAAAAAAAACAGAAATTTGAAGGGAATGAAAGTTCATTTGCAAATAAATATGAGTGTTCTGTGGCTTAATTAAATTTTTTCTTCGCTATAGCTCGATGAATAAGACAGCTAATTCCATTGGGCTTTTTTAAAAAAAATACTTACTATGACTCGTATGTAAATTGAAAAAAAAAAACAATATGGTTCTCTTAAAAAAAAATAAATACAATGAAAAGCAGATTACATTTTTATACAGATAACCATTGGCAAACAAACCACTAATTAATACTCTCACAAATTTTGAGAGACCACTTTAGCCACTACAAAAAAAAAAAACTGTATTAACCTGTTCAGATCAAACAATTAGTACAAATGCACTTCTAGATGTGAATCGATTGTTCAAATATTAAAAAAAATTAATACCTTTTCAACAGAAGTGCAAATTATTTATTTACATATTAAAGCCTTGGCTGCAAAATATTTAACCGCCATAAAACGCTAGCCAAGTATAACTAGGTGAATTTATATCGTTTTAAAACAGCGTCTAGCATATTTCAACTGAAGGAAATTATCTATCATTGCCTCTCTATCAGATGTGATTTATAAGAAGATAAAAATTACGATAGGGATAACTGTCTTATACTGCACTCATTTTTTGACATTTATGATTAGTATAGTTTGTCAAATCATTGTAAATTGGTGCTTAGGCGCCGCCATATTATACAGATTTACTTTAAAAATCAGTTATCAATTGACTTAACTTAAAAATAACTTCGATGTTTTTATGTACCATACAATCGTAGATCTAAGCAAGCCATCCGTCGAAATTTTATATAATTTATATCACATAATCTTTAAATAATGCAATAGCAATAATATGTCGCAGGAATGTAAGGATTGAAGAGAATATTCTTGCTGTAAACGCAAGTGTGGGAAAAGATAAAAATTTATCGATTTGTTATGAGTTGCAGGAAGTAGGGCTTTTTCACCTAATTTAGAATAATCTCACGTGAGGATCTTGGCCTACACACAAAAAAGATACAGCTGGTGCAGGAATTAAGACGATGATAGCAAGATATGCGTCACTCTTTCGCTGAGTGAGGTGTAGAAAAGTTAAAAACTGATCCGATATTTTATCGAAATTATTTTAGCTTAACGAACTCGTTAATAAATTGCCGCACAAGGAGTAAACCACCCCACGACAGACTATATCCCATCCATTACTTCCAAAAACATGGCTGGTGGCAACATTAGAATCATAACTTCTTTAAGAATAAAACCAAAGCTCGTGTAACGGTCAATGGGGATCGTTACCGAGACATGATCAATAACCTTTTTATTTTTTTATCCGGGTGAGATGTGGTTTCAAGAGGATGTCGTTATTTGTCATACGGCGATCAAACAATCGACTTATTAAGATCAAAATTTGACGATAAATTGATTTTGACAAATGGACACGTCAATTGGCTTACAAGAACATACCATCTGATACCTCTGTAGAGCCGTATAAAGTCACTGGTCTATGCAGATTAGCCAGGAACAGTTAATACCTTGAAATTGTCTTTTATTACTCATGCTATTTGTAAATTACATTTAGAAATGCTTGAAAAAATGGTTCAATATTGAACATCCAAAACGTGCTTAGTCAAGAATAACCACGGAAGCTATATGCCACGTATGCATAATGTGCGTAAATTCTTTCTAAATTCTTTGTGTTGTTTAAAAAACCCTTCAACTAAAAGAATCTCTTTAGAAAATTATGACCAATGCACTATGTGTTTTATATTTAAAAAGAAAAATGTACTTTAGACAGAGTTAATTATTCAAGTAAATATTTTTATACCAAATGACACTGAAAAATAAAATTGATGCGTTGGTATTTTATTTAATGACTAATTGTAAAACTATTTATACCATTGAAATAAAGTCAACATATTGACTGTGAGAACAATTCCATTAAAAAAGCACTTATTTTTTTATAAAAATGAAGACAAATGTCTTTTAGAACTTTTTAGAATCATTAATGGCGCCATTGATAAGAATTACTTTACTCTCATCAAACAGAATCAATAAATTTCTTACAATGAATCTACATACATACATGCTTAGTATTGTATTGATGCCAGCCAAAACTTTGTGGGGGAAACAAATATTGGTATTCTCTTTTGGTATATTTTCACATTTCAAAAATAAACAAAAAAGAAAAATATTTGTCACATCTTTATGTAGCATTAAAAAAATCTTGTTTTCTTTAATTTGTCGAATCTACTTCATATTATTATTTAAGAATTTTTTCTCATTTGGATTCTCTAGGAGTTATTATCAACAAGTTTTCAAGCAAAAGGGAAATTTTTTCAATTGATTTTGATTTGTTTTATATTGTACGCCTGTAAATTCTTTAATTCCTGTTGTCATACCTTTCGGTGAAGACCGTCGTCACTGGCTGTTTATTTAGTACGATTGGCGAGCGCTTTCGATGTAAAGACATCATTTTCAAGCCGCGTTTTGATAAGACTGTTAACGAGAAAAAAACTCACCACCCCCTGTAAGAGAAATAAAGGAACATATTAAAAATTAGTTAAACTTTATCGCAACATAGTTAAGAAATTCTTTTTGTTGTGTAAGCAGTTATTTAACACAAAGAGCAAAGGATGAAAACCTGCACACAAATCATAAAAAACATTCATAATTACTTTCATCGAAAGCATGAAATTGAAAGTTTTCAATTATGTATTTTCTTATGTGTCAAAGGTAGAGAAAGGGGCGGAATAAGGAAGGTATTTTTCGAATGACGTGTGGCTTTTGCAACCCCACATTGGTTTATTTTCTTGCACTATATTATTTCCTGTTACATTTGATAAGCATCTTTGTTGAAATGTGCACGCAAAATATCACAATAAAAATTGCTTCTTCACGTAAATGCTTTGTAGTCTTAAGTAGTGTATTAACATACTTTTAATTTCATTCAAAACATTTGCACATTAAAATACAATTTATTGTTTTCAACTTAAAGTTGCTATAAAATCTACTTGCACTCGTAAATTTCTTATGAAGGCGGTACTTTTTTTCTTACTTTTACATAAAAAGGTTGAACATATATTTTGTAAATTGGTCTTGGTCTTTAAAATTTTGTAATGAAGGGAATGCAAGGGTTGCTAATTTGCTAGATACTGTTTAAGCATTTAATTAAAGTAATAAGTATATCCATATACGTATGTAGGCATTTCAAACACTACTTACTTCTACATTTTTTGTCAGTCGCCTTAAAGACTTAACCACTAACTTCAGGGTTATGTCCATTCCTTTTGTGCAATAATTATTATATTAGAAATGGCACATCAATTTATTTCATAACAGTCTTGGAAACCATTATTGATCAAAAAATATCATATTGTCATCTTGTGTGATGAGACATATATTCAAAATTGTTACCTACAAAATAATTTATGTTACAAGTAACCAGATTTAGTAACGAACTTAAGCATAGCTAACATTTCCAAGTAAATGCTTTGACATTTTAGTGCTATTGTATTAACAATAGTTCCGTGATTTTTTTGATAAAAAATATATATTTCAGAAAATAAACATATTATTTCTAATAGTGTTGCGATAAGAAATCCTCTTTGACGATAAAATTTTAAAATGTCGAGACGTGAGATTCCTGGCAGTATTTAAAACATTTGGCGAAATTTTTATGATTTTCTTCTTCGATCTGCTTGTTTATACAAATATAATATAACTTTTAAATTGAATGTCAAAGGGCGCTAAAAAAGAAGCCGTCTATTTTTTAAGTGTATTGTCAGTTTTCAATTTTAAAGATTTGGATACACTAAACACGCACTCAATATTTATGAAACACACTGGGAGAACTTTCTTTGTGAATTGGAGAAGTGTATGGCCGTTCTTAATATATTTATTATTTCCAAAAGTAATTCTTGTGTCGAAAGAACTCTTCTGTAATAAATTTTATGAAAACTAAATTGCGAAATAAAATGCAATATGAACCTCAATTATTTTTAAATTATTTTAATATATCACTATTATCTTGAGGTAAAAGCTTTAATTGTAAAAATAACTTATATCCTACACATTTATTGATCTTCTTTTTTTTAAGCTAAATTTGGGTTTTATTAATTTATGTTTAACGATAAATTTATATTCTTAAACCTAATTTTGTTATGTTTTATGTTTATTTAATTATTTTTCAAATTAAAAACTTTCTAAATCGTTTAGCAAAATATAAGATGAAGCGCGTGTTTCTGTTGTTACCACTTAAAAGTCAGGGCCTTAATTTATATACAAGGATAATTTTTAAAAGTAAAATAACTATGCTTTGAAAATAAATATTGTTAAATACTGTTAAATATTGTTATCAAAACAAAAGATTTAAACTATGAAAATTTTTTTAATATTTATAATCATAAATAAAAATTTCTTTAATTGGAATCACTATTTTTCCGTTTACATTGATTTTTAGTAATGAAGTTTCCTAAAAATTAACTGGAAATGAAAACTTTTCCTAATTAAAATTAATAATGTTTCAAAAAAGTTCTAATGCATGTTCACCTTATTGTATGGACTTTTTAAACCAATTATTACCTATTCAATTTTTTTCTAGTCGTCTTTAACTTTCTGTATTCTTGCATTCCTTTTCTTTAATTTATAATGTTAGCAGTAAGAGCAAAAACCTAAAGGACGCCCTTGTCTGCCGGAATTGTTTGTATTTATTTACAAAAAAAGTTCTTTGTTCTTTTTTGTTTTCTCTATCCTAAAGGAAATACAACTTCCGTCTTTAGGAACTCATTTTTTATTTTTTTATCCTTCCACTCCTGCAAGGAGTTTGAACGATAAGTTAAAACTAAAACTAAGCATCTTTATTTATATAGTGATTGTTGTCATTGTTGTTACGGTTTGTTTATTCTATGTAAGTTGTGTTTACGTATTTGTGGTTATTTATCTAAACTTCTGTTAATGTGTTAATTTCTTTCAAAATAAAATTGCAATTTTTTCAAGTATTTTACAAACACTTATTCATAATTTACGGTTAAAATAAAAATAAGTAATAACTTTTAGAATTTATTTTCCTTTATAGACTTAAGTAAACTGAAATCAAAAAGGCATTTTTAAATCAAACACTTTTTATTTACATTTTATATGAATATGATTATATATTTTCTAAATTTCAGCTTTTTTACTATATAATAAAAAATATTTATTTTCAGTTAAATGCATCAGCTGAAATTTAGACAATATTTTCATACAAAGTTTGGCATTGAAAAGCAACAATTTTCATGCACAAAAATTATCGACTATTTTGCTGAGATTAACTGTTAAAAAAATATACAAGTTTATTTTTTGATGCTTAAGAAACTTTACATTTTATGTTAATTAAACCCCTTTTGTCTTAATAAAAAGTTTAATCTCTTGATTAGTTTAAAAATACAAGCAACTTCATCCGTTGTTTTTATTAAATTTTACCTCTTAAATGACAAAAACGAGTTTAAAAAAATAACCTTAAAGAATACTGACACTTTTTAATAACTTAATAACAACAATCACGACTAAGATGGTGTCAAAAATTTTATAAAAAGATTCGACGTAAAATTCTACTTATGGCTATTACGATGTCCTTCAATTTTTGTGTTGTACTAAGTATCCCAGAATACACAGTAAGTCAAATTAATCATATTTAAAAAAAAAGGAAACGATAAGTACTGACTCAAAAAATGTGCAACAAAAAATAAGTGAAATAAAAAAATATGGTTATCCTTAAGGAGCACCATTAAATGTTAAAAGTCCTTGGGATAAAAGACTTAAATACTGTCAACATTTTAGGATAATTTTGCTAATTGCTCAAAGCAATTTATTCTTTATATTTTTAATAAATTTGTTCATGCTAAGAAAGGCAAGAAAAGCAGGAGATTTTAAAACAAAATAATTTCAGCCTTTTTCACTTCACAAAAAAAATCATGACTTTAATAGTAAGATGTTATTGTTTTCATAATAAAATTTACAAGTATTCTTAAACAGCTTAATAAAGATTTTAACACTTTTATCAATTATAGTGCCACTGGGCATGACAATTGGCAAAGTCTTGTAGATCTTCATAACAGAAATTCTATAAGTGCGCTGCTTAAAGAAGAAATTGCATATTTTAAGTACAGATAATTTTTTCATGGGAAAGAGAAAAATGTTTTTGTGTTTCTATAATTCCGCAACAATATAAGCGCGTTGTGAAAAAAATGAACATATAAAAAAGTTCTTTTTTTATCAAAGAGTTCAGTTTGTTTTAGTGATACAAGAATATAAAATGTGATAACACATATAACAAACTAGAAAGGCTTACAAAATATTTTTTAAATTATTTTTCATTTTTTTTATTGATGCTGATGTCAGTTACAAAAGGTGATAAAAATGTTCAGGAAGCATTTAGTTGGATATCAAAAATCAATTAAATATTAATTGACAAACAAATTTAATATTTATTCAATTAAAAGAAAATTTTGTTAGCGAAATTTCGTTATTAAATTTTCAATAAACAGTTAATTGAACTTTTATATTCCTGTATATTTCTCTAAATAAAGCACTTTATAAAAACGGATATTAAATTATATGACAAAAAATGTTTTACTTTATACTCCCCCAGTCAAACTGCATGATTCGTCAAGAAATAAAAATTGCTATCATAGAAAAAGTGAAAAATAAATGAGTGGCTGTTCAGAAACGGGGTTTGAGTTTGCATACTTATTCTAACTGGAGAGGATTGAAAAGACCTGAAAATTTTTGTTAGTTAATTAGCGAACATTTCGTTAATTAGATTCTAATTGAAAGAAACTATGCGTCCATATTAATTTTAAATCAAACTACATACTTAAAGTAAAAATTGTTATTTGAACGAAGAAGGTTTTTAAATCATAAAAATATAATTTCTATGCATTCTTTATGGGCATACTGGTGACCTTGAATGATAAGTACGGCAAACATACGGCACAATATTTAAAAATTTTTAAATTATAAGTTAACCAAATGAATAATTTTTAATAGAATTAAGCTCACCTAAATATGCATGCAACAATTAATAAAGAGAAAGAACAACGAAAAAACTTTTGAGTTGTGTGTAGACTTACTCTAAAAAACTTCTCGCATTCCTATTTACAAAATTTGTTGTTTAAATAGATGATGTTTACAATGTACACAACCTAAGATATATGACGGAGTAGCGATGCAGAAAATGCTGCGTAATATTATGCTACTATTTCTCTAAAGAAATTTACAAAAATTTGTACAAAAAATTCTTCTTTTTTCATAAACTTGAGGTGCGGTCAGATTACTCAATAAATGGCCAAAAAAAAAAAAGCATAACCATTATTTTTAAAAATTTTTATTCAATCCTTTCTGATACGTATCATTGAATGACGATTTGTAATAAAAAAATTGTTTTATTTTACCTTTTGTATTTTTTTAGCATGGTGTCAAAGACCAATTAAATATTAATTGATGAACAAATTTAATATTTATTCAATTAAAAGGAAATTTTGTTAGAGAAATTTCGTTAAGTTTTTAATAAACAGTTAATTGAACTTTTATATTCCTGTATATTTCTCTTAATAAAACACTTTATAAAAGCGGATATTAATTTGTATGACAAAAACTGTATTAAGACTTGTCAAAAACTTAAGTCCCATGAGAAAATGTGTTGATGTAAAGACAGTATGTTATCAAAGTATGAAACAATGCGGAAAGAAATTTGAAATCCCATAATACCCAACCATTTTTAGAAATTTTTTTAAATGTTAACACTTTTCATTTTAACAGGGTTGTTTTTTTTTCCAAAAGCAAATAAAGAAAATAATAAAACCAGCTGTTGAGCAAACAAACATGCCGACTGCATCGCAGATAATAGCGTGCCGATATCTTTTCTTTGTCTTGCAACTGCTTTAAATTGCCCATATACCATAATTTGATCCATCAAATGACAATCACTGATGAATGAAATATCCATCACTGCGTAGAACAAAGTTTATGTCATATTCTTAAAGGGAAATGAAAAACTTGATATAAACATTTGTATACGTGTGATGTCTGTAGCAAACAGCGTTACCAGTGACTTTTTTTACAAAAAAATTAATGAAAATCTTGTCTGATTTTTGAGATAGATTTATTTACAAAACTTTTTATTAGCCATATTTTTAACTTTACTAATCAAGTTTGAACAAAAACAAGTAAAAACTTAGAATTAATTAACAACAAAAAATTAATTTAAATTTAATACGAAAAGCCGTGCAACGGCAACGCTGTTTCAGTATAAAATTATTGCAAATGTGTTAGTAAATAATTGTGTATGTATAAGTTTCCCTCACACATTTATTGCTGGGTAATGTTACGTGATATTTCACAACAAATCTCTTTTGATTTCCTTCTTACAAAACCCAATGAAAATCTTAATACTCAGTGTTATAGTGTGAAAGGGGTTTAAGTAAGTATTTAAGGACAAACCTCTTTTACATAATTTGGTGGTTACGTCTATTGAAAATGATTGAAAACCAGTACGTTATTAAATGTGCCAGATTTTTCTGCTTTTTTTATTTTTAAGTTAAAAACAAATAAATGGTAAAGAATTTGCAAAAGAAACTAAATGCTTTCTAGATTGTAAACAATTTTGGCAAATAAGTTTTTAACTGAATTATATTTTTAAAATGAAAAAAAAATATATTCATGAATTAAAATATTGCAGAAATAATAAAATGTGTGTATTGGTATTGAATAAATTAAGAAAATGAAATGTTCTACTTTTGGTTTGTATCTAGGAAATGACTTAAATTTTTTTTGCCTTAAAATGGCGGTTTAAAAGTACTAAGATTTTAATTTTTTTGCATTCTTTTCACATATCAAGTCAAAACTTTAAAAATTTTGTTCAATGTTGAAAGGTTAAAATTACAGTTGTATTTCTGATAAAATTAAAAAAGTAGAGCTATTTTACACCACGGCTTTTTGCATGAAACAAGTTTAATGAAATTTTGATTTGTAGGTATAGAGACGCAAACGGGGTAGACAAAATGGTATAGCTCTGATTTTAGGGGGATTTTTTACACTGGCTTTTTGTACGTTCGCTGCATATGTTTTGTTGTTTGTGTATCATTTGAAATGACACAAGCAACTGCAGTAACGAATATAAAATTAAAAGCGAAATGTACAAGCTTAAATGCCACGAAAAGTTTCATAGTATAGGGACACGATAAAACTCGTTGAAACTCTTAAGGAAAATTGAAAAATAAATGGCATGAAAAAATTCCGTGGTGTAAAATGCGTATAACCAGTTTTGGCCTAAAAGGACATATGTAATCTTTACAAAATATAGTAAAATATCAAAACATTTTTATCAAATTTCACGTATATAATACAGCGAACTAAATAGACAATCCTTTTTATGTTATTTTAGCACTTGTGTATTATTAATTTTTCTTAAGAGTTACCTTACTCTTCAATGGCATTGAGGTTTCCATACCTGGCTGTTAAACAAATACTTAACAGTTTCCTAAAGCATAGAAGTATGCAATAATTTTTGTCATGTTATTTGTTTTAAATTTAAAGATATGATAAAAAATAAGTTTTAATAAAATTCAATTAAATTAAAAGAAGTTAACTAAATTAAAAACCAGCAAACAGAACAATTTTTGACGATTGGCCTAAATTTGAAGAAATAAAAATTTAAAGTATTTCCCCACAAAAATTTTGGAATTCAGTTATTTTCTAAACAAAAAGCTTTGTTGCGATTCAACCCGGCACTAAAATTAAGTTAAACAAGTTGAAAAAAAAATCAAGAGTTTAGAAATTTCGGCGATTGTTAAGTATTTTTTTTACTTATTCTACACATACAAATGTAAAATTTTCTTAGAATTTATACGGCACAGGTGCCAGGCTGAATATTTATTATTTCAAAACTTCGTCATGTTTTGAAACTTCGAACGATTATGCTTATATGTTGGCTCTACCGTAAAAAAATTAATAAGATTAAAAATTAAATTTACGATATTTCAGATTTGATGATCGTCTGTCTGTTGTAATATCGATTTTTTCAAGAAATTATAATTTTTATGTATTTTGGATACAAGCCCACTGTCCTGATAATATTGTGTAGCACCTTCTCTGCCATCGTCGAACATTTCCGCGAATAGGGAAGCTTTTTCTGGCAACCCGTGGCTCCAGAACTCTTCATGTAAAATGTCACTGGAATAAGCACGTTTACCTTAATTTTTTTACTTTCTGATAGAACTGTATTATTCTGGCAATAATTAAACTGTTCTATGTCTTGTTTATATTATGCTTCCACGGAGTCAAATATTCTTGTTTTGCTCTCTTATTCTTAATTCAATCATGTGTGAAGCAACGTGCTTCGCCATATAAAATATTGAGAGCGAAGCAGGATTCAGCTTAGATCTACTTTTAAGGCATGAAAAATGTCTGTCGTCTCTAATTTTATCGCAAGTTTATCTGGACAAGCTGAAGAAAATGTAAACAAAATAATAAAACAATGTTAAAGGTGGTATGTGAAATGTAATAAATGACAAACCAAAAAATTGGAACAAAAAAATGGAAACAAAAAATAAAATTTTGGAACAAATTACTTGCATATTGTTTCAGTTTTTATGCAGAAGTAAAATCGAAACATGTAGCGTGTTTCGTGTAAATGGTATGCTTCGCAATTATGATTTGAAGAGCGAAACAAGTGCTTCATTTTGCCGTCGAAACATACTATGAGCTAACATTCGCCTTTAGCTATCGTAATCTCTTATTTTAACCCAATCAGCCACGACTGTCACATACACTTCTTGTGTTGATGCGCACCCCTAATGTTTTGTTCAGATTATGGGCTCGATTTTGTTGGTTTGTTATTTAAGTGATTTAGGTATATTAATTTCCTTTATGATTTACACAAGCTCATATTATGCGGTTTTCTATTATAATCAAAATTCTGAGAGGTTTTAAGTCAAAATAGCTGCCTTTTATAAAAGATGAATATTTTCGCAAATTTATTTTAATTCTTACCTTTAAAATCGTTTTTTAACACCCTGGTGGCTCCGTATTAAACTTTAGTCTTGAATCCTCAACTTTATTTTCTATTATTTTATAAATATTAGTTTTTTAATGATTTGTTATCTCAAGTTTAGGGTTGTTAGCAAACTAAACATAATTATTCTGAAATGTTACAATTTGGCCACAAAGGGCTTTTTATTTTACAAAAGCGGAAAAGAGAAGACTCTAACTTCGCAATACACCTTAACACACATGAACACGAGCCAAGAGAAATAGATGAATGTATGACGTTAATACATCCTAGTAAAAAAGGACGAAGACTGGACATTCTTGAAAACATGGAAATATACAAAACACGAACGTTTAACGGAGATATTATTAACGAACAGGTAAATACAACCTCGGACACAATTTTTACACCACTTAAACTATTAAAACAAACTTACAAACGCAAAACACCCACAGATGGTCACACTTACCTACCTAATAATAAAAGACAGAAATATTAAAATTATATACCTTCAATAAAGATGACAGATATCAGGCAATCTACCTGCATAATACCATTTTTAAATAGACACCATCCTAACGGACAAAACTACCTGAACCCACCACTATCTACGCAACAAACACCTATCCTTACCTATCCTTACCTTACACTATCTAACCAGTACTAATCAAAACGCGGCTTGAAAATGATGTCTTTACATCGAAAGCGCTCGCCAATCGTACTAAATAAACAGCCAGTGACGACGGTCTTCACCGAAAGGTATGACAACAGTATTTTATTTACTGGCGGAATAAATCCAATTAACTTAATACCAAACACAGCTAGTCAAGCTAAGGTACTTTTAACTAGACTTACTAACAAGACACTGCAACTGCACAAGACAATAGCAAACATACGGTACAACAAACAATGCCTTAACAACAGCATTACACCACGGTACATAACAATTAACATTACAACCCAAACATACGCTTCCCAACACGCAAAGCGTGTAGCCCAATTGACATGGATAAAGACTGAAATACACTCTCTTTACATTAAAAAAGACAAACTTAACAAAGAAATTTACCACATTCATCTCAAGGCAACAGACCTATTAACAAAACAAAACCTTTACCATTTATTTCCCTCATTTTTACACTACTTAGATGAAAGGATACAAAATCAAATGACTGACAAATACAAGCGAATGGAAAGAAAGTTTACAAAACTTACAAAACAGACCGACAAACGCACAAACACAGAATTTTACCCACGTGTGAAAAACCTTAAAACCGTACGATTCAGCGACAATGAAACAAAGCTAATGGAGAAGGGACTAAAACATAATTTACCTTTTGACAAAATACAAAGAACAATTGAAACCCAAATTGTAGACGCCGAAGCTACTATAACACACTTACCAACTGATCGACAAGAACACTTAAGACACAAGATAGCCGATGTACTCGAAAAAATAATAAAAGAACACACTATATCCAAAACAAATCCTAGCGAACAGAAAATTACTAAACAGATAAAGACAAAACTACGAAATAATGATCTATTACTTACTAAAGCAGACAAAGGTAACACGACTGTAATAATGTACAAAAAAGATTATAAAGACACAACACAACAATTCATTCAACAGACAAAATGTGCGAAATTTAAAAATGACCCAACCGATTCATTCCAAAAGGAAATACGCAGCCTACTAAAACGCTGTAAAACGTTTACTGACGGTAAACTATACATATACATGAACATGAATCCAGGACCCCATACACTTAGAGCACAACCCAAAATTCACAAGAAAAATATACCGATCAGACCTATAGTATATTACAAACCTGCACCTGCATATAACTTGGCTAAGCACCTCACCATATTATTGAAAGAGAAAATAAATTTGCAGAACATATACATGTTGCACAATACACAAGACCTTATCAATAAACTTAAGGACATCAAAATTACCGAAAATACGAGACTTGTTTCCTACGACATTAACGATTTATATACATCAATACCCACATAAGAAACGTTAACAATTCTACGTAACATGCTTTTCAACTTATACGACAATCAATATATTAACGAAATAATGGATATTGCAAAAACGATACTAAAACAAAACTACTTTAGATTTAACAATAACTTTTATAAATTACCTGATAGACTCGGCATGGGAAACCCGACATCCGCAATTTTTACAGAGATATTTATGCAACATTTAGAACAATTACACATCACAACCCTAATGGAAAAACATAAAATAACTCATTATTACAGATACGTAGGCGACATAATATGCATCCTAGAAAGGGACAACGCAAAAGAAATTCTAACGGATTTAAACACAATACATAATAAAATCACATATACAATGGAAAAAGAGAAAGACGGGACTTTACATTATCTTGACATAACAATAACACGAGGAATTGACTCATTAAACTTTGACATATACAGAAAACCAACCACAACAGACATTACTATCCACAGTTCCTCAAACCATCCCACCCAACATAAACTCGCAGAATTTAGACTTATGATTAACAGACTTAAGACAGTCCCACTTTCTCCAGACAAATATAACAAAGAACTGGACACAATTTACACTATAGCTAAAAATAACGGTTACAACTGCACTACTATCGACAAACTACTTAGACAATACAACACTAAAAACAAGAAGAAAGAAAACAAGGAGACAATCGATACAACACGACGACACATCTTTACTTACACAGGACCAGAAATATATAGATAAACTAACCTTTTTCAAAAAGAAGGTTTACAGACAGCACTAAAGACGAGCAACACTCTACGCAACAATCTCAAGACATCAACAGAAATAACCGATAAATTTAACACCAGCGGAGTATACAGACTTACTTGCACCTGCAACCATACATACATAGGACAAACTGGACGGACATTAAAAACAAGGTTCACAGAACACATACGATCATATAAACGGAAAAGAGAAGACTCTAACTTCGCCATACACCTTAACACACATGAACACGAGCCAAGGGAAATAGATGAATGTATGACGTTAATACATCCTAGTAAAAAAGGACGAAGACTGAACATTCTTGAAAACATGGAAATATACAAAACACGAACGTTTAACGGAGATATTATTAACGAACAGGTAAATACAACCTCGGACACAATTTTTACACCACTTAAACTATTAAAACAAACTTACAAACGCAAAACACCCACAGATGGTCACACTTACCTACCTAATAATAAAAGACAGAAATATTAAAATTATATACCTTCAATAAAGATGAC
Source organism: Cistogaster globosa (assembly GCA_937654795.1). Taxonomy (NCBI): domain Eukaryota; kingdom Metazoa; phylum Arthropoda; class Insecta; order Diptera; family Tachinidae; genus Cistogaster; species Cistogaster globosa. Next base: position 110,191,983 of record OW569404.1, on the reverse strand, counting down.
AGATATCAGGCAATCTACCTGCATAATACCATTTTTAAATAGACACCTTCCTAACGGACAAAACTACCTGTACCCACCACTATCTATGCAACAAACACGTTACACTATCTAACCAGTACTAATCAAAACGCGGCTTGAAAATGATGTCTTTACATCGAAAGCGCTCTCCAATCGTACTAAATAAACAGCCATTGACGACGGTCTTCACCGAAAGGTATGACAACAGTATTTTATTTACTGGCGGAATAAATCCAATTCTTTAATTCCATTTCTCTTCCATTTTAATGTCTTTTTTGTTATTGTCTGCCATTTTTCTTCAAGTGTCAATTGCATATCTGAAGTGCATCCATTTATTGTCATCATTATGATAATTATATTCTTTGCTAAGCGTTATAATCTTAATCTGGTTCTGATCACACATACTAATCCTTTTGTTTGTTAGGTACACGACTGTGTGTCTCATTTTTTATCTATAAATTGTTAATTTTTAGTTAATTTGTAAGATCAGTAGATAATATGTTATTAAAAGTATATTTTGTTTGTTACTTGTCACATGAAACGTGTCATTGAATTTTACCAAATTTTCTCTAAATTTCAAATTTTAGGATATTTTTTATTACAGAGTGTCAATATATTTGGACACTTGATGTTTCCTGCGGCTATGTTGACCAGATTCAAAACTTCACAAAAATTCAAATATGCAAAGCAAAAAGAAAAAATTTGTTAAAAAGTCTAAGAAATTATTATTTAACTGCCGAAGTCATAATTAAATTCTTATTATCTATTAAATTAAGTCTAGTGTAAATATTTATATTAAAAACTATCAATTGATATTTTTAATTTAAGTTTGTCCGCAACAAAGTTTAACTGACCGATTAACGGCTATACTAAAATCTATTCATTTCATTGAAAGATGCAAAAAAAGTTAGTTCCAAATATTTTTGTTTATAATCAAATTAATCGGTGTCGTTACTTCTTCGGAAAGCAAAAAAAGTAGTTAAAATAATAGAAAAAAAAATTAAAATTATCCAATTGTAACCGCTGCAGAAGTCAGTTATAAACAGATTGAAGCAAATTTCTTCCAAAGAATGAGCATGAGAAAGAGGGAAACTGGAGAATAAAGCGAATTTTTCATGTCTTGCAAATAAAACAAAAAATACCGCACAGTGCGAGCATCTCTATATTCTCAACAACTACTTATTTAAACGAAAAACGAATTCCATATTTGAACCAAAGTTCTAAGTTCCTTTTACGTGTTGTGAACACAGAAAAACAGACACAACAACGGATGAACAGACTTCCAAATAAAATGTTTTATATTTTCATAGATGTTTTATATTTATACAAAATTTTAAGAATATTTTTTTTGACAGTTTTTTTCAGCATACATATTTTGCTTTTCCAGTCGTAGTTAACATAAATGTATTTTAAATTCCTCTTTTTCTTTGTTACAAAAGATTGTGCTAATATATGACAGAAATCTTTAAAAAATACTGCGAGTCTTAAGCACGGTGAGTAAATGTTTGATCGTAGTGCCTTTCTTGGCCACTAAAAGCGACAAGTTTTGAGCAAAGAAATACGTAAAAGTTTTTGTTCCTTTGTATACATTCTTTGGCTTCTAGGGATAGAAGTATGTACTAATTTATTTGCATTTTTTGTTTGCCATACGTTACTCTTAATGTATTTGTGTTGTTCTAAACAAGTTCTAAATAAGTTCCATCATTAACTGAACATTTAAACCATAAAGAGATTCGTTATCCAGAAAGTGGAATTGGAAGTGCGTGAATTATTTAAATAAAAAGCTTAAAAGAAAGTAACAAAAAAGAAAATGAAATTATTTTAAGCCCACTTAGATGATAAATGCAGTTTACAGAAGACTAAAGTGATTCAATTGAATATGTTAAATTTAAATCGAAAATCTTAATAGAATAATAAGTAGGTCATTGTTTTAATTTAAAACTAATGGAAATTTTATGCAAAAAAATCTTAGCTAAAAAAGACTATTTTATTGCATTTGTATAACAAGATACAATATTGGAAATCTAATTTAAAGATTATAATAAGCGCATAAAAGTTTCTTTCAAAAAGCTTATATATATTGTTTAACACTATTGCTCGAAACAGAAGAATCCACTTGAAAAGTTAAAGACGCATATCTTACAAATACAATCTTCAAGTAAGTGAAGAATGCGAGGTATGTATCAAAAAACTCTCTTTGCTTGGTTATTTTCGAATAATTGCAGTTTAGGGCAGACAATTAAGAATTCAATGGATTAAAAACAGTCTAAGGTTAAAAAGTACTAATACAATGCGACATTATTTAAAAAAAAATATAGTATACCTGAAATGTAGGAAAGTGAACAGAAAATAATGATAAAATTTTATCTAGATTTCTAAAAACTGAAGACATATAATTCAGTAAGCTTATGTTAAACTAAATACTTAAAATAAAATAACTTTTGTTAACTATATAAATTATAAATTTCTTTAATTCTCTTGTGCTTAAGATCCTTTTTATTATAATAATTGTTCTCGTAATTTTAAAATATTCTTAATTAGTACACAAAGAGATGCAGACTTTGTAGGAGAGAGAATAATAATACGCAACATATATTTTACCTTGCAAATATTAATATTGTACACAAAATTTTTGTGAAGTTAATTAAAATATTTTTAGTTATCTATTCTTATGTTTTATGCTTTATTTTAAACCTTTAGTAATATAATATACTTACCTAATAAAAGGAATTCATAGTATTTGCATATTCAATAAAAATTTGTATTGGAAATAAGTTGGAAATAAAATGTAAAAAATTTTTTTTACGAAATATAAAGCAGACAATTAGAAATTTACACACTTCACTTGGCAGTGAAAAGATAAGTATGCGTGTGATGTTATATTGTATTTAGAGCGTGTTTAAAACGATATAAACCTGAACGTAAAATAACTATATAGTGAATATAAATTAATGGGTTTCTTTAGGTGATACTATTATAAGAATGTACGGATTTCGAGGACCTGTAAGTTTCAAAAACTTGTTTCTACACGAGATAAGATTGAAAAAATAACGTAAATATTTTATTTTTAATACATGTAAACTTAACATAAACTAACACAAAACACTTTTTTGTATTTTTGTTTTTTGTAAATTTTTTTAAACAAATAATAATCAAATAATCATTATTAAAATATGATAAATAGTTTTATAAACACTATATGCAAGAGTTAGTTCCCTGTTTTCTTCATTTGGATTAAAGAACTAAAACAGAATTTTAAACCAAAATCAGATTTCTTTTACATATTTCATTTTTTAAATCAACCATTTTTATGTGAAATACAACAAGGCAAAATAAACGTACAAATTAATTAATAAATATATATTATTTTTTTATATTCACATATAACTTTTAATATACAAGTACGTTACACAGACGCAGTACGTTCGCTAAAGCTTCACACACTTTGCTACAAATTTACTCGTATGCACTACATATTATATTTGTAAATGCAACGCCAATTGCTAATTAAGTGGGCGCCTTCTTTTTATTAATGAGATTTTGTACTTTATGTTTTATTGAAGAAAACAAAAATTTATTTATTTTTCTTTTCTATGATTTCTAACAACGAGTTTTTCTCAAACGACTGTTAATGGTAAACAGATTAAAAAGCATAAAGCATAGCAAATTTAACAAAAGCAAAAAAAAAAACACAAGTACTTTTGCTTAATATGTTGTTATTTATATATAAAACGAGGAATGGTTAAGCTTCTTCACGGAGTAGTACACTAGCTTTCAAAAGCAATAATTAGACATTTTCGTCTAGAACAGTGAATATTGAAGTATAAGCAGAAGAAAATTTCAACTCATGTTTCACTGTCAATAAATAATTATTATTTTAAAGAACTCAGATCATTTTGAAGGAGGTAACAGACTCTCTGATTAATACATCTTTGAGTTTTACAAAAAGGATGGCTTAAAATTATTTAACAAATATAAGCGACACATAATTACTCACAGACATCAAAAAATATTTTCTTTTAGTACTTCGTAATTTAAATAAATAACAATTTCTTTTATAAAGATTGGTACGGTTAAAAAAATAAAAAGGACGTTAAGCTTTCATATATAAATAGAAGTCATGTGAGAAATACCTTATTAAATGTAACAAATTTTAATTCGATAAGCGATTGGTAACCGAATATAAAGCAAGTCTCGGAGATAATTTTCACGGTCTTCTTAATCAGCAATTATTGCAATTCTTATCATAAGTATTCATTAAATGTAAACAATATTATTTTTATTATATCCAAAAATCCAAATTTTCTGTGTGACCTTCACTTTTTTAAGTTCCCCTATTTTTTAACCCATTCACACTGATTTCGCTGCTTTCACATTTTTTCAGGTTCCTCAAATAAATACCAATTCTCACTGCCCAAAAACATTTATGGTTGAGATTTCCAAAACTGTCTACAATATTTATTATGCAATATGTGATTATTTATGAATTAAGACATTTTGTAGGACGTCAGGTAACTAAAAATATCTTGGCTATAAAAACAGTGTGTTCTTTTCAGTGCAAAAAGGCTTAGAGAACTTTTCGTACCAATTCCATTAAATTTATTTCGCGTTTTTCTGTTGGTTAATACTCAAAATGTAATACAAGTTTGCAAATAAATAGCTCTCTAATTTATTCGCAGATAAAGTTTATCTGACCTGATATAAGAATTATGTGCTGTTTCAATCCAGACTTTTACGGTGTATGTATATAAAAAATTACAAGAAATTTGGGTATGTTTCGATATGTTTAAGCTTGTAAAATGCAAACAACTTGAATAAATTTTCTCTATTACAAGATTACTTCGCATAACGATTATCTTCTTATAATATAAGCTTTTAATATATTTGTAAGAGATATAGACATGTATATAAAGTTATGCTCACATACACAAATATACTACATACATTTTCTTTAAAAAAATTATATTAGCAATTTTCCTTTAAACTTTATAACTGAGAAATTGCTGTTTATTTTTATGCCCCTAAAATTGAAAACGTGATGAAGATGTTTTTTCTCGGGTATTTTTTCAAGAAGAAACTACAAGAGTGATGCTTCTTCTAACAATCATCTGCAACATAAAGTATAAATTTTGATTTAGTTTGATACAAACAAAAACTTTTCATTGAATTCCTTTTTATATCTTAAAAAAATATTTTATTACATTTCTTTCTTTTCAGACGTCACTTTGGAAAATAATACTTGAAAAAAGGCGAAAAAAAATTACATGTGTTGTTGATATGTGAAAATTATATTTATACAAACACAACACAAAATAAAACACATGTGTAAAATATTATATTTTAAATAAATATTTGTATTAAGTATAAAAACGAGCATAGGATTTGTTGGCGAATCTCCACAAAGCAACAAAAAAAAAAAAAAAAAAAGAAACACAAAATAAAAAACAACAAAATTTAATAACTCAAATTGTTTATTGACAATTATAGGTACGTTCCCGTACTCAATTTTGGAAACCCGCGAGATCCCAATGTGACCGAAAACTGTTCCCGTACTACAAGTTTGGGTACATGAGAGAGCTTTTCAGAGAATAAAATTCTTCTTCTTTCTGCACGAAACAGCCCAGACTTTTTCTTTGGGTAGATCATGGCGCAATAATACCAGGTGAATGCATTACCTTTTCGTGTATTTTGTTTTTATAAAAACTAATTTGAGCTGTCAAAATGTCTGGCAATATGTGTGTATGTATTCCAATATATTTTTAGTGGCTTTCTTATTTTTTACAAATCCATACACACATTACTAGACGTTTTTTACAGCTCGAATTAGTTTTTACAAAAACAAAATACACGCAAAAGTTAAAACATATGATGAACACATGATCGGAAGCAGTCACCTGTTTGATGCGCCTTGTGGTAGATTGTGTAAACTGAAAAACAATCAGCTGTTTGAAAAGTAAACACTAACAAATACAAAGAATTCTTTTTTCCATGCACGCAAATGTCTTCCAAAAGTATTATTTACAAGTTCTTTCCAAAAAATATTAAAAGAAATTTAAGAACATACAAAATATTGGTACTTTTATGTTTTCTATGAACAACCGCATGTTTGTTTTGGTTAAAATCTTGTTTTATGATAGAAGTTTGGTTTTTTTTTTGTGTTCCCGTACTCTTGGGCATTTTCGTCTTCAAATGAAAATTATTTATGTTTACTCTCATTTTACCGAACTTTACCCAAACGGAGCTTATGTGATTCAGGGCTGCTCACATGTTTTTAGAACAATAAAAATGAGAGAAAAAAATTTTAAAACTAAAAATTAAAGTTTTTAAAAAAACCATAACTTTGCACCGTTTTTTACTGGTACTTATGATTTTTATGATTTTGTAATATTAAAGTAATCGCAATATTTAATTAGTTTTTATATAGGTTTACTCTCTTATATTAATGACATTTTAAACCACATATGCCAAATGCGTTTATTTATAAAAAAATTAACCATGTATAAATTCAATACTAATATAAGCTCGTCATTTTATGACGAAAATTTAGATTGTAGTAAAAAAAAGATAAGCAATGGCTATAAGCCCTAAGCAGGGTGAAGACACGATTTGGGTTCCTGGAGCTGGAATTTTTAATGTCATTTTGCGAATGGCCGAGGACAAATATTATCAAGTATTAGGCGATAGATATTCTAAAAACTTCACCACTGTAGAAGTATCTAAGCCATATTTTGAAACACTAAAATAAGAAGTTTTCTCATTCTTTAGACTTTTATCTTAATAATTTTAGACTTCTTTAGTCGAAGACGAATGTTCACAAAAATCCAGTCAAAAATAGGTCTCCTTAAAAGATAACTTGTGTTTATTTTACCACAGAAAATACATTAAACGATAAATTTATTGAATTTTTTCATAATATAGATTTTTTTAAAGATTTCCAGATTTGCTCCTGTAATAAAAAAAGCTTTAAGCTTATAAGCATGGTTCCCTCAAAAAAACATTTACATAAAAGCCGTTCTCTCTCAATTTTTCATTACATTACATAAAACTGTCATTCATTACATTCACCATGTACATTAAATCATTGCCAAGTTTATTGTTGAGTTTTAAGTAAATTTACAAAAATGTATTTTTTTGTGTATTTTTTATTTTAACACCTTACGATTTACTTGAAAATTAGCTTGCAATTTATCCTCAAAAAGGACAACTTCAGTGAATTGTTTTCCTTTGCCACTTTCATTTACTTTTAAAATTAATCTTTTTATATCAAAAAATAAAAAACGTCGCGTGGCGTTTTATTCAATAAGGAAAAAAGTTGAAAAGGAAAAATTATAAATTATTTACGCTTAATGCTGTACAATGATTTATTTAACCATAAAGTTTCTACGAAACAATTTTTCATAGATGTTTTCAATAAATCTTTGGAGTAAATTTCAATACTATTGTTATTAATAAGTGCGTTTGAGTACCTTTATTGAATATATATGCCCAAGTTAATTTGAATTTAGCTTTTAAAATGTATTCACACGGTGGAACAACTTTAATAAAGCAATAAAAGTTCAGAGCAAGGAAATAATATTTTTTTAAACTTTTAAAAAGCTTAAATAATTTTTCTTAATAAAAATTAAAAAAAATTAAATTAATAAATGAACCTTAAGAGGAAAAAGATAATTAATTTCAATTTTAAATCTAAATGATTTTATAGCCTTTTGTGATATTTCTATGTAATACTAAACAAATTTGCTTATACTATAATAAAACTATTTTAAATTAGAAATTAAGAAAACCTGCGCTTGAGAATTATAACCGTAATAATTTTTTTGATATTTTTATATGAAAATTTATTAATTGGAATCTTTTCTATTATAATTTACTTAAATTGTGCTTGATTAATTAAATGCTTCCTGATAGTCTAATTAAATATTTATTATTAAAAACTGCAACATGAAATGTACTACTGTGGGGTAAGGTATGGACATTTCGCTATTCATATAGCTCATATAGTTATTTATATATGAGCTTTTTAATTTAACATTTTAAATTTAATGGTCATATTTGTTTTCACAAGGGATATACACTGTGTGTACATTTTTATTTTTTGCCTAAAACAGTTTTAAAGACGAAACTTGTCAAGTCAGTTTTTTTTTTAATTTAAGGTATTCAGAGCTTGCAGCGGATCTTTTTACTGTTGAGATACTTTCAAAATATCACCTTGATATCATATTTTAAATTCTAAAAGATTAATTTCTTTTTAATTGGATTTAAAGCAGTAGAAAGTTTTTTTTGTAATTCTTTTTACAGATTTCCATAACTTTTAATTACCTGAGCGCAAGGGCACGGTTCTTGCTGTCAATTTTGACTGATGCTTAATACAAAGTAATGATTCTTTTCTAATAGTTTAATGCATAATTTTTAAAAAAGGAACCAGTCCTAATCATATAAACGAAGAGAATTTAAAAATTTTCGTATTTTTCTTAAAAAGACCTGTAAAATATTTTTTTGTATAGTTGACACCTCTGTAATCTTATTAAGTGGCTCCTTTCAATGATATTCAATTTTAGGTGTCGGCAAAAAATCACAATCTTATGTGGTTCTAACCACCCGCCAAATGTGGCGATGAAAATTCCTTTTGAACGATACAAATTTTAGAATGATAACGCTTATGTGGAAATATTTTTATTTTGATTAAAATCATTATATTTTTGACTCCTCATCAACTACTACCTTCTAGGAGCTGTCTATGTAAAAATATATTAAATCAAATATGTTAGAACTTAAAAACACAAATGCGAACTACAGTTCATACAAATTCTTAAATTTTCGTTTTAAAATTACTTGAAAAATTATTAACATTTAATTTCTCTTCATATTTTTTTTTCATATTAAACCAGGATAAAATACCGCCTTAAAAATGGACGATGGCAACGAGGAAGAAAAAATCGAGTTCTTGTGCATTTTCTTTCATTATTGCAAAGGACGATATTAAAATAACCAGAATGGTGTTTATAATATTATTCTTCCGTCCAATTCCTTCGTGGCACATATTATAATAAGAGGTGAAAATTTTTAATTTAATATGACATACTCTGCTTAATTATATAAGAGTGCTAGCATGTGTGTATAGATGTGTATAAACATATATAATTGTAAATGTTTTGTATTATTTCAACAAGTCATTATATCTTTTTTGTGGTTGTAAACTTCTTAGGCAGCTGATAGTTATTCCTTGATAGTTAAAGTGCTGCATCCGTGAAAGAGCCAAATTCAACAACCAGTTCAGTTAAAAACTGTTTCTTGAAGTTTTTTTTCATCAAATCCTAAAATACACAAAGTATCAAGGCTTAACCCTATTGTTTTCGTAATTATGTCTGCTCGTCTGTAACAGCCTTTTATTTCCGGATCCGTAATTGGTACAATCTTGACATTGCTATATAAGATGTATTACTTTAGCCTCTATAACGTCATCCACATACTAAAAATTAAGGGATATCCCGAAAGTGACGCAATATTCATAAAAATATTGTTACTTTTTTAACTATCATAGGCAGACAATCAAAATTCGCACAATGGATGTAATTTTACATGTTCTATAATGACAATTAGAACAGAAAAATTTTAATATTGCAAGGATTTTCACTAATATGGCTTTAGTTTTTCAACCGTAGTAAACAAACATTTAGAATTCATAGTAATATCAAATAAAGCGTTTTTACGTGAAATTTATTATGTGGCCTCCTAAGCCGTTACAGGCAGACGCTTGCAATTACGATCATCCCGATAGTAACGTAATTTTCACATATATGGCCTTATTGTTCTGAGCCAAAATACGCTGAAACAAAAAAAGTTGATATTTGGTTTTTATTACGAAATTCTTGCACGCACTGATTTTAAATTAACCCAAAGAATGTTTAAAAAAAATAAGATAAAAATTAAAGGACGACCCATAATTGGTACAAAACACCTCTTGTGTAAGGCAAACTCAAATTTAGAAAATCTACCTTTTCATTTTAATGAATTTTTAACATTTGAGGTTAAAAAAGGTATGTTAAGTTAAAAAAGTTTTTTTATGGGACGGAGTTTCAGGACTCTTCTGCAATAAATTTTCTTACACCATAATATTTTTTTATTTAAACTTGCGAAATTTTTCTATTTCTTGTCAACGGCATATACTGGAAGTTTGCAAAGAGTGTTGAAGCAGACAATATGGAATATATGGAATATAGAAGCGCCAGAGAAATAACGATGAGAACACATCAGAAAAGCAGTCATCTTGATCTGTGTATTAGTAGTTAAGAGATGACAGGAGCTTATGGGAAAGAAGTGTAGCTGTAATCATAGTGTCTATAACTGGATTAATGTGCTGGTGACAGAATATTGCAATTAAACGTCAAGATGAAAATTAGCAAATGCAATCAAATGTGTAACATACTGACATGGAAGAGTATAGCACGAATGCATAGCGCTGGCTAAATATAGATGCCATTAAACATAAGAAGTCAATTACTATTTTGATTAGGATAGGTGAAAACCTGAGATAAAATTTAAAAAATTAACACAAAGCAGAAGAAACAAAAAAAAAAAAAAAAAAAAGATTGTGCATTCCTATACACAGCCCATCTCAATGAACTTACAGATTTTTTCCAGCAAAAATCATTACAAAAGTTTTTGTTTTATTAACGATAAGAAATTCTTTAATTGATTGCAAATGTGTGTAAAGAAATTAATATTACAGCAGTAGCATTTAACATTTTCTTTACCGAAAGATTTTATGAAGTAAATGATCAGTTTTTTTATTTTTGTGATTAATTTAATTTTAGTAGTTTTTTTCCAGAAGTCATGGTGAATTTTACATAAAATTTTTTAAATGTTTTAGAAGTTGGCGTATTTTTAACGCATATGTTGACTTTGATGACTTTAATTTATCATTTGTGATGGTGGTGTAAAGATCATTAACTAATTTAAGCAAATGACTTTTGTATGCATATGTTACTGTTTGTGTATGAAGAAAGTAATTTGTAATTTTCCTAGATAAATTATTAAAATTTCTTCTACTTTCAATTAGACAAACTCAAGTATTCCTTTCATTAACCAATGAAAACTTTGCAAGTAAAAAGAAGTTTTTTTATATGTTTTGTTTTTTATCAGAGATATCCTCAGTAGAATCAATGCTTTATCGGCCCTATGCTAAAGTTCCATGAATTAGGGCATCTAGATATTGATGCTGAAAAAAAATTTGCAATAACATCCTTAATAACTTAAACAGTGTTACCAGCCCACCAATAAAAAAAAAAAGAATCATCTACTTTGTCATTTGTTAGCCCCTTGCTATTTGATTGTTAATGTTTAATTTTTCTATTGCTTAATTTAGTGGTTGAACAACATAATTTTTTTATTTGTTCAATATTTTATTTTTCTGTGCGATTGCCGTTATTCAATGAGTTTAGCAGCTGTTGCATTTCTAGTTTCTCTATAATTTTTAAATATTTCATAATGGTTTCGTTAAGCGGAAAACAATATTTTACAACCCGATAATTAGCTCACTTTGATACTTTTATTAGTTAGTTTTTGCCCTTTTATCTTATATTATGCTTTTTTTCTACCTATGTGTCCCAACAGGACACAAGCACTCATTGCACTAAAAAAATGGGTAGTAAAGATCTCATCTCGTCAATCAAAACACAAATATAAATAAATTTTTACAAAAGCATTAATTGTATACATTTTTGAATTTTGTTTTGTATACGAATTAATTTGTATTGAGTGTAGAGTCGCTAACTTGTGAAATAAATCAATGTCATCAATATCGCATTTATCATCACGAAAGATAAGGATATTATTCAAACCATGAGAACAAAAACCCTTTTACTGTAAACTTTAATTCATACCAATCCCATTACTAAGTAAAATTAAAACTATCAACAGTGATTGGAGTGTAGTTAAAATATTTAACAAAGTTTAAATATTTTTGTTCAGTTAACAAACTAAACCTGATGTTGTACGAACATTGTTATAGACATTGATATAATAAAATGCTTTTATAGACTTATTCAACATAGTGAAAATAATTTTTTATATTATTTGTTCAATTTAATTATTGAAAAGGTATTAATTTTAAGGAACAATTTAAAATCCGTCAGAAATATATTATAATCTTCAAATATTTGTTCAAACGTAAGTCAGATGCGATCTCGTCCTTAAATAACTAGTATCGAAAAATGAAGCACTAGCTTCGCTTAATTTCTTTTTTTTCAAAGATACTTTTTGAAGATACTTTTACACAAGTACGCGTGTGTACACCGCTAAGTTGAGATTTTGGAGGAGGCTCCGTTGGTCTTAATATTTCGGTAAATTTTTTTCTTCTATATTTTACAGATAATCTTACATAATATTGTTCAATATAAAAGAATATGATCGTTGTAGTTAATAGAAACAATTTATTAAAATCATTTATTATTTAAAGAATAAATCATCTTGTTTAGTCTTTTGATTAAACTTGAATAAATGTTTGTTTTAAACTCTGCTTTTTTATAGAGGTTTTTTAACATTTTCTTTGTTCCCATGATAAATCCCTTAAATCATTATGTTAAATAATAAATAATATCTGCTTGTACTTTTTTTTACTAAATCACTTTAATCTTAATCAGTTTAACCTAATGAACTACTAAAAGTCTTAAATAGTAAACAAACGATATATTTTTTTCGAGTTTCACATGAAAACTCAAACGTTTGTTTTCGATTTAAATGCAATACATATTTAAACATAAATGTAAATTTGTTAATTATACCATTGCGTAAGGAAGTATGAAGTAGTATGTGTGTGTGTGAAAGATGTACTTCATAACAGCCTCATAGCCTGCATTATCCACTTAAGTCTGAAAATTATGACTTAATAAATGTTTTTATGTAGTTTTTTCTTTTACTACATATGTTTTACTATAAAAATATTATATTTTAATTGCAAGTGAGTTTCTTCTCAAGTGTGAAATTCGACTTTACACAATGAATTTTCTTTAAGGTTAGAAATTTAATAACTCATTTAAAAATTGAATTGTGCAGAGGGAACAATTTATTATAAATAAAAAAATTTAAATGGGGACATAATATCTTAGAAAAACAATTCAAATGGAGATCCAAAAAAACAAAATCTCTTTGTAGCATATGCAGGGCTGGAAATATCATCTCCTTATTTGTTTTTAATATTAGTGAAAGTAAAAGTATATTCAGCTTTACTTAGTTTTTTTCCCGGTACCCAATATACAAAAGTAACAACTCGATACTTTCTGCGTGAGGAAGATCTGTAAATGGATTGTTTTTAATACAGAAAAATGATGTGTGAAAGGAAATAGTTAATTAATATAACTGTACATATTTGCTTAATTCATAAATGCCACTTGTATTGCGTATCGTTTAATAACATGCACAATTTTGTTTTATTAGTTGCTAAAAAATAACTTTTAACTAATAATACTTTAAATCAAATTGGGTAAATTCTGTTTACTCATTCGACTGGTTCTTCATATTAGGCTTCTTAGATAGTCAGATAAATGAGGATATCGCAAGTAGAGTCTAAAAAATAGCGCAATTATTAAGAGTTGATTATTTTTGTATACGACCCTATTTGTTGTCGGATATTTACTTACAATTTAAAAGATCGTATTGTCTAAAACAACTACTCCACACTCCTGATGAATTATTATGCTATAATCTTGATAGAATAGTTTCAAAACCATTGAAATGAAATTTTATATTTATAAGAAATTTTATATGCAAATTATAAAAAAGAACTAGGACTTTTGAATCGAATAATGTATCAGAAACTACGAGTACTCATGAAAATTATTTATGAAATTTTTGTTTGATGGCTGGAGTAGTAGAGAAGCAAGTGACGTTAATAAAAGGGCATGGCTTGAATCATGAATGGCCTTTCAACGCTTGCTTTGTATATATTGCTTTGCTCAGCAACTCTAGCACGAGTTCTCCTACGACTTTTAATACTCAAAAACAAGTACAATAACTAATGAAAGTTAAAAGCAAAACTTTAAACAGCCGATTGCATTATCAATTTCTTCGTTAAAATGTACAATGGAACTGTAACTTTAAACAAGAGCTAAAAAATTGGCATCGTAAAAATTGGGACTTTAATATTGCACTATAATCAAGAACTTAATTCTGTAATGGTTGTACAAACATCAAAAACATCATATTTATCTCCGTTTTCTCTTGAAAATAACATATTTTACAACAAAAGTCAGTTCTCTATATTTGAACCAAGGTTCTAAGGGACCTCCTGACAAAATTTTATTCAAACCATCTAGCAGTTGTTACGTGATGCGCACACAGACAGATAGCAAGACAGACAAAAATTCCAAAAATAGGACTTATATATTCAATATCGATTAACATCTATTTTGACATCAAAATTTTCAAAAAATATTTCATGTACAGATTACTGATTAGTAGGTATAATCTATAGATTTAAAGAAAATTTTTAAAAATACCAGAAAAATTTTAGATTTTAAGAAACAAAGTTTAAAATATTGAAATTTTTATTAATTTTTCTAAAACCATTAAAATTGTTACTAATTAAGCAAAGAACAATTTGCTATTGAAAATTGTATATAAATCTCGCCATTGTCAAATATAGCACTCTTACTTGTTTTAATTAAAAAACGTAATGAACATGAATTTACCAGAGTATACCACACAAAAAAATATAACAAATTAGTTCAAAAAAATTTATGTAATTAGAAAAATTTTAAAACTGCAAATTATAGAACTTATTACAACAATGACAAAAACAAGAACTGCCATTATAACAGAAATAATTGTTAAAAAATTGCTGCACTTTATGGTGGGCAAAAACAAAAACTTTTGGTGTATTTGCAGCAAGTCACTATCATTTTCGTTCTGTTATAAACGTAACAAATTAAACTTTAGTTTTTATACAAGATATTTCTCAACACCATGTAAATGATTTCTTCATTATTCTTATATGTATGTTGAAATATTTTTTTCTTTGCTCACTTTAAGTTTTAAGTTTTAAAATTTCTTAATCCTTACTTCCAATTAAAAAGTTAATGGCAAAACAACAGTGCCTCGGTTTGACAATGCTGGTACTCTTTGTATTCTCTATTTATCAAAGTTTTGTTTGGAACTATTATTAACGAAAAATTAAAAATGATTCTTTTTAAATTTGATGCCAGCTGTTGGTATATTTAAAACGTCTAGTTACTAATCTCTGCTACCTCCAACAAAATTTGTGGTATTATTGTTTATTTTTCTAAATTTATTGCACCAACTTCTCAAATTTGATCTACCAGATCTACAACCCTTCCAAATTTTAAAATTGTTGTGTGTAAATCTTAAAATCTTGTTAATTGTCCCTTCGGGCATGGTAAAAGTTTTAGTATTTTGTGTGCAATAAAATCTTTAAATACAAATCTTTAGAGTCAAACAAGGGAAACCAACTACTTAAGATCACAAAACAAGAAGGGGAAAGCAAAAAATATTGAGAAGTTATTGGTTCATGTCGCCTAATTGCCTTCTGCTATTAACTTTTATGAACAGATGGAAATCACACATAGGCAGTTCAGCAAATATTAAAATATTTATTTTGATTAATAGATATGAGCATTTAATAACTGTGTACATTAGCCATAAATATGAATGCCGGTCATTCCGAATTCTCTTGTTTTGTTATTTTTTTTGGAAATCAAGCTCTGAGCATAAACAATATGATTTTCAAGTTTAATATTTCAAGACGCACTCATTTTATTTTTAGTTTTTTATCTGCAAATGAATTTATGCAGTTACACTTGCCTTAACTCTTTCGAGCATTGATAATTTATACTGGTATTAGAAACTTTTTGTAATTTAAATAAAGTTCGCTGTTCGTATGTAAAGAATTAAAAATCTTACAAGCATTGGGCAATTCTATGCAAGTATCTTTATAATGACAACAAGATGAAACCAAACATTTGGCAATAGAGCAACATCAAAAATTTTTCACTAAGATAACTGAAGTAAAAAGTATATGAATAACTATGCACAAAATCGTACAGTGTTCTTAGCATCAACAATTAAACCTTAAATTATATCCTCGATGGTGAATCGGATTTGACTTTGATTTTATTTAATCTGAAATACCCATAGCTTTATCGGCTTTTCAAGCTGATTAATGAAGAAATGATATAGTTAGAAAATTTAAAAAATAAATAACTCTACCACCCATGAGAAAACATGCTAACAAAATACTCTTTTAATATCATATAACTTGTACCAAGGAAACATTAAATAAAAATTCGAAGAAGCTACTTGTGGTCAAACTTTAATAGTGGCCAAGAAACCAGTGCGAGTACGCGGAAAAATGTGTTTGTACTATGATCGTGAGAACAGTATAAAGTTTTATGAAATAATATAGAATTGTGTCAAACAAGTTATAGATGTTCTAAGCATTTTATTGTTATGTATAACAATGAAATTATGCAATATAATTGAGTTTAAAAAATTTAAATTTATTACATGATTCTAATCCCAACTAAAAATGTATTGTTGTTTTAACATACTATAGTATTTTAAGCAAAGTATAACTGAAAAACAGTCGAATACAATATTAAAAGTGTATTAAAGCACAGTCAAATTACGCAAATATTTAGACAAAAAAGCATAACCTATTTTCACAAATGTATATTCAATCTTTTCTGACATGTTTCATTACGAATGACGTTTAATACTACAGTAAATTTTATTTTAAGTAGGATTTTATATTTCTAGATAAGTATTTAAGACGGACAAATTTTTTTTTATAATTTAGTGACTACGTGTTTTTGGACAAATAGCTGATTAACCTGACCGTTTTTGAAACTAGTGGTAAAAGTGAAATATAAAAAATCTTAATTGCATATTTGCTTTTTTAGTTAAAATAAATACGAATTTATTCTTTTAAAGAAATGTTTTCTTATTTTCTTAAAAACCTACAAATTATAAGTTTTATCGACTTTACTTTTTGTTTAAAGTAAAAGAAATTTAATGTGGGTCATTACTTTAAGAACTTTTCTATCGTAATAAAAAATCATTTAATATTTGTTTGTTAGTTACTGTTAGTTTGTTAAACATATGTAACACTCAACAAATCATGTGGTTTTTAATGTCAAGAATAAAAAAGTAATAAACCAGCTACACAGATATTTTTTATTCTTGACATTCTTAACAATGTTTTTTAGTCTCTTTAAGAACATTTTTTCATGTTTAATTTTAAAAACCTTTTTTTTTTTTTTAATTAAAAAACTTTTAAGATTATTTATGATAAAAATTAGCACTTCTGACTACTTAAAATGCCCAAATGTTTTTTATTTTGCTTTTTCATTAAGAAAGTAAACATTGTTGTGGTGTCACAGTCTTTATGGTGGAGGGTGATAAGTGGCAACGATAGAGTTTCTTTGATGTGTAAAACCACTTAAGGTAGAGATTTTTTTTATTAGTACTAAAGAATTTCGTTTTAATTAATTTTATTTTTTAAAAGAAATTAAATTTCGGAGCCGTGGCCTAACTAATTCGTAAAAAATGTTTTATAACGATAAAATTGTGAACATTTCAAATTTAAGTACTTATATCTTAGGCTTTAAATTTATTGAAATAAGATTTATAATATTTCATAATTTATAATATTCTAAATTTTTTTTCTGAAATGAACCACTTAGAGAATATTTCTGGGCTTGTCTACATCGCTTGCACTAAAAAGAAAATTATGTCGGTGTTGTGGCGTTGAAAATTTATTCCTTTTCAAGCAGGCCAGCGACTAAGGTTAAAAAGAAACTCTTAGAACACAGGTTTTTATTTAATGAAATGCCTTGTGAAATAAACAAAAACAATTAGTAATTAATTATTTTAAATTTGCTTATTGTGGTTTTTGTTTATTTCCTGTCTTTCGCTAACGTCCCAATAATCTCATCGACAGCACTTATTCATTTTAAAATTTTTCAAATATTTTAATTTTTTGTTTTTCCCGTTTCGTTTTGCCTTCCTGGCTTTATTTTCATACTTGCTTAAGAACAGTGTATGAAAAAATATGCTTATTTTATTTTTTAGTAACTTTACTTGCTCACATAAAAAGATAAAATACAATTCCACAATAACATTAAAATCCTTAAACAATTTGGCTCTTAAGTTTTTTAATAATTTTTTTTTTAGTTCTTTGTTTTATTTGGAATTAATAAGATTTTATTCGTTTGTGTTTTCATATAAAAAACTTTGCTTGAATTATCTTTGAGAAACTTTTTTAAAAATATATGTATGTATTTTGAAATAAATCATACATACTCTTCTTCGCTTAGGACAAAGCTATGGAGGTTAAATTTTAAAAACACACAAGAACAAAAACTCATAAGAAGTTTTTTTCAACAATCCAGTCTATTTAAAAAATGTCTGCTACCTCAAAAATTGAGTATATGAAGTTACAAGAAAATAACATGCCATATGAAATTACAATTCAAACTTCCAATATTTAAAATCAAATGATATAAAAATTTATAAAATACGAATTATATGTATGTATATTCTTTTTTAATTTATGTAACATTTGTCCTTTAGAGGATTTAAAAAACTGAGATATTTTTCTCAGTCTGCTTATATAAAGAATACATAACAATTTTAAGAATACAACAATTATAAATTTATACTAATGACTGCAGCTATGAGCCCGTTTAAAAAAAATCCATTATAAATGCTTTTTATAACTATTACGAGTATTTTTTTTTTCTGTATTTTTTGGATTATGTAGTTAGAGTAAATAATCACAGAAAAAGGGCAGTATACAAATAGCTACAAAAAAACAAAATGTATGTTTATTCATTATGATGTTTGTGTGTTTATAGGAAATGACATGTTACCTTTATTATTATTTTTTCAAAAATACGACAAACATATTTTTGCGATATTGTTATTTCTATTTTTACCGAAATATATTTTGCAAAAAAAAAAAAAAACTGCAGGAATATAAGCCAAAGACAAAATTGATTAGATTATAATCATGATAAAGTAGGAGAGTAAAATTTTTTTAAATATTACAAAAATTCTCTACACAGTTATTAAGGAAATTTTATATTATTTTTCTTTATTAAAACTTATATATCTGTTTGTAAAAGCAAAAAAATAATATTATCACTAATAAACTGTGGAAGTGAAAGCGAAACAACAGTGAGGATAAGTGCATATTTTGTAGAAGAAAATAAAAATTCCGACTGTTATAAGCACAATTAAATGATCTATATACACAAACTGAAAGTTAAAATAAAAAATAAAATACAAATAGAAAATTTAAGAATATATATAGAAAAATGAGATAAAGCTTTTGCTCAAATAACTCAATTCTCCTCCTACGACATTTGTAATCATATGAAAGAATTTTGTAAGTATTGTATCAAATATTTACTAAGCAACAGTTTCTGAATTAATGACAGCTAGGGACTTTGTTTAACTAAAGGAATAGATAAAAATAAAAATTGCTGTTTGTTATTGAGCTGTTATTGATTAGGTGTTCTGGATTTCACGATCAATTTCAAAAAGTTAAATTTTATATCAAATATAAAATTGATATAAAGTTGTATAACAGAGAACCTTCCTTCACTGGTACTTTTCTACAGCATCAGCTTTTAATAATATAATGTGACTGCTACCTGCTAAGGTCCTGCACTCTCCTTTACTGCCTATACTATCTACTATATTCCTTTCCTAAGAATGTTAGTTAATAAATAGTCATTACTGCCTGACTGTTCCTTCCCTTAAAAAATAATATACATTTAGTTTACGACAGCACTTTAGTCCCTAGTTAAAAACTTTATTTTAACTACATCCATATTTAGTTCTAAAAACTACACAATTTACCCACATTTTCCATATTCTTCCGCTGTGCGCTATCGCTGCGAAAGAGTTTGTGCCATCAAAAAATTAATATATAAAAAACAATATAGACAATTGTACTTAATTTTATCGTATAAAACAAATCGTTACTACTGCATATTTACAACAATGTTTCGTGGAATTCGGTCCAAAATTCACCATTTTTTTTCAACGCATTGCATCGATTTAGTTTGCTTTTAAAAGAACTTTAAACTAAGAAAATTATTTTGTACAAAACCTATTGAAAAAAAATTGTAATGGATAATATTTATAATTTATAGGCATCATTCTGCACCTTCTTAACGCTCGCCAATCGCTAAGAATTCTCCATATTATTAACGCTTTTCTTTACTCAATATAAATCACAGTTTTAAAATGTCATTAAAAATGTAGACGATGAGAATTATATACTCTTTCCGTCATACACAGACAAAAAATTTATATTATATGAATTGCTTACATAAATCCTTGACAATACAAATTATGAATTATTTCATAGGTAGTCGTTTGTGTTAAACTTTATTAAAAAATAAAATATCTTAAAGATTATTTTATTAAAAAAACACCAAAAATTTTATTATATTTTTGGGGTGGAAAAAGTATTATTAATGAGAACATGTGAAATGAAAAAAAAAAACTAACTATATTTTTCGGAACTACGGACATTCAAAATGTGTATAAACATTTTGAAATATTGTAAGCACATTATGGCGGAATGAAAAATATAAGTATTATACGAGAACTTTTCAAAATTCCAATTAAACGACATACATATCACAAAAAAAATTGTAACCAATAATACATTAGTAAGCTTCTTAAATAAAAATTTCAAAAATCGCACATAAATCTAGTTTTAGCCAACACCCCGGAATAAAATGCCTACCTCCAATTTATATATAACAAAATATGTTTTTTTTTTTTGAGAAAATAAGTTTTTACAAAAAGGTTTGAAAATATAAACAAAATCTTAAATACAAATTCAGCTGGTTTTCAAGAGGCTGCACATATTTTGTTTTCAAAGGTGCCAAAGGTTAAATTTTGACAAAACAATAAAGTCTGATATTTTAACTTAAAAACAAAAATAAATTGTTTATATTAAAAACTATAAACAGTTTTTTCACATTCGTTTAAGAAAATAAAAGATTAATCCTTAGGGATTTATATTTGAGGCGAATATAACTTGTCCCTCTTATTTTCTCAAAAGAAATTATTCAACATTATTGTCTCTTAAGCGACATTATCAACAAAACATCTTACAATTTTTTTGTTTGTTGGTGCTATTTTGTATCATCTCTTGTATTTTGTGTGGTGTGGATTTAGATGATACCCCATGGTTTTATCGATGATGATTTCGATGATCTTTTGCTGCAAAACATACAAATTTCAACATAAAAAACTTTTCTTTTTCTTTTTACCATCATCAGCAATGCATATAACACACAAAAAAGGAAGATCCTCCACGTGAACAATATGAGAAAAAACATTGTTTTCTTTTTGTTTTTTTTATAAAAAACTTTATTGAAAATAGTTACAGATAAAATTCGAATCTTTGAATTACAATATTTGTTTCAGTATTGTATGCATTTTGCAAGGTGTTCTTTTGCAAGATTTTATGTTTCCTCTTCTGTAGTTTTTCAATGTTTTTTTCAACTTGTTATGGGGATTAGTATATTTTTAACATTTTGTATTAAAAAATCTTATGGATGAATGAGTAAAAAATTTTATTATGCTGGTGACAATAATAGTTTAATGAGAAGTTATTGTACTTAATAATACTTCTTAAAAGAAAATGAGCCATTGAGAATAGCAAAACTGCTTGAGACAGTGACAAATACAGGCATATTATGCTTGATTATATGGTATTATCAATGTTAAATTTATGTTATTTCAGACAGGAATAGTATATTTAAGAGGTTGCACATTTTAAAGTTACATAATGAAAAAAAGTTTTGAGATATGATAATAAATGTAATTTGTGACTTTTTAAATTAGCCTGACTGAATTTTGTTTCATTTGTAATAGTTCATGCAGAAAGACGGAAAATTTTTGAAATGCTATATGGATCTAAATTAAGATAGATAAAGTTGCATTTAAAACAAATAAACTGTTCCTTTGGCAATAATTTTAGTCTTTTTTTTTTTTTTAAAGAGAAGTAGCACTTCAGGCATTAAAACCTATTTAGTTATTTTTCGTAACCGTGCTACATTCTTTAGGAAAGGGATAGATGAGTGATAAGACAGGTGGTGAAAGGAGAGAGAGAGAGAGAGTTATTTATTTTACTTCGCCGGCGAATCTGCTATGAGAAAGTGTACCGACGAAGGAGACTGCACGTTTTTTTTTTCTTCATTCTGAATATGTATTTATACCATTAAACAGAAAAAAACATTTTTTTGTATTTTGATTGCCACAGGATTTGAACCCTGAAACAACCAGGTTTGTAGTCAGCGTGTTTACCACTTTGACTACAGTAGCCTGGATTCGAAAAATGTAAATTTATTCTTGCTCTTATCGCGTAAGAGGGACGTTGATAATGACAGCAGGCGGTCGTATAATCTTCAAAGTTATCGCTTTAGTAAGATCGATAAAAACTAACATAAAATAATTTCTTTTTGTTCTTTCTTGAGTGTATATTTTTGTATTTCATATACATATATGAAAATATAATAGGAAGAATGAAAAATATAAAAACCCATAAATTGAAAAGTGTTTTACACAGATTATGTATTTTCTATAACTTACGTTTATTGGAGTTTTGGTTTACTTTTTTACGAGTTAATTTTTTTATATTTCTTTGATAGACAACAACGTCAATCAATTGAAGAAAAAAAGTTAAAAGGCATTATAAAGTTGAACTACACAATGTTTAGTAATGAAAAAAAATTTCAACGCATTTTTTTCTGCTAAGAGAAGAATAAAGTAGTGACTTTTTAAAGAAAACCATATAAAGCATTTCGTTCTCAAACGTTTCACTTGAAACTATTGTTGGTTTATATAATACAGTTTAACGATTGGAGTATCATAGTATTTATCACTTGTTTAGAATATACCCGTTAGTCTACCAGATATACTTTATTAAGTTCAGTCAGTGTAAGAAAAAATGATTTTTCATAGTTGTTGATATTTGATTAAGATCGTCTAAAATTTTGCGGCTTAAGTGGTTGAAATAAGTTTAAGGCTTCCTTAAATGCGCTGTTATAAATTTCATGTTTCGGCTGTAAAAAATCTCGACTTTAGGTTTTTATGCGGGTTCAAAATTTGTATATACATTTATTGCTCATATGAATATTTTTAGAATTTTATTTTGAATCCCTTATTATACGTTTAGAATATAGAGTGGACAAGGTAGTATTATCTCGAACCGGAATAGGTCGAAGCCTGTCAAATAAGCCATCATAATTTTAAATTTTAAAATTGATTGATTTTAAGGATGTATGGCTTAAAGAGGAAAGTCTCACGAGCCACCCTACACTCATTTAAGCACATTTAGTTTACATTTTAGGGGTTTTGTAGATAAATTGGCTATTAAGTCCAATCGATTTTTCACATATTTTTGGGGACCCTTAAAAAATTAAGAATTTATAGTCAATTGCCAAAATACACTGCGTATAAGCCAGCTTTTGCTTAAATTTAGTTTTATTGATAACTTAACAATAGTACTTGCTACACCCAGTACTAGAATGATTTGAGTTAAATACATTTTTTACGTATTTGATGTGGGTTGGTTTTTTTTAAATGTAAAAATTCTGATGATTCGCCTTAAATGCTTAGCAGCGGTATTTGGATAGTATTTTTTTTTTTTTTTTTTTTTTTTTGTTGATTTTATTCATTTTTTATGGGTAGTTTTAATAGTTACTTAATTCTTTATTTCAGCTGCTTGAAATAGTTAATTTAATATACTACATTGTAGAAAATGTATATTGTGGTTACTTTTTAAAACTGTTAATTTATGCCTTTAATACATATTCATTTGATATAGAAGGAAGCAATAATAAAAATGGATATAATTAGCTAGTTTTTTTTTTGTACTGAATTCATTATTTTTATATATTACCAAATGGATTATGTTAAACATTTTGAATATATATGACAATAGATTCAATAATAAGAAGTAAATTAACAAAATTAGTATGGTAAGAGTTAAATGTTCTTTATTCTAATTTGTTCAGCGACTTTTACTAATTTATTATTTAATTTATTATTTAATTTATTATATAAATTTAATTAGAATTTTTGTTGTTTTCATCGTTTTTTATATATATCAGAAACTGCTGAGTAAATTTTATATATTTTTTTAAAACCGTTCTCGAGTTATGATGAAATGTTCCACAGTATGACCTGTTTATTAAGGGTTTCATTTTAAGAAAGAAGGTTTTTTCATATAATAGTGCAATTGATAATTATGTAAAAAAGAATTTGTACTTAAATTTGAACTTTAGAAATAGCTTTTTGAGGTTTTCATATTTTAACATGTATCTAATGCTGTTTTGTTTAGATTTATTTTATTAATCAATTACGTTTATTTCTTTGTCTGTATTTAGGTTTAATGTTTTTTGGTTCATTCATAAATTGATCACATGACGCTGGTAATTAAATGGGTTTGATTGCAAGCAAGTGACAATTAAGAGTTTAAATATTTCCCTTGGGAGCTTTATTGACATGGGCAATTAAAGATTATGACAAGTGACGTATATATGTATGTGAAAAATTCGAAAAGTGATATAAGAAGACATTTTAATTTTTCTATAAGTTTATATGTAAGAAGTATTTGTTTCAGTCTATGTACAAAAAAATTATTATTTATAACTATTATATCTATTTAGCTTGCTTGTAGTAAATTAAAATTTGAAATGTCTTAAAAGTGGGTTCCTCAAGGATAGATTGATTGCTGTTTTCAAGCTAAGCCATTTCCGTGAATTTAAAATCAAGTCAAATTGCAAGATAAAGTAAATAATACAACTGATATCTGTTCTCTGCTTCTAATTTACATTTTCATTTCTATATCATTTTTGTTTTCAATTTCCAGAGTGTTTAAAATATAAATTATAGTTCATATTACGAACTGGAAAAATATGTGCGTAAGCTTATCTACGGCGCGCCGCGGCGTTAGGTTTCATTGCTAAGAAAGATTTCGATATCCTAAAAAGAAACCAGTAAAAATACACACTAACTCTTTGTTTTTCAAGCAGTCAATCACAACTAAAGTCTTCTGCAATAATTAAATTTTAGAATTCTCCAAGCCTTCTGACTATTTACTGATCCCACCTTGACTAAAACTTAATAAAAAATAATGTGGATATTAGAATCAAGGTTTTATTTATTAACTTGGTTAAATAGTACGTTTCTGGAGGAAATAGGAACTGTTATACTCATATTTTTTTTTTTTTAATTTTCCCTTTAAAACAAATATGAAATGTACCCAACAACTGTTACATTTATTTAAATGCAAAAAATTTAAATGCATTGAATTTAACACATGTAAAAACATTAATTTGTAACAAACGTTTAATTCTGTTGTTTTTTTTTTTTTTTGGTCGGTTATCGTTAGAAGGTTGAAATAAAAAAACGTAGTAAATTTTAATGTTTTGGTATGTTACTTTTTGTTACTTAAAATAAATGAAAAAAACAGTACCTTTTACCGTTCTGATAGGTGTTTTTTTGTCCGTTGGAATAAATGAAAAATTATTTGTTTTTTGCATATTTTGTTACTTATAAAATCAACATTAGCCAGAATAATTGAAAATTACAATTAGTTAGTAAGTCGCCCGTTTTTTAAATGAAAGTGTACTTGTTAAAATTTGTTTTTCATTTAAATTTACCTACATAATATTTTGATGCAGCAACTATTTTCAAAGAAGAACACTGAACTTGCAAATTTTTTCTTGATTATATAATACCACAACATGATTTCTAGTTAAAATTTAAAAACGGTGTTTAATCGGAAAACCATTTTTAAAAAGTTCTTTCAAAGCTAGCAATACAAATTTGTATTATGCAATAACATGTTATTTTGTATGACTTGAGCAAATTTTTGATTTATTTAATTTGTAATAATATGTTAGTTTTACTTCTATGCAATTCTTCAAATATGTCAATATTATAGATCTAAACAACTACAAGCACTTAATATGAAATTACTTCTCCACAATGTATTTGAATCTTACAACATTGATGTTAACACTCCAATCTATTTTGTTTTTTGTTCTTCTTGAAAAAGAAATTCATCGTATCTAGCGAATTTTTCATTGACCTTATTTTAAAAACAAATATTCTAATAAAATTTCACATATACATACAAAATGTCTCTGAAGTTTCAAGTTAAAAAGATTTTTATTTTTCAGCTCTCAATTAAAAGAAAACCAACATCTATTGTAGTACTTTCCCATTGTTTAAAATTTTTCATGTGTTCTTTCTTTAAAAAATACCAAAACACAAAAAAATTATAACAAAAACTACAGTAACACATATTCATCTCTGAATAGTAACTTGGTATGAACTATAGTCAGCTGCAAAATTTTTTAGAGCAAAAAAAAAATGATTATAATATTTTATTTATAAATCCAACTAGAGCATAGCAAAGTTTTATAATAGGAGTCAAATTTCTTGAAGTTAAGAGGCATTAAAGCAGCAACTTGAATGTTGATATTTAATTCTTACGGCTGTCTGGCAACCCATGTAATAAAACAATTTTCTGTTACTATTTTTCAGAAAACCAGGAAAAGAAAATAAAAAGAAAATAATTAATGTGTAGCAGTTTCAAAAAGATATTTATATATAAGCTTAAATTTATTTAATATGAGGCTTACACTTTAAAATATCATTACAAATAGGCAAATAGATTTTACAACTTGGTGTTTGGCTTTATACATGAACATGGCTTTATGTGAACTGGACAAAAGTAAGCTCTCAAATATTTTCTATGGCAATAGGCACTCAAAGAAGGTATCGTGCTTTAGGGTTGCATAATTATAAATCTAAAAAGAAGGAAATTCAAACAGCTATAAAAAATGGATTATCCGTAACATATAGTGTTATAACTACTTAAAGATATGAAATTAAGCTTAGTTTAGACCAAAGGTATCCACTCTTAGCATATTTGGGAATACTTGCCATAACCAAGCTGACAAAAGCAGAGCAATTTCTTTAAAAGGGACAAGGTCAAAAATAGCGGCATGAGTAATGTTTCAAAATTTTTCAGATTGATTTTTAATATCAGTCTGTTACTCTAGCATCTTTAAGTTTACTTTTATATTGCAATATTTTGCTCAGATTTGAGGGTTTTATTTACTGCTACGAGCCGTAAGTAAGCAAAATTACCACAAATTGAAAAAGAAATTCGCGTCAGGTTGACGAAGATCATTATCCTACCATGGTATTTAATTTTTTGTTTAAATTTAAGGATTGCATTAATCTAGGCGAGTTTGTGTTTCAAAAGAATGGGATTACGAGGGCTGCTTTATATATTTCTGGCCTGGCAACACTGAGTGCTGCCAAGTGCATTCTGACATTTCCATTGGAAAGTTTGTCATTTTTAAGCACAATCGTACTCAAAACGTTTTGACGTACGACAATCATTTTTCACAACTTTCGACGTGGATTTATCACGACAAGAGTGCATTGATGAACTTAAATCTTTGTATGGCGATGAAGCACCATCCTATAGCACTGTGAAAAATTGGTATAATAAATTTAATCGTGGCCGAAGCTCACTCAAAGACGAATTCCGTGAATTCAAGATCGACATGCGACATACCGAGAGATAGAGACATCCTTGGATTTTTTTCCACCAGCAAACATTCGATACTGCATCAACACCTGGCCGTAAAAAAGGTTTGTTCTCGTTGGATCCCGCACAATTTGAAAGTCGCTCAAAATAAAGGCTCGTGTCGATTGGTGCAAAGAAATGTTGCAAAAATACGATTGCGGTGCTTCAAAAGACGTTTATAAGATCGTCACAGGTGACGAATCATGGATCTCTGCGTATGAGCCCGAAACGAAACAACAATCGACCGTGTGGGTCTTCAAAGACGAGCAAAATCCAACGAAAGTTGTTCGTTGAAGAAGCACTTCGAAGCAAATGGTCGCCTGTTTCTTCGGCAAAACTGGTCATATGTTGCCTGTTCCGCTTGAGCAACGCTTGTTTGCCTGAAGTTATCGGAGAAATTCGAAAAACCAACAAGAGAAGACGAATTATTGTTCATCGGCTCAAACCAGCGCGTTTTTGACCGGCCAAAATGTCGAATTAATGGGTCATCCGCCATACAGCCCTGACTTGGCACCTAATGACTTCTTCTTGTTTCCGCACATCAAGAAAAAAATGCGTTGTCAACGATTTTCGTCGCCAGAAGAAGCTGTTGAAATGTTCAAAAACCATGTTTTAGAGGTGTCTCAATCGGAGTGGAAAAAGTGCTTCGACAACTGGTTTGAGCGCATGCGAAAGTGTATAAATCATGCTGGAGAATATTTTGAAAAACAATAAAACCATTTTTGATTATAAATACTCGCATTTTCATTATTAGTCCAGAAATATATAGAGCAGCCCTCGTACGTGCTGAAGCGACCGCAAGTTGGTTTCAAGAAATAGACTCGTCAAGTCACTAATGTAGTCTAACAAACTAAGAAAATTGACTGCTTATTGTACATATTATTTTGGAAACAAAATTAAATGTACAATCCGCACCAAGACCAGTCGGGGTGGACATATGCCTAAAACAGGTATTAAATTTTAGTGATATGCAAAGATCTTTGGAATAAGAAATATGGAAAAAAGAATAAAAAATAACTTTAACGATATTAGTCACAATAAAATAAAAAAAGACAATTTAAAAAACAAGCATTATATCTTTAAAAACAATATTAATTTTCTGCTTGGGCAAAAAAAAAAAAAAAAAAAAATGTGAATACAAATTGAATACAATCGAATAGGTAGGACAATGCTTTAGAAGGCGTTGAGCCTATTTCATTTGTATTTAGTTTTCTTTGGCTGTATTCATTTTTATTTAGATAATTAAGTAGTTTTCTGTTGTTTTTTCAATAATCAATAATAAAATATTAAATAATAAAGTAAAAAAATATTAAACGACCAACAATAGTAGTATAGTATTTTTTGCCTACTCATGCTGATGCCTTAGAATAAAATGAAGACGAACCAGGGCGGACGCTTTGTAAAAACTTATACCAAAGTTGATGATTTAAATTATAATATTCAGCAACAAATAAATGCCGTCTTAAGAGTTTCTTGTGTTTCTTGCACGGACATGTATTGCTCGTATAACTGATAAGTTGTGCAGACATTTATTAGCTGAAGAAATCTTTAACTTTAACTTGATTTGATTGCTAATTGGTAGAAGGTGACTTGCTTTAAATTTTAAGAAGAGGTGAATTTATAAAATCGAAAAAAATGAAGAAATATGTTAAATACCTTCTAGATGTAAGGAGAAAGAAAGTAAACTTAAAACAATGTTTAAAAAAATATATTTAAATCTGTAACAAAGATATTTTTTAATTGACAAATTTAAAGTTATAAAAATAATACAAAAAATTTAATTTTATTAAAAAAGGTTCTTTGAAAGATCAAAAATGTCACTAACATTTAAAAAAAATTTCCGGCATATTGCCACTATGGCTATTCTTCACGAAGCACATTTTGGACCTCCAGTTTCTGTCCAATATTTCGAAGATTGCTGGCCGTATATCACCAATTTCACGCATAGTTTTGGCCCGTAAAGCGTTAATTGTTACTGATTGCTCAGAATAAAGCAATGAATTACTTAATCACACAGAAAACAATCGGTAGGTTATAATTCCACAACCTTGGGTGGCTATTGAAAAGCCCATTGTATCCAAATGTTAATTTTAATAAGCTAATGGTTACGGTCGCCGCATTAAAACTACGTTTCGCCCTAATCAATGTCATTCGTATTTTCAAACAAAGTATTCGAATGTGGTGTGGTAGCAATCTTTGTTGACTGCAAAAACAAAATATAAATTGTAAATTTTATTTATCCTAAGAAGCCATAACAGATATTCTTGAAATACACTAAGAGTAGAGAAGTGAGCTCAGTAATAAAAAAACCTGTTGATTACCATTTATATGAGTTGTTATATTCTCGTCTCCACGATTCCGCGGTAATTCGATTGTTGTTTTAATAATAAAAATGGAGAAAAACACCTATAAAATTTTACAAGAAGCAAATAAAATTTCCCTTAAGAAATATGAATTTTAAATTAAAAAAAACATTCCAGCAGTAGCCAGTTTAAGAACTTAAATAATAAAAAGAAGGAATGTAAAAATAATTTTCGAACAATAAAGATTTTTGATAATATTTTTTGCACTCAAAGAAAATATTTGTCTTGACAAAGTAAACACAAATAAAAAGAGGAAAAAAAACCGAAAAGATTGTCAACATCATGTTTAGGCTTTGACATGGCTTCTTCTTGGCCCATTTATTTTATGATGATAACGATGAGTAGGAAATTATTGTTGATTGTGATTTTATTTCTATTTTTTATTATGGTTTTTATTTTTTTTTCTTGATTTTGAACTAGTTGATATGCCTTGCTCGACTTTTATGTATATTTTTTTTTGTGGTTGGAAATTTTAATACTTGATTTTTATGTTTATTTATGTTTTTTTAATGCAAACAATAGATCAAACAATAGTTTAAGGAATTTCTGTTATACTTAGCCGTCGTTAAATATTCTTTATATTTATGTATTTTACGTAAGTCAACGTAATTATGTAAGAATAGTTTATATTTGTAAATATTTAACATAATTTGCAATACTTATTATGAAAAAAGTCTGACAAATGCCAATAGACTCATACATGAAGGGTTCAATATCATGAGTGTGATCCCTTTTAATTTTATATATATATTATTTATTAATAAAAGGTGTCAGCCCCTTACTATTAAAAAATTTAACAAGGGCGCGCATCATTTAATTTTATTATAATATAAATTAAAAGGTTTATAAAAACGTTTTTAATTTTATAATTTATTATAAATGCCAATTTTTATAGCGAACATATTTATACATATTCAGTGCAAGTTTAAAAGTCAGAAGGTTGAAAACCAAAAACAATAAACATAAAAACCACGTCACTGTTGAAACGCCCGTTAAAAATAAGTTTTATTTTTTATATTGTATACATGTCCTTACAGAGGGCTTAAAAATACTTTAACTGTCTGCTCATTGCGGTGTTATATTTTATAAATTTTCGGTTCGAAACCAACATCAAATTAGCATCAGCTGATGTGAGACATATTTTTCTTAAATTTATTGCAGCAATTAGAGAGACATCAAATGTGATTATCAGAAGTACATAAATCCACGTTTATAATGGCAAACGCCTGTTGTCTTCTTTACATCTAAAAACTTTAAATGTATTTTTAGGTAGCAGTTAAGTACCTTTTTGCAATTCTTTACGTCACTGCATTTCTTTTAAAAAATATTTGGGTTGTTTTTCATACATCAATAAATTATACAGAATATGTTTATTTTCTATAAAACAATATTAAAAATTCATAACATTAACTTCCTTCTAAAAGGTTTTGTGTGTAAATGCAATACATTTCAAAATAAAATTTTTAAGGTTATTGTTTTTTAATGTAATTTTTTATAAATAATTTATTTTGCTTTTTTTTTTGATGTGTGAAATCTTTAGAGGGACATGAATTGAATTTTATCAATACTGATGTTTTTGAAAAGGCACTCAATCTTGTCGACTTGGTTTCACTAACTTAAAGAAGAAGAGAACTTTGTTAATTCGTCTGAATTTTTTGTTATATTTATGCTCGCAGTACTCAGTTATTTTGAGTATTAAATTTAATTAAATTTCTTAAAAAATGAACTAAAATATTATTTTTTACTGTTATAGTCAAACGCTTGAGAATTATATATCTGCAATAATACTAAATATAAAATTGGAAATCAAGGGGTGTCCACGTAGAAGATGTTATTTTGGTTATATCGATTGAAATTTAGCGCAATAATATTTAAGAAAGTTGACATTTACCAGAATGTGTATTATTAAATTAAGAAATAAAAGGTGTTGTTATCGCTTGATCTGCAACCCGGCTGAGAGACCGGGAGATAGAACCACAGGTGCGAGTCCCGTTGAAGTACTGTGGGGCTATTTTGAGCGGGAACTTTTTGGGGCCGCGCAGATCAGATTATCTGGCAAGGTCACCTGTACGATTTCGAGGACATTTTGGCCTGATTATGATGGCAGGAGAACTGCAAGTCTACTAAGGTTTCCCCGTGGACAACTGGGCATACTGGTGGCTGTGCTGACAAGGCACTGTGTCATCGTTACTCATGCCAGGAGACTGATTCTTCCATACCATGACTTCTGCAGAAGTTTTCGGAATGAGGAAGGAAGAAAACGGTGGAGCATTTGCTTTGCCATTGTCCGGCTCTTTCTGGAAACAGAGCGGCTCCTCTCGGCAGTCCAAGACTGCATGCTCTTCCGAACCTTTTGGTCTATGGTGTTGTTAGGATAAATTAGTTTTTCCGGTCTTCGGGATGGTTTGGGGATGGATCTTAGACGGTGACATAGGAACCTGAATCAATTCTATGCACATCCCTCTTAGGCAATACAACGGGACGACTTTAGGACCCAGGTGGGTAGGTTTCTTCCTATTCCGGCAGCCTGTGTAACCTAACCTACCTCCAATTTAAAATTGAAATCTATAGGATGTTTCAATAGGTGATGCTGTGTAATGTATATGGTCTTATCTTTTAAAGTCTTATAGACATACACTTGCAACTTAAAAAAAGTGTTTCGCTATATCCACATTAAGACGTAAAAAAATTAAAGTGCGTCCTCCTAGTTAACGTAATTTTAATTTTACGGCCCTATATTTGAACCTTTACGAGTATAGTCAAAAATTTACAATGTACTTTATACAATATGTGATCCTGTCTACTAAAACAAGAAGTTAAATCATTTAGAATTAGATATTAAAGGGTGTCGCCATGGTTAAAATTTTATGTATAAAAACTTAACTTTTGAACTGCTAGAGATAGATAATTAAAATTTATTCAAAGATTGAATTACGATCTGCCCTTCCGTCTGTTTTGAGGTCAGTTTTCTACAGGAATTATTTTTATATTCTTTTAAAATTTTATTATTTCTTAAGTGGTCTAAAATATCTCACTGAGTTCATGAAGAAACTAGGTATTTTTGTTTCTGGAAGCTATAAGCCATCGCTGCTTCAATTTTCTTAACTAATTACCTAAAATATATCAATGTTAAGGCTTTGTAACATTGTTTAATTCTTCAGCAACAACAAATGGTAAAATTCTAGCTCCTTAAAATGTGCTAGTTAATATATCTAGCCCAATATTCATTCGTAATGAAGAATTTTAAGAGACAGTTTCCCAATACATGCAAGAGGAGAGGCATATAGTTTCCGAATCCAAATAAAGCCAACATTACTTAAACATTATTTTAATAAAATTATACACATTAATAATTCCATAAAATGCAGGGTTTTTGACATCAACAAAAGCTATTTGTTCTTTACGATTATATTATGCACTTCTTCTATTAAACATGTTTTAAGCTGCATAAGTATAAGACACACAAGCTAAGCTGAAAGTTTCTCTTGCTTAATATAAGGCCGAAGCAATATTAGGTAAAACATCTCATTAGTGTAACAATTCACCTCAAAAATGGAAATAATATTATGCAAGAAGTAAAAAAAATAACATATACATTTAGCTGCTATTACAAAAATAATGTGCCTTAAAAAATAAGCCAAAAAGCATATTTGTACTTGTATAAATGTAAATTTTTGATATAAGGATGTGTATTAAGAAAAGGAAGTAAAGTTTAAACGTTGATCAGCGAGTCGATTTTTCAACAAAATGTTTGGTTGCTGATGTTTTTGGTAGATAAACAAGACTTGTTATGCAGACACAATGATAATGCAAACAAACTTATTCATAGGAATTTAGCAAATAAAAAATGCAGCAAAAAACATTATATGTTATAAATAAAGGCTTAAATAATAGCGAAATAACGAGAAGATAAGTGTTGAACGTATTGCAATCGTTTTTAAGTGAGTATTCAAGTAAAAATCCCAAAGTTTTATATAAAATACGTTATGCATAAGCTACAACTGACGAAAACCACCTGCAGATATTCTTCTCCTCTTCAGGCATAAAACAATTAGTTGATAAGGATTTTTTGTGTTTGCATCAGGTATGGAAAACTAAAACTTTTTTTATTTTGTCTTTTATAACAGAAAATGTCATCTTTTATATTTTAAACTGATTAACTAGACAGATTTTATATTACGGAAAAGGTTTAAATTACTGACTGAAGACAACACATATAATCGATTAATTTTTGATTTTGTGATTATTAGCATGTGCATAATCATTCATAATTGAATGCTTCATTTGCAATAACGGCTAAATCTACTACCTTTTTTTTATAGATACCTTGCTTTTCTTAGAAAATTTAAATATCAAAAAAGAATACAAAATATTATATTTTAGTTAAAAAAATATTTTTTTTCGAATGAATAACACACGGCATATCACCGCGCTTATTTATGACGAAACACGTCCTGGAAGTTGCATTTTACGCCAGCATTTTATTCATTGCTAAGCAGTCAGTAAACCAGTAAATACTTTATTTATGATTTAGTCATAATACACTAGCTAATGACGCGGTGATACTTTAAATATAGAAAATAAATAAATAATTCATCAAAAAATAATAATTTGTCCAATCTAGTAACTGCGTTCAAGTATTGGGCTGCAAGAAACTCATCTATTACCCTACTGAAGTTATTGATTTTACCATCATGGCTACAAGAATGCGTAAAGTGCAGCAATATTTTAAATTCTATTTTATGAGGCAAAAAAAAAAAAGAAATATCCAATATAGAAACTTGGGTCGGAAATAGTTGCTGTCTATACACAAAATATAATGCCTAATGAATCAACAAATAATTATTTATATTGATAAATTGTTTATAAATTGTTATGCAAAGCTTTTCATAAAGCCTAAAGTAACGCCATAATTATTTAGATTTTTCTTTATTTTTCAAGAACCTTCACAAAGTCAAAAACTATTGGGCAAAAACAAAGATAACGAAGAGATAAACATCAAAAGCAAAAGTAGAAAAGCTACATAGTCAACAATAATATTTATATTTTGCGTCAAAAACAGAAAAATTTAGTTGTAGTTATATTTTTAATTTATATGTACGTTTTTTGTTATTCGCCAATATGTAGATAATAATTATTTGTTTTATATTGTTACCCTTAAGCGTTTTCAGTATTATGTATTTTTTCTTATTGTATCTGCAGTATTAACGGTTGTATCATATATGTTAGATATTTAGCCAATCTGGCATTACCATGTAATTCAGTAACCTTACAACACTAGTATTAGAAATAAGATAAGATGTGAAATTAGATAAGTTGAGATAATTGAAAATAAAAGAGTTAGTCATGAAATTGAACTCAGAAGATTAAGACGTGTTTGAGTGTAATACACAACATATTGGCGACGAGGCAAAAATAAAAGTAAAAATTTTGTAATTAAACATATTGTGTAATACACAATTGTACAAAAAAAAATAAATAGAAGTCACTTAAAAATAATTAAATAAACATAAACATTTTTGTGACATAAACTGAATGTGTTAAAATAAAACAAAAGTAAAACAACAACAACACACGCACACACATATAAAATTATAAATTAAAAACCAAAAGTGTAAATGCCCGGTCCAGATATAAAAGAGGATAACACGATGGCAGTCACATTAACCCAGGCACAAAGTGTAGCGGAATTTTCGCCAAGTAATGATAATTGGCTAATGTGGAAGGAACGGCTGGAAATACATTTTGCAGAAATAAACTGCAAGGAAGAAAACAAAAAAAAGGCAACGTTACTGAAAGCGATCGGTTCTGAGGCATACAGCATGCTACATTGCTTATGTAATCCTACGTCACCGGTAGATAAATCATATAAAGATTTGTGTGAGCTTTTAAAGACGCAATACACACCGCAAACAATAGTATTCAAGGAAAGGAGGTCATTTCATCAATCGGCATGCCATGAGCACGAAAGCATTTCAAGCTGGTATGCTAGGGTGAAGAAGTTGGCGATGAATTGTTGTTTTGGTGATAACTTGGAGGCTTTTCTATTAAATCAGTTTGTGATGGGCCTGCCAAAGTCGTTTCTAGAGGAAGGTAAAATAAAAAGGCGTTTAGAAAAATGTCAAACCAATTATGTAAGCTACAGTGGAGATAAAATCAAGATTCTTGGTGAGTTTTGTGCAAATTTTGTATACAAAGGTGTTGAGAAAAATATCGTCGTTGTTGTTGCTGATACTAACAATCCTCCATTGTTAGGGAGAACGTTTTTACGCGAATTTACTTTTGATCTTGTTCAAACTGATACAGTTAATCAGATAGCTAAAATAGCAAATAATCAAATAGATAATTTAAATTTGATGGTAGACGAAATTAAAAATCAATATTGTGAAATGTTTAATAATCAGTTGGGAACATATAAATGTGCCGAAATTTCTTTGTTGGTCAGTGAAGACATTAAGCCTATTTTCTTTAAGCCACGTCCGTTACCACTTGCGTGGAAAAATAAAGTTGAAAATCAACTGAAACAGTTGATCGAAGGTGGTATATTGGAACCGGTTGATCACTCAGAGTGGGGTACACCATTAGTACCAATTTTAAAACCTAATGGTGAGTTGCGCTTGTGTGGTGATTATAAAGTCACAATTAACAAATATTTAATTGATTTTCAATATCCGCTTCCACGGATTGATGAGATTTTTGCTTCGCTACAAGGTGGATGCTTGTTTACTAAATTAGACTTAGCGAATGCATATAACCAATTAGTTTTAACTGAAGAGTCTCAATTCTTGTGTACTTGGAGCACTCACATAGGGACTTTTAAAATGAAGAGGTTACCTTTTGGTATTAAAACGGCAGCAGCCATTTTTCAAAAGACCATAGAGAGCTTATTGAGAGAAATTCCTGGAGTTGTTGTATACCAGGATGATATAACTGTCACGGGTAAGGATCTAAACGATCATATCAAGAATTTGAAATTGGTTTTAAACAAACTACAGTCTGCTGGGCTTAAGCTAAATGCTCATAAATGCAGATTTTTTCAGCATCAGATTTCCTATTTAGGATTCACCATAGATGCAAATGGTCTAACTAAAAATGAAGAGCGAACGTCTGCAATAAATAATGCACCTACTCCTAAAAATGTTCCTGAATTAAGAGCTCTAATCGGAATGTTAAATTACTATTCCAAATTTATTAAAAATTTTGCAAAAAAGATGGTTCCATTATACAATTTATTAAAAAAATGTGTAAAATTCGAATGGTCGAAGTCGTGCGAAGAGGCTTATGAAATATTAAAAAAAGACGTTACATCTGAACAAATCTTAGTTCATTTTAACCCCAACTTACCCATTGTGCTAACAACTGATGCAAGCAACACTGCTGTTGCTGGTGTTTTATCTCACATTTGTCCAAATAATGAAACCAAACCAATTGCTTTTGTTTCAAGAGCACTATCTAAAACTGAAATGAATTACAGTACACTAGAAAAGGAAGCCTTGGCAATTATTTTCTGTGCAATTAAATTGAAACAGTATTTACTAGGACATCGATTCGTTTTGCGAACTGATCACAAACCACTTCTCACAATTTTTGGGGAGCATAAAGGCTTACCTATGATGGCTTCTGCACGTATGCAGCGCTGGGCATTGATTTTATCTGGCTTCAATTATAGTGTAGAACATGTTAAAGGTTCACTAAATGATGCTGATAATTTATCAAGAATGCCACAACATATAACTTCAGAAGATTGCACTGAAATTAATTATGTTAATCTTGTTGAAAATGAGAATTATTTGAATATAGACTTTAGAGACATTGCTAGAGAGACACGTCGTGATCCAGTCTTGTCTAAAGTAGCTATTGCTATTGATAGTGGTCAATTGCACAGTTTAAAAGGTGATGAGTATGCAGCGTTTCGTGAAAAATCAACTGAACTTTCGGTTGAATATGGTTGTGTTATGTGGGGATATCGTACAGTAGTTCCTACGAAACTGCGCGAGTCCATTCTTCAAAATTTGCACTCATCACACTTTGGCATAGTAAAAACAAAGGCGTTAGCTAGGAGTTATGTTTGGTGGCCCGGAATAAGTAAACACATTGAAGATTTAGTAAGAAAGTGCAAATCTTGTCAGGAACTTCAAGCAAGTCCTGAAAAGAGTATTTTGTTTCCTTGGACACCTACTTACTCAGTATGGAGCCGTGTTCATATTGATTTCGCTGGACCTATTAAGGGTCAATATCTATTTGTTGTAATAGATTCATTTAGCAAATGGATTGAAGTATTTTTGACTAAGGAAATCACTTCATCATTTGTGATTAAAGCCATGAGAACACTTTTCTGCAGATATGGTTTAGTGGATGTTGTCGTAACTGACAACGGGCGTCAATTCACGTCTGGTGAATTCAGAAATTTTTTGACAGGAAACAAGGTAAAGCACATCCTTACTGCTCCTGGGCATCCATCGACGAATGGACAAGCCGAAAACTCAGTTAAAACAGTAAAGAAATCTATTATAGCAAACTTAAAACAACAAAGAGAAGCAGATTTACACACAATTTTGAATCGATTTTTAATAGACTACCGCAATACTGAGCATTGTAGCACAAAAGAGTCACCTGCAAAGTTATTTTTGGGCAGAAATTTAAAAACTCGTTTTAGCAGCCTAAAACCACCACTAGTGAGAGAATCTCTTTTAGCTAGTCAAGATAAAAGTATTAAAAATCATAAAGGTAGACGCAATGTGCAGTTTGAACAGGGTCAAAATATCCTCATACGTGATTATAGAGATCCTAATAAACCAAGCTGGTCTTCAGCCACTGTAAAAAAGCAAATTGGTACACAATCTTATTTGTGCACACTTACTGATACCAACAGAGAAATTAAGAGGCACTTAGATCAAATGCGTGATTTGGGTGGAAGTACCAGTAACAACAACAATGACAACGACTTTCAAGAAAGTAGTGATCGTATCGCCGAAATGAAGGCAGAAGAAAGCTTTGGTGGCGATGAGCAGGGTGTTACAGATCATGCATGTTCTAGTGAATCGAGGGAAGTGGATGAAGAGCCATCAGTAAGGCAATTGAGGCCCAGAATTGAGGGCAAAGTTATTAAGAGTAATAAGTAAACCATCATTTTGTAATTATTGTTAATCATACTCTTTCATGAAATTAAATTGAATTGTAATAAATCTTTGTTAATATTGTAATATATAAATATTTTATATTTCAACAGCTCAAGGAGGAGCGTGTTAGATATTTAGCCAATCTGGCATTACCATGTAATTCAGTAACCTTACAACACTAGTATTAGAAATAAGATAAGATGTGAAATTAGATAAGTTGAGATAATTGAAAATAAAAGAGTTAGTCATGAAATTGAACTCAGAAGATTAAGACGTGTTTGAGTGTAATACACAACAATATATATTTTTAATGTCTATGTATTATAAATGCGATCTAGTGTATACTCTTTTAAATAATTAAGCATTTTACAGTGTTTTCAATAATTTGAGAAAAAATAATAATTTTCGCTTTGCAAATATATGAATTTTGCAGCAAATGCAAAATGTGCAATAAGTTGGTACAAATAAATTACGGCTGGCAAGAAACACAGAACATTATTATTAACTGCAGATTGATATAAAATTTGTACGATATTTTAATTATTGTGCATGATTTTTTCAGTGATTGGTTTTTTGTAGATTTTTTTTTTTGTTAATAGAGAGGTGCGTATTCAAGTGTATAAGTGTGTGAAATAGTAATATGTAATTTCCAGATATACGTCAAACGAGATGATAAATTAAAAAATGTTTAATTGATTATGATATTTTAAAATGAAGAGAAAATTAAGAATAAAAGTTTAATAAACTAAATGCGAGATTTTAGTATTCTATTCTGTTTTAGTATTTTGTTCTGTTGAAAATATACAAAATAAATGGACAAAGTGAAGACCAAACAGAAGCAGCACATTTTTAATAAATTAAAAATTATAAATCACAAAATTCTAAAATAATTTAATGGAAAAATATTTGTTGTCATATCTTTCGGTAAAGACTGTCGTCACTAGCTTACTTTGGCGGCGCTTACTATTAGTGCTAATCGAAACTTGGCTTGAAAATGATGTTCTCACATCGAAAGCGCTCGCCAAACGTACCAAAGGTAAGAAAACAGTATAAGATTTACTGGCGGAATAAATTCAATAACTTAATCACGAAATATTTATAAAAATCAAAAGTTTTTAGTGCATTTTTCTGTGTTTCTATAATATTACCCACTGTTTTTCCCAGTAGTCAACGTCAATAAAATTCACACAGATGTGGTGTTTCGACAATTGATTCATGCGCAAGAACTTCAAAGCTCTTTGTAAGCACATGTACCATTAACAAATGAAGGCACAAAAAAGGCATCGAAATCCTAACTGTCGTATTCATAAAAGATAAAAATGGATTTTAAATATATTTTAGGAAAAATTTGTATGGAAAATTTGTCATAAAACACATTTCAAATTTATTTAACTTATTATGAATATGGCAGTTAGTATTTAGCATTTAATTGTAAGTACAACATTTAATTAATAAAGAGCGGTAGTAAATGGAATAACTAATAAAAAATATTCCTTTGATTACAAATTCATAAACATTTTTTTTTATTGTTTTCTCTAAATATTAGAAAATTTTCTGTAAATATAAAAAGCTCCAGTTCTATTTTTGTTAATTCTCTAGAAGCATGGGCACATCTCATAATTGCAACATTTAGTTTTCTAGTTTCTCTAAGGAATATATGTAGGGCTTTTTACTTCAACGATTGCTTGCTCTAGATGCCATGCAAAATTTTTTGATCTACTAAGATAGCGTTACGATGTCATAATTCCTCTTAGAGACATGGTCAATCCTCTTCCTAATCAGACTTAGAATTGGCACAGCTTGACTTTGATTATTTATTATATTAGGAAAAACATTTAAAAAAGTTTTCTTAAGCATGTAATATTTATAAATGCTTGAATAGCTTAAGTTTCAAATATTAATATTAATTTGAAATATACTCTAATTACCCTGAACAATATAATGTTAGCAGCTTTATTTTTATTTAACATTAGATGTAATAACAGTTATTATAAAAACAACAAAAACACATGTTTTTATTTTAGCTTTAATCACCAGAACAAAATAAAGTCTATGCAGTTCCCTACCCCTGCTGTTAAGTATTATTTTATTTTACTCTCTTGAGAGTCTCCAATAATGTGTAAATGACTGTAAGCTACAATCACACGCTTAACTTAACAAAACGAAGAAAATTCGACGCCACTAATATTATTTCTTTTGGTTTCCTTATTCTATTTAAGTAAAACAAATTAATTCATGTCTTTTTGTATTTTATGTCAATGTTTTTCGTTCACGCCAGAAAACCAGGGCCAACCGCAATAAGCTTACGTCTACTTACAATATGAGCATCGTTGTAAGTAAATTGGCCAATGTCACCCTTAAGGTGTTTGTGAAAAAAACCCAGAATTAAGTTTTTTTTCTATGTAAGAATTTTCTTGTTTGTATGGCAAAAGAAACTTGAATAGCTGCTAATGAGACAAATAGCCTGAAGCTTAGAAATAACTAATTAATATCACACAATAAATGTTTTCTGAGAAATTAGCATTTAATAAACTAAGTACAATTTTTAGCGATATAAATATAAAATTTTATAATTTAAGTTCTATAAATGTTATTTTTATTACAGCCGATATGTTTTTTAATTCGTTTGATACAAGAATGAATAGTAATTTTTCAAACTTACTAAAAAAAAAAATAAGAATATGACTAGGTATAAAATATTTAAATCCCACGTGAGTGACAGGATACCTAAATACCCGCCCCTTTTTCAAATTTCTAGAGAAGATTTTATTTTCTATTATAATTAAATTAGATTCCGTTTATTAGTTTCTTTAAGGGATTAATTAAGAATTTTTTTATATTAATCTTTATTATTAGATGCTATATAGCTGAGTTTCAGGCAAAGGTGATCGTTCTTTAATATATTAAAAAATAGGATCTAATAAAAGTTACAGCTATAATTCTTGGCAATCTTTCCGTGATGTTAAGGAACGGCAGATAGGTTGACGGCACATCGGATTAAGCAGTTGAACAAATTATATGTTACTTCCTTTAATTAGGAAACCACAGGATTAAATTACTGGGCGAATATTCCAACATGAGCTATGCAACATTTTACTTTCAATATTTTGAGGTTAAAATCTTTGATATTTTTTTATTGTCTCAAGTCGCTTTTTTTTATAATTGAATTTTCAAAGCAAATATAGGTAAAAAAAACTAATAAGTTTCTTTAATGATAAGTACGTATATGCTTTTTTCATTTCATTATATCCAAACGCAAGTCCAAAATCCAATAAAAAATCAGAAGTGGTATAAATATTAGTGTTGCTTTCATGCAAGGAGAAATTAATAAATAATGTAGTATCGCGTGTTGCTTCAACTAAAGTTAATGAGGTGACACTAAATCCGCAACTAATTCATTTCACCGTAGACCTGGTAGTCGCGAAACATAAAAAGTTTTTTATTTGCACATGACGGTTGGTGAGATGATCAGATTATAAGCCATTATTAAAAAAATATCGTTTGTTAGGCATAAAAAATTTTAAATTCTTTATACGAGTATTTTGAAAATTTGCTGGAATGCATAACAAATATCAGACCCCGATAAAATAAAGTATATTTTAAGAAGTGCAACAACTCCAGCTCTATCTTTTGAATGATGATGCAATATACAATAGTAACGTACATTAGCATGGGATTCAGAAATTAAAATAATTACAAAATTCTTAGTCCTGAAATTTTAAATTAAAGCAATTTAAGTTTTTAAATTTTATAAATTACATTGCATTATATCTCGCTTAGAAAATTTCTACGACTCTGATAATGTTTTGCATTTAGATACTCATTTCTCTTTACTCTTCTTTACGATAAACCTTCTTCAACAGAAAAACTTTTTTCACTCGCACAGTTTTCTCACTTGATACTTCAGGGTCTAAGCCAAACTAGAGAAAAAATGAATTGGTATCTTAATTTACCATTAACTTTATTTAGGATGTGAAATACTTAAGTACACATAAAAAGTTTACAGGTTAAGGGGTTTCCAATTGGTACAAGTAAATATATAATATTTTTGCAAGAAATTTAAAACCAGGTTTTAATATAAAGTTTCTTGACAAACATATACGTTGGAATTGGTTAATTGTCGATTGACTATATAAAGTCGGCGGGCATTAAGTGAACGTTTTAATATTTATCTTGTTTTCCTATGCTTTAACTTGCCATCTGCAGAAAGATTAAATAAACTTTCTACATTCAGACATCTAAATATACTTGTCTCTATTAAAGAAGCCTTTAGAATATTATGTGTGTTCATTTAGAAAATGTCTCTAAGAAATTTTCAAGTGGCACTTGTTAAAACTTTTTTCTTGTCTGTACGTTCAAATTTTGCATTTGTGTGAGCATGACGTATTTTTTTATCCTTGTTGGAGAAACTCTAAAATTGTTGATTGTTATAGTTTTATTGTATATGTGCTGCTCAATTGTGGGTTTCCAATTTACTTAACTCAAATTAT
This sequence comes from Cistogaster globosa, assembly GCA_937654795.1. NCBI lineage: Eukaryota > Metazoa > Arthropoda > Insecta > Diptera > Tachinidae > Cistogaster > Cistogaster globosa. The sequence goes on along the minus strand of OW569404.1, from coordinate 110,148,338 downwards.
ATTTTAAATTTTTATATACGAACTTCCATACAAACACATCGTATTGTTTTCTCTTTAGATGGTATATGTTCACGACATGAACGCGTATGCAATCAGGCATTAAATTAGCAAGGATTTGGTTTATTTTTTTTAACAACTTTTGTTGTCGATTTGCTTGTAAAAAAGTTTGTCTCTTTAGTTTGTTTTACTGTACATTCTTAATGAGAAAAGCAAATAAAGAAATGTTTTCTAATTTAAAAATTGAAAAGTTTGAAAAAATGAATACACATAAATATGTATAGATGCATGTGGGTATTTAAAATTCAATAAAAAGTTGAAAATTAAATTGCTAAAATTAATTTATACAAAAAATACAAAAAAAAAAAAAAACAAGAAAAGAAGTTCATAAATATAAAATAAATATGTATATCAATTAAAACACTAAATCACCTAGAAGAACTTTATTATTACATAGTATGTCCTATTATGAGACATTATTTTATTATATTAACAGTTATAAATTTAAGGCAATTGAACATTAACATGGGCGCTAATTGTTTATCATTTTTGTAAAACATATGCATGCTAAACCAATAAAACTTAAATTATTGTACTGATTAAAACATAATTCCTTTAAAACTTCCAACAGTTCTTGAAAAAAGTCGTTAAACATTTTTGACATTAAAATATTTTGAAAAAGCATAATTTGTTTTTGTCACTTTAGTTTTTTTGCTTATGTGCTTCATTCAATAGCTCTTTTTGTGTTGTTGAATCTTCTAACAAGCGATATTTTATTTCTCCACAGAGTGCAAAAACTTTACCCTATTTCTTTCGTCACAATGCCTTTCGCTCGTACGTATCTCCGTTTGTTTAATTGTCTGTCACAGCACTAGAACCGTTATAGACAGACTGTTGAAATTTTACCAAAAGATGTACTGCTATGTCTGCTATAAAAATAAGTACAAGCAATAAAATGAAGGGTATTCCTATAGTATATTTTTTTTAACCGTAATAGGATGAGTTTATAAATTTACGTGAGGTATATATTGCTAAGTCGTTATTAAACAAGTGTAAAAATTGAACCAAAGCGTGTTTAAAAACATGCGTAATTTTTACAGAACATTATTTTGAATTCACCCAAAGTTTATTTTACTATGTCTTATGTAATTAGCTGGAAAAATTAAATTAAAAATTAAAGAGTGACCCTAATATGGTAAAAGGTTTTTCCTGTTTAGAAAAACTCACACTTGGCAGATAAATTAATTTCTGTATAAGTTGGATTTTCAGAGTTAGTGACGGGCTCATCAATTCTCATTCTCCAAAAGAGCTGCTCTGAAAATCCTTTGCAAATAAAAATTTAAATAATGCATTTTACATCTTCGATTTGTTTTTCGTACACTTCGCGCTATATAAGGTTACGGACATGAAATAATGTTTGGGAATTATATTTCGCAGAGCTCCAATTAAGCCATCTGTCAAAGTAAAAGTAGGTCCAAGTTTTTTGAGCTATGGGATTTCTTATATATATATAAGCAATACGGAGTTTCTTTTTTCAAAGTCAGTTGCAACTACTTGGGTTTATATAGCATACAACTTAAACTAAATATCATAGAAATTATGAGATAATATTATTTATTATGTTAATGTATATGTATAAATTTTATGAATTGCTTTATTTTTTAGCTGTTACCTTATGAAAATAAAGTATGATTCTTTCTATTCCATCAAGAAATTAAAGCAGTTGTCATACCGATCAAAACGTAGTCATTGGTTGTTTATTTGGTAAGAACATAACTTTCGAGCCTCGTTTTGATTAGAAACTAATGCTACGATTATGATCATATTTTTGCATTTTGAGCCTTGCTTTTGAGCCTTGCTTTTGAGCCTTTTTAATTTCGGATATTTATTTTTTATACTCTAACAGTTTTTACACCAAATAAATTTTTTTCCTATATAATTTGAATGTATGTTTACTTTTTTAAAGCAGATAATAATTGGCATTTTTTAATAATATATCTCCTTGGAGTTCAAAATAATATTCAAAATATATTTGATGCTATTCAATAAAAAAATCTAAAATGATATCCTAATAATTTATTCATGTTATTGGGTACGATAATGACAACTAAGCGCAACATTTATTGACTATTTACAAAAGCGTAACTAAAGAATTTTAAGAAAGTGTTTGTAACCCTTTAACGACGAGGAAAATAATGTCATGCATCAAAATTTTTATAAAATCAAAACAACTTCTAGGGTGGGATAAATTTTTTTCTGAATGTAGCTTATCTTTTCCTAGGTACGCCTATCTACGTCAATGCTTGTTTTTATGTAACATTGTATAGTTAATATGGCAAAAAATATTTCTTAACTAGGAAAAAGCAAAAACCTTTTACAAAAATCTTGATGGAACATAAAGTACATAAATTGCTATAGAAAAGCATGGTATAAGTAGGGTTTTTTACGATGATAGCATTACTTTATGCAGTATGTATTTTATTTTAGGCTCTGGTCCTGTCAGATTACAACAAATTTAGTATCTTAAACAGTCTTGTTTACAATTTTATACACACCACCGTTGTTTTTGTTGAAGCCTGTTCTGGGCATCCACTTTTGTCACGAATAACTAAAACAATGTTGGCACTTAAGTTGTCAATTATTACTGGTTAATCAGCATATAGCAATATTTTATATTTAAAAAAAATTATTGATCATTGTGCGGTAACGATGTCCACCGAAGATAACGCTAGGTTTGGTACAGCAATACAATTCAATGATGACACCAGCTTGTAAAATTCACCAAACCTTGCATTTTTGTTAAGAATTAGTTTTACTTCTTCTGCAGCATTTTTATTTTTTTAACATTTTTAAGCCAAAAGAGCCACATGGTTGAAACAATTTTACTTAAAATTTAATGATTACTGATTTTAAAAGAAAATGAAGATATATAATTTGGTACGAGTAGCGTTGTTCAAGCGTCAATTTTAGGGTTTCGGAAACGAAAGTTCACGGGGAGGATTTCCCAGGAAAAGCTATTCACAATTTCCCCGGAAAATTTTGGCCAAATTTCCGGGAAAGAGGAAGGTTAAAATCATAAAACTTTAAAAAATACACTGAATGTTTTTCAAATTATGGGTTGTAACAAGTAAAAATTTTCAAATAACTGGTTTCGTGAGAATTCTACTACATCTATACACATAATAAAACAGTACCGGGGTTATTTCTGTACATGAAATATTTTTTGAACATTTTGGTGTTAGAGTAATCGATATGCGATACAGAACAGCTATTTTTGAAAAACCTGAATAAAATTTTGTAAGGAGATCCCTTAAACCCTTCGATCAAATATAAAATACTTTTTGTTTTGTTTCGAAAAAATCACTTATTTTGTAGAGAAAATATGGATACAAATGTAAATTCACCCAATTTTATCGGTATAAGGGAACTAAAACTGTTGTCAGCACATTTTATTTTTATAGATTAAAATATTTTAACACAGTTTACAGATCTCTACAATTAATTTGAATTTAAAAATATTGTAAATGACATGCGGACGAAGGTGTGGGTACTGCTAGTAAGATATAAAACAAAAGCTTACTATGTTTTTTTTTAAAAGAAACTTATTCGATGACTTATTCGAAGCACTTACATTCGAATAACGAACATTCATTATTCTTTTGACAACAAAACTTGCCTCAGTAGAAAGTGAAAAAAGGGTTTTTTCGATTTCTGGGAATTTCGCAAGGAAACAAAAACAATATGTCTAGTAAATTGCTAAACGCACTAACAGTTCTAAAATCATATCTTTAAAAAAAAAACTAATATATAAAATTATTTTTCAGTATTTTTAACTTTTGTTTTCTCTCGCTATGTAGTACAAATGTATGTTTTGTCACCTGAATCGTTTTTAAGTTTTGTAAACTCTTAATACTATTACTTAGCAATTCTTTTTATTTTTTGTTTACGTTTAAATGAACTTGTTTTCTTCAAGAATTGCTCCTTTTCCGGGAATACCGGTAAATCCCGGGAATGCAATGATCTTTTTCTATTTCCCGGGAAATGAAAAATTCCGGAAGGCTCAAACCATTGTAAATTTTCATGATGATTTGCCAAGGCATGTTAAAAAGTGTGCGCAATATGAAAGTTTGTTTGACATTTAAACCACTTGAAAGTCCTATCGGCTTAAAAAATACCTTATATCGTTATGAAATTTTAATACAATTAAAAAATTTTAAAGAAAAACTCAACATTGACATGAAAACAGATTTACCTGTTGAGATGTAACATATTATTACAATATTACATATTATAGACCACATTTTTTAATACGTTTTGCCTAAAATAGTTGAAAATTTATATTTAATAAACATTCACTTATATTTTTAAATATCCTTAATTCAATGTTATCTTTAACAAATCAATGATTCATGAAATCATTGAAATATGTTTATGTCTGTGGCCAATATTACTTTTTTGTATTTTGCCAGAAAATAATACAGTAAATGGCAAAATTAACTCAGATATTTGTGTGTGTCTGTTTGAAACTTTTAAACCACAACAAATCTGTGAAATTAAACATCTGACAAAATATTATGAAATGTGTACAACTTCCATATGTGCGTTTGTATACGCTTGAAATAATAAACAAATCTTTTTATTAGTTTTGAACAAACAAAACAAGTTCAAGTTTAATAAAAATATTTATCAAAAACATAATAAATAGATTATATCGGTTGTATTTTTTTTATAGTTTTTTTATTTTGGGAACGTCTTATAAACTGAAATCGTTTTCTTTACTATTTATCTGACTTAATATATTAAACAAATTATATTAGCAAAATCTCTCAATTTTGCTACTTTAAGCTTTTATTGCTTTTAATTTAATATCATCGCTGGAAAACTTAACATTCACAATTCACATAGAACAAAAATGCCATGTGGTATTTTATTTTATCTCACTTTTCCCACTGCAATGATTAATATTCAGACCGTTAGAAATTAACGTCTATAGCTAAGCAGACAAAGGTTTTATTACTTTATTGAAATAAAAATTTTGGAAAAGATTTGGAGGTACAATGATGTGTCCTTTTTGTATGTACAACAAAACTCATGGCTTTCTTATAATGATAGATATTCAGATTATATTCAATTATTCTTCCTATTTTTCTTGTATTGCACAAGTAGAAAGGGCCCATAGCACAGTTTGTTACTCTGTTTGTAATTTTTGCAAACTTAATTTTCGACCTCGTAAGGTGTTTACATTGTTTATCCGTATACATAGGGAAATCGACCTAGCGATGTCTGTTTGTCTGTGGGTCTATCCGTAGTTGGGTTGAATTAGTATTTCCACGTCTTCAGATAATTTACGGAAAATTTTTAACCACCATATTTTCAGAAACAGTTCCGAAGAAGTGATATTGAACTTAGCAACATCCATTCAACCACTGTTACTTGTTTTATATCTTTTGTATTTTGCTTTTGATTTCCTTGACCAAGGAAAAAATATTTTTATATTGTGTATGAGATGAGTGAAATGATAACGGCGATTTGCCTTTCTCCTTATAATCACTTTTAGTAAATTTATCATTATGTATAATATGACGTTAGTAGTATAATAAATAATTTAAAACAAACATTGTTTATCACTTTGTAATTTTAAAGCGAAATATTTCGTTGTTATTGTCCATACGTACCAACCATAAAGTTGTAATTATGTAGGTATTTGTAATTGAACTCCTGTTTCAATTTTACAAACCACAGTCTCTAAGAACCATAACCTCTTCCGCCATATACCACCTGCCCACACCATTAACGTATTTATTGTTTTCATTGTATTCAGCTCAGAATTGTAAATTTTAATCTTCTTATGTGACGTTAGAGATAGCAATGGATCTCAAAATTTCCATTTGAAATTTGAACAAATGTTTTTATTAAATATTTTATTTTTGTTTTATAATTTTCGGTTGAAAATTTGTTCTGCTAACTTTAATTCCATTGATAAGGAGTGTATGTTGGCTTAAACAGGTATAATAAACACTCAATGCGTATTATAAAATCTCTTTGTGTATATAACTTTTAATGAAAATGTTAAAGAGTTTTTTTTAACAAATGAATGCTTTGAAATGAGGATTATTTTTGACTTGGGTATGGTTTTTTATTGAATTTTCATTTATTAAACTGAAAGCAGTAACCTCACTTCAGAAAATTATGGAGAGGTGTTAATTTGTGTAAAAAATTAGTTGCAATGAAAAATGTAAAAGGTGGTGCAGGGACTATGCAATACTCATCTTTTCATAAGTAAAAAAAACCTGAACACTAGCATAAAGAAAGAATTTAATTTATCTATTTTGAGAACAAATGCTTACCTCTTATAAATAAACATAGCTTTAAACAAACACTTAGAAAAGGATATTTAAAGTACTTCAGATTCAATTCTATTTTCTGCGTTAATATAGGTTTTTCAAAATTATATTCAACAGAAATGCACCTCAATATTTGAGAAAAATTCGTAAAATATTAGCGAAATTTTTTTTATGTTGTTTATTTTTGATTTGTTTTCAAAACCAGAGTATGAAAAATGATCGAAGCGTTAGCTTAATTTGTATTTTAATGAATAACATCAAAAGATTTTATGCAAATTTATAACGGCAAGGTGTTACCGCTTTTCTTAACTTTATACGTTTCTATTTAAATTTGTTTAAACTTCAGGGATTTCTATTTTTAACATTTTTTCCTTTTTTATAGAAATCCTATTTAATCACCCGATTTTTTTTTTTTTTCTTTTATTGAAGGAAATAAGAACATGATATTCTTATTGCAACTTTTCTGAACATAAAGAAAAATGTGTTTTTATGATAATCGTTATTGGTGGCAAAAAATAAAAAACTATTGATACACGAAGCATAAATTTGGTTGCTAAAAAAAGTAGAAAGCTAAAAGAAATTTTAGAAGGAGAAATTAACATTTTTACCTTACTTTAGAGGCATTCAAAGAAATGGCTTATAAAAGATTTTTGATAATTTACTTACTTTTTTCAATGTCATAGCGTTGATGCTTTTAGAAAACTATATGGGAGCAATAAAAGTTATAAATAATTCAAGTCAGTTTAAAGTTGATGACATTTATCTACTATTCTTGCCTTGATTTACCTTTTTCTTAGAATGCTTTGGCTTAGTATCAATACAATATTTTTCTTCAAGTTATTTTACTCTGGGGAGGTCAAAACCGTTTTTTATTGATAAAGATTTTTTATTCAGTTGACAGATATCACAAAGAAATAATCTTGCACACATCTGCAAATACAAAAATGAAAATGTATTTTTTTTATTTTGTTAAGTAGAGTTAATAAAATAAAACTTTTTCATTTAAAGGGCTTGTTAATGTGTCAATATTGAAATCAATTTAAGTTTTTAATAGAATTTAAAAAATACACTATAGTTTTCAACGATACTTAAACTTGCATTAATAGTAAAAAAATTTAAAAGGAATTTAGCTTGCACACGGGATTTAAACTTTTATTACCGAACTGCAATATTTGGAAAGTATTTCGTAGCGGTTATAATAAACAACAAAACTTTTGTAAATTGTTACATGTTGATGATAGACATTAGGGGCTTTTTCAAAGGCATATATTTGCAATATATATATATATATATATATATATATATATATATATATATATATATATATATATATATATATATATAAATAATATATATATATATATATATATATAAATAATATATATATATATATATATATATATATATATATATATTTTTTTTTGTTTGGGTATAAAGTTTTGTTAATAAAAAAATATGTTAAAATATTCATGCAAGATCAGACAAATATCTTGAAAAATGCTAGAATTATTAAAGTCAAAGAAAAGCTTTTAGTTCACTGATTAACTTCATATTAAAAAATCTGTTGTTTTAAGTTTCATTTAAAAAAATTAAAAAAAAAACACAAAAAAGTAGATTTTATTAATTTAATTTTATTATTTTTAAAGATTACTTTTGATTGCTTTTGTTTATTTTCAAAGTTTATTGCATAAACTTGTAACTTTTATTTTATTTTTTGATATCCCTAACATTTTAAATTTATTCAAATTTTCAACTAATAACATTAATAGTATTGCACTCATATATTTTTGGAAAAAAAATTTATAAAAATGAAAAACGATCTTTAAAAGATTGTTGAGAGAATAAGTTACGGACGTAAACAATCATTTGTTTGTTAAAGTTATAAGGAGAAAAAAAAAAATACTTTTTAAAGAACAAAAAAAATTCTTCCTTCTTTTTATGCTGTTAAATTTGATATGTTGTTTTCAGAATAAATGTATAGAAGTTGCTATTATTGTTTTCCTTTATCCATTGTTTTCCCAACACACAACTTTTTATAATATTTTTTTTAAATCTGCTTTTTTTCAGTTCTCATTGAAAAGTACTTCTTGCTATATTTAGAAAAAACTTTTGCAATATATTTACCAAGAAAAAAGAAATTAAAGCATTAATTTTTGCCAGTCATTTATTTAATGAGCTTCTTATATTGAAAATTTAGTTAATTTGGTAAATCACTAATTATCTTACAGCTCATCATGATTTTCTAAAACAAAGGTGCAAGTAAACATCGTTAGGATTAAGTACTTATTACACTTTTTGTAATTTCACTTGATGTTTATTTTAAATAAAACATACAATTTAAAATCGTTAATGTCTAAACGTTTTTTTAAACTACTAAATGAAAAAACTTCAAGTTATAGCAAAAAGCAATTAATCATTTTGAAAAAGAAATGATTAAGCTTTTCTAAGTGTAGTAAACAATTTTTTATTTTTATTTAATTGTTGTCAAATACTAGAAATATATCATTTGAGTTTGCTCGAAATGTTAAACATGCAGTGAATATAAATTTAATTTAACGTTAAGAAGAAAGAAAAAATTTCTAAGGCAGAATTTTTTTCGCATTTTTTGTTATTAAAATTTAAAAAAAGAGGCAAATACCAACAACAAGTTTAATTTAAATAAGATAAGATGAATATAATTTTCTTAAGTTTAGAGTCATTTTATTACAACAAATAATTATTAATAAACTTGGCTCAAAACTATAATATTTACGAGTTGCTTGCATCTATTTTAAGAAAGCTGGGTACATATTATATCAAATATTTTTAAAATAAACTATAGAGTATTTAAATAAAAACCCAAAATCTGCCCTACAAAAAGGAAAATTTCCTACATCGGACTTCACTGAATCTAATACCGAGTTCACACACGTCAATGTTTCTTGCAGCAATTCTGATGTGTGTGAACTCGGTATAAATCACATTAATAAAATAATTATAACTCATACGCACACAACTTTAGTATTTAAATTGTACATTCCCTGCAGAAGATTGAGCGTTAATTGTCTAAAAATTACTAGTGCAGCCACCAGACCAAAAAGCACTAGTACAAACAGTTACACAGTTTTTGTAGAGAAATACTAGTACTGAAATAGTTCAATTGCAACCACTCATTCAATTGTTTTTAAATGTTGGCATGCCATGAAAAAAATGTAATGCATTTGTTTTTAATTATTGGTAAACTTTTGTGAAATAATAAAGTGCGCACTTACAAGATATATAAATTTATTTTATTTTTTGTGTTTTAAATAGTGAAAAACTGTGTTTTATTTTCCTAAAAGGTAATTTAAAAATGTATAATTCCAAAACATATTTTAAAAGAAAAGTAAAAAAGCAAATATATAAATATAAACAGAGACTGCATCAAAGTAAAATTTATAAAGAACTAAAAGAATGTGAAAATCCAAGCAATATTAGCCCTCAAATCTGTTTAGAAGAAGATAGCCAGAAAAAAGATGATCAAAATAATACAAAAGCAGCGAAACTTGATTTAAAGCAAAAGTTAAAGACCTGGTACATAGAAACAAAGCCTACAAGAAGCTGTGCTGAAAGATTGCTTGCAATTTTGTTTGATGAAGGTATGAATGTTCCAATGTCAATAGAAGGGCTTCTAGGGAAAAGAAATAAAATTAATGTAAGAAAAGTTCCTCCAGGTAGCTATTACCACTTTGGCATTGAAAATCAGTTAATAAAGTTGGAGACAGTTTTACAAACCTACCCAGTGGTGGAAATTGATATAAATGTAGATGGAATCCCACTGTTCAAAAGTTCGAGAATGCAGCTTTGGCCGATCTTAATAAGATAAGTAAATGTCACAGAAAAAATAGAGCCTATACCAGTAGGTATATTTGTGGGTTCTGGTAAGCCACATTGTGTTGAAGACTATTTAAAAGAATTTGTCGAAGAAGCAAATTCTCTAAATGGAAATCTTAATGTGCTTGGTAAAACGATTAGCCTGAAATTTCGAAGCTTATGTTGTGACACTCCCGCTAAATCATTTGTTTGTTGCGTTCCAGGACATACTTCCGCACACGGGTGCACAAAATGCACTCAGGTAGCAAAAAAAATACATAACATACTTACATACAGCACAGTTTGCGGAAAAATAATTTCGGACGAAGATTTTGCTGCAAGAAAATACCCGGAACATCATAACCAATCGTTCTTTCATAAACAAACTCCGCTTGAAAAAATTGGAATGAAAATGATTTCGCAAATTCCTTTAGACAGCATGCACTTAATTGACTTGGGTGTTACAAAAAAAATTATGCTTCGCATAATTAATAAAAAAACTATTCGAAAAACTAAAAAAATAAATATTTCTAATATATCGAACAAGTTAGTTAATATACGCAAATTTATTCCAAAGGAATTTCCACGAAAACCTAGGTCTTTGGATGATATACACCACTGGAAAGCAACTGAGTTCCATCAGTTTTTAGCTTACACAGGCATAATAGCACTATATGAAAATATACACGAAGATATATACTATATTTTCCTACTTCTACATTGTGCATATAGATTGCTTTGCAGTCCTCGGCATGTAGTTTCCAATATAAGTCAAGCTAACGAACTTCTGGAGTTATTTGTTGAAAACTTCCCAATTGTTTTTGGTGAAAATAGTGTTTCATTTAATGTCCACAGTCTTCTGCATATAACGTCTAGTGCAGAGAAGTACGGTCCCCTTCATTCTTTCTCTGCATACGAGTTTGAAAATAAGTTGCAAATTCTAAAGAAGCACGTACGAAAACCTACTGGGATTCTCCAACAAATTGTTAATAAAGAACGCCTCGAAGTTTACACAAAAACCAAAAAAGATGACTTTGTTTGTATTGGAAATGAAATAGTTGGAGCATATATTGGCGACTGTTATTTTTCAACTAAACAACCAAACAATTTTTGTTCTATACAAACAGATATCACAATAAAAATTGAAAAATTTTTAAAAGGAAATAAAAATATGATTGAAGGAAGACGCATTTTAACCAAAGAGAGCTTTTTTGAAGAGCCTATAGACTCTCTTGATATTGGAATATATCAGACAGATTTACAATTAGGTGCAATTGAAAGATTTTCAATTAGTGACATAAAATATAAATTAATGTGTCTGCCATTAAGTTGTAATAAGTTCATATTTCTTCCTCTTTTGCACAGTTGCTTACCAGAACCATGTTAAATAATCGTGATCAACAGCCTTCAAAAGGATCCTTGAAATACTATCAAAAAGGTAAGCTTTTAATTGTACTAAACTATTTTTTTTTTGTACGCTTGGGAGCATGTAGCTTCTTTATAAAGTTTCAGTAATGAGGTATTTTTTCCAACTTATAATTTATATTTTCTTGTAATGTTTGTTTTTAGGCGACAAAAAATGTATGAACTGCGAAGAACTTTCCAAACAAGTTAAAATCCTTGCAGGTAATTTCAGTATGATCTATCTTTAATCGTTTGATAAATGTAATCTCTTTATAGATACCATGCAGCAGCAAAATAACACAATAATAGAAATTTTATCCGAACATAAAGTCTTGCTCTCACAAATTATTTCCCAAAATAAAGTTGTAGATGAAATTATAGAGATCTTTCCCATTAAAACAGAAAAGAAGTTAAGTGAGCTGAATTCGTTAATGCAGACCCAGGCAGATCCGTATGTAAGTACATTCATAACATCCACATGTTTGATAAATAGAGATTTAAGTAATTTTAATTTTTCTCATTTTCCTTTTTTAGGTACGCAGTATGAAATCTTTGCTAAAAAGAAATGTAGGTAGATACTTAAATGAAATTCTGCATCAAAATTTAATTCACGAGTTCAATGTTGATGGTACACATGGAAAGCAGAGCCTAAAAAGATTTGACAACTTTTATTCTGCGATTATAGGTAAACTCAATTGGAATATAAGAATTTTATTCATTTATAAATTTAGAACCCAATTTCTTTTTGATATTAATGTAGAGGTCATTGCTGACTTTGCTGATGAACCAGAAACTACATTGAGAAAAGCATTTCAACTTCAAAAGAAAAAAATTTTTAAGAGCAACCGTGTGCAAAAAAACAAAGAACTTGTGAGCACTAGAAATGAAATGACAACATCGCAAAAGACGGACTTAGCTGCAAATGAAAACATTACACTGAATTAGATTCAAATTAGCACATTTTTTTTATTTAGAACATACAACAGAACAACTTTCCTTATACATATGATCTCAAAATATTATTTTTATGATTTAGTTTTTATGATAAAGTCTAGCCAGCTTTGAAGAAATGAGCATTGTTATTTATTTTATTTTTTAGTTTAGACGATCAGATTGTTGTTTAGTTTTCCCTTTTATTAACATTTTTTTTTTGTATTATGAGAAGAAAAGATTAACACAATGTGCCTTATGTATATAAAATAGCAAGGTTGAATAAACATTTTTCTATTTCATTTCGAAATTTAGTCTTTTTATTTACATATGTATCTGCTACAAAAACTGTAGACAGTTTTATATATATAACGAAGAAATTTTTATTTTAACTGAAAACTTTTCAGTACGTACCTGCAATTGAAGATTAAGTGCTTTATTCTTGTTTTATTTTTGTGCATTTTTTGTTTTTTTTAGCAAAATTTTTATTTTGTTTTATAAAAAAAGTAGTAGTAATAAACTAGTACTAAAGCCACCAATAGGGTCCTTTAGTACTAGTTCGCAACCAGAACAAAACGTACTAGTAATTTTCCAATCACACTCAATGTTAATTTGCGCATTAAGATTGTATAGGAAAGTTTACAGTTGAGAACTAGTACTGGTGGTTTATGTACTAGTACAGTTCTAGTTAGACACTAGTTCAATCTCCTGCAGGGTTTAGACAAATAAATATTGTATATTAATTCTCAAACAAAATGAAATTTTTGGATTATTTTATTATATGAATTATATTTATCTGACGGCGTTTGTTTCCTTTACATTAAAATAACCATAATATTTTTTACAATAAACGAACAAACTTGTAATTAAATTAAAAAATGTATATGAATCAGAATGATTCTTATATGTACTTATATCTAGCAGAGATGTAAAACCTATTGATCCATTTTTCACGACAAAGAAATTTTAAAAAAAGATAATTTTTTTTAAATTATCTCATAGTTTTTACATATTAGTGCGAAAGGCAGTTATTATTATATTTTTTTTTAATGATTGTTTCACAAAGTTTTATTCATCTTTGTTTCATGAATATCTTAACCAGCGACATATTTATATTTATGTAGAATAAGATATGCTTTGTTTGCTTTGTCTTCCTGTAGCAAGTTTAAAATAATGTGAACGAAAACCAACATTAAATCCGGCTTACCATGGATTTTCTTATATCATTCCTTCTTTAGGGAAGGATACAGGAAGTGTTTAACTCGATTTACCTGGAAATATGTGTGTTAACGAATTACTACCATATTTATTATAAATAAATTTATATCTATTTAAAACAAATATAAATATATACCGAACGATTCACATCGATTATATTCCATTCAGCAATATTCTCTTGGCTATTTTGTACAGATGTTAAAGTGATATTAAATTATTATTTTTGTTTTACAAAAAGCAGAATGTATAAATGCAAAAACTTTAGAATTGAAAATCGGTCCAAAACAACAAACAAAAAGTTTATTTATATTTTTTTGAAAATGAAATTTTAAAGAATGTTTAAACTAAATTTATTTCTTGTTGTTGGAATGTGTAAACAAGATGTGACCTGATGAGTAACAAAATATTTGCAGGCGTAATCAATTGAACAGGAACGTATGGTGGCACTTCATATTTAGTTTTTGGCATAGGAAGTGTCCTTGCTTTTCAAGGCTATTAATTTTAAATTGAGCATTAGTAAGTTATATATAGCCTATCGGTATCACAACTTGTGTCTTTTAATTTAAAAAATTATGATAACGTTTTTTCCCTTAAAATTCGATTAAAAACTGATAAAGGTTTTAGAAGCTTCTTCGTAAACATTCTTTTTAAGTTACTTCAACAAGTCTTCACTCACTGTTTTCAAAAAATTTAAGGGTTTTATTTTCCAACAAATTACATCTAAAAAGAACATTCTGTTACAAAAATCACAATACATAAATAAGTTTTCAATCAAATTAAGAGTGTTTTGTTATACTATAATAAACACGTTCAACTTTATCCTTTGTATTAAGTTTCAAACAATACTTCAAAAAATGACATCAAATAGCAGGGCGAACAAAACTTCTAACATAGGATGAATTGACTGACAATTCTTATTGTTTTAAAAAGGGACAGTATTATTTCTATAAAGATGTCATATATGGATGTGCAAATGCGGTGTTTAGATGTATGTGTGCTTAAAACTTTTATTCTGTGTACGTTTTTCTAAAGGGGATGTCCTTCATTATAATTAATTAAGTTAATTTCACTACTATTGTATAGCAAAAACAAAAATTAAAGTTAACGGTACCCTTGACATTTATGTCTTTATTTGGTTAAATGGTTGTTATTGTCGTTTCTTAATTAAAAATTTCTATTAAGTATTTTATTTGATCTATTAATTTAAATTAATTTTGCTTAATTCCTGGATCAGGTACAAAAAACTGAAACTTTGGGTTTGTATAATATTGATTTTTCGAAGTTCTTTGACTTGTGTTTGCTTATCTTTTTCCGGACACATCTAATATACTTTTATAATTATTATTAAGAGCTTATTGCTTAAACCTTTGGTAATTTTCCTACATTTGATTTGTACAAAACCTTCTACCCATTTACTTACTTACTTTATGTTATCTTTAATTTTTAATTCACTGTTGCTGCATCTTCACTGCCTTAGTCAACATCAAGTCACAGCCAGTTCAAAGTAATTCTCAAAAAAAAAAAAAAAAAAAAAAAAATCAAGTCACAGTTGCGTCATTGCCAAGTCCCATTAAGTAATAGTAAAATATTGGTCAAGCTACAACCACCTTATAATGAATTGCATTAGGGTAAAATCTAATTCACAGTGTGTCATTGATAAATCATCACTAAGTCATAAATCAAAGGATTTTTCTATTTAAATTATTATTAAATCAAGAGTAATTTACCTTCACACCAGTATCTAGTTGGATTCAAAATAAATTTTAGCCATAGTGTAGTTATAGTCTGGTTACATAATGGTCAAAGTGTAAATAAAGTTAAGTCATAGTTAAGACACAGTACTAGAGACAGTTGTTAACATTCAAAATACTTGCAATTTAGATCCATGTTCTAAAAAAAGGGCGTTTTTAAATCGCAAAGCGCTAAACCTAAATTATAACAGGTTTCATCAGTTCAGCTTTGTATATGCTTGCCGTGTTAAGCCTTTATTTTTTCAATATCTGCGATTTGCAAAAACTTATTTCGCAAATTTAAATGACATTTGCCAATTTCAAGCGATATGAGTTTGTAAGAACAGGGCGATTTAATTTTTGAAAATTTAAATTATTTAAGGGTAAATAGTTTTTCTTTTTAAAGATTTTTGGAACTTAAATTTATAAATGAACCTAAGCCAAAAAATAATAAATTTTTATTCATTTAAATATCCACGGTTCAAACCCTAATTGGAAAAAAACTTACAAATTAATTTAAATTATTGTCATATTTTCTTTTAGCCATGTTATATTTATTTGTGATGAATTAAATAGTTTTCTAAATTGGTACTCTCCCGACTGTGTTTTTTTAATTGTCTGAAAATAAAGGACTTTTAATATTTAAAAAAAAAACTGTATAGAATTTAGCGTGTTTATGGATTTTTTAAATTCTTATTTAAATAAGATCATATGGACAAAAAATGTCTAGAGATTAAAATCCCTTTTGTTAGATTCCTTTTTATTTACAAGTGTATAAAATAATTAAATACTTTTAATTTTAAAGTCAAAAAGGTTAAATAGTACTAAATGCTTCCTTTTATTTTATGTCTGTAAAGAAAGGAAGAGGTATGCTAATCTATAGAGCAGACATGTTTTCATCAAAGGAAAAATATATATAAAAATACTAATTTCAATGAGGCCAGACTTTTAGCAAAATTTTAATAAGAGTACATATATTTTAATATTTCCAATTTTTAATTAGTCAAGTTCATAATAGTTTCTAAGATCTTTGAAATATGTGGTCTTTGTCTTACCGAGTTTATATTGGTTGAATGTGAGATATTCCTCGTATTCAAAATTAGTTGATTAAATTGATCTTGCTTACAACGTCTACAACATAACGTAAATAGATGCGAAAAATACGAAAATGTTGCTTTATACTCTGCTATCTTTTAATTACATATTTTCCTTTGATTAACAGGAAACTCTTCTTTTCTTATTAATTTAAGGAATTAAGATAAAACGTCTGAAAGAAAGTTCTTGCTTCCTTCAGAACAATTAAAGAAGTATGAAAAAAAAATTGAATTAAATTGCATTTGCTGCTAATCTACATTAAAGCCAAAGCAAGAAAAAATATATGTGACGATTAACAAAGAGAACAATTCAAAAATATTGGATTTTATGGTCTATTCTAATTTGTAAATTAGTTGGTTTAATAGATGATGTGTAAATTGTTCTGATCTTGACACGCAAAGTGGCCACAAATGTTGAGTTTGTCACTATAATTGCGACTGTCTTTACTTAGAAACTCATCATTATAACAAATTAGATAAGTTACTATAATAAGAGTTTTCCCTTTATTTGCTACAAATAACACAAAAAATATTTATTAATATTTTATAACATATTTTTTATTTGAAATATAATTTCATTGCATTAACATTTGTAAATTATTATACGCATACACCTAGCTCGCCTCTTATTGACGAAGTGCACTTTGTACGTAAATACACACGAGCAATGTTGACTTCCTAGGCGTTAATTTTTACTGGTATATCAGCATAAATTAGTGAATTCACATGGCCCCACAAGAATGAATCGAAAAGTGTATAATCGCATAACCTTGGCAGAAATTGACAAGTCTATTTCTCGAAATCAATTTATCGGCAAAGCTTGGCATCAATAATTCGACAATTGTTATTTTCCGATCATCATATGGCTCCTACTGCTATTCTTTTTAAATCTCATTTTGCGTGGATATATGACATTGATCATTGTGCGGAAACGATGGAACATAAATCCTCACATGAGTTCCCTTTTTAAATATAAAGGAATAATGTTACCACCATTGTAAAAATAACTGTGCATTTTTGTGATTTTAATGGAGTCTGTAGATTTGTTTTACTCTATATATATATATGGAATGTTAGTTTATTGAACAACCCATACAGTCAAAAATGAGGCTCGTCACTGAACACAATCTTGCAAATCTAAACAACTTGATAGCACTGTGTACCCGTCAATCTATTCGTAACGCTTTGTAAGGGTATGCTGATCTAAAAACCAAAAAGTTACCACAGTTTAACACTTTGTGTCTGATATAATTATTTCCTAACTTCTAGCAATATCAGTAATAAATTTTAGTATATCTTTAACGTTTTTTTTTTCAGCCATTAAATTAAATATTAAAATTCTATTCTGGTGCCATTATTTTAAGTTTTAAAATAAAAACAGCATACATTTTATGCTGTATATACTGCCTGCAGCATTTGCCTCACAAAATATTATTCGACAACAATTTTTCTATTGTTTGTTTTAAGATTCTTTTCTTTTGAGAAAAAATAAAAAAAGTCTTATCAAATACAGCTGTAATCAAAAGCAAAGGCAGAAATTCCTTAAGGCTTCTTTCTAACTTATGTGATGTTTGTTAAGAAATAAATACCCAATTAAACATAAAAATTTAGACATATTCTTCAGAACTATTGTTTTGTGTACAGAAAATCAGACGTTTATACAAATGCAACAATTTTCGTCCTAAAAGTCAACTTAACGTTACAATATCTTAGAAAGCCTTGATTACAACTCTAGGCTATTTATTTATTTGAATAATCATTTGACAGTTAGTTTAACAGTTTATCTGCACAAAGAAACGAGCAATTTGCAATCATTTGGTAAAATAAATAAAAAAAAAATTTTTTTTCTTAAAAAAGAAATAGCTAAATAAAAAACGTTTCCGAAGTTTGTATAAACTTTTGCTAAAAAAAATTTGTATTTAATTCAAAATATTTACATCTATTGATAACAATATATATTTGCATTTTTGATTGTTGCATGAACTGTTTAAAAATTTAAGATTTTTATATCTACATTATGTCAACATTAACATTTACTTTTAAACGTTTTAAGGTAATTAGACTATCAGGTGTGAAAATAATTTGTTTACATTCTAAAAATCGGCTTTTATTATTGTCTTTATGATCAAATTATAATTTAAAAATGTTCACGATTAAAACAAATTTCTCACACTTTTGTACTTAAAATTTTCTTTTTCTAAACGTACGTGCCTCGCTAGTGCAGCAAATGTACATCATCAAGCCATTACAATCTTTTTAGTAACAAAAGCCGTTTGACGGCATTTTATAAAGAACTAAAAATATCAAGGTGATAAAGCGATTTTGCTAACAGCAGGCATAACAAACCGTTTGTAAACTTTTTCAATATTCCAAAGTTTGTGATACTGTTAGAAATGTGAATGAAATGCCGATACATTTGTAGATTGTGTGTGATGTGCGTAAACACATATTAAATATTTACATAAACCACAAAAAGGACGGAAATTTCATCGTCTACACGCTTTGATAACAGCACAACTAAAAAAAAAACAAAATACAAAATTTCTCAGAAAAATAAGACTCCTTATGACTGACTATTGATGACAGGTAAACGAAAAGGTATTGTTGTACAAACACGGAAGTCAAAACTGTATTTTGAAATCCGGTTACACGTCTACTGGTTAATAATTTGAAAGCATGTTAAACTTCTTGTAAGGTTTAAACTAACGCCGATTTTTGAATGCCAAATTTTATATTAACGAAAAAATGGTCAAATGAAGTAAGATTTTTTTAACGAAAAAAGTCGTAAATTTCGTAGACATTTAAAATTTTTGTTGTTTTCTCCTTTATGTAGCGTAGAAAATATGCGGGATAAAGCGATAGTGTCTTATTATCTTATAAATTTGTCATAAATTCTAAGGAAATAAATACATATTGCATTTTAAAAATTGTATTTAACTTCAATTTCTTTTAATACATAAATTAAAAATAATAAAGTGACAAAATTGGTAGGAATAAAAGATTAAATATTTACAACCGTCGCATAATAGCGTCAGCTGGAATTTAACAAAAAAATGTTAATTTTAAACAAAGAGTCATACCGACGTTAAGAGGTCGTCCTGAAGCTGACCTTCTGCTTCTAAGCCATGTGCCTCTCACTCTTGCGCTGATTAATGCAATCTATTTTTTATTTGTAGGTTCATTTTGGTTTTAACAAGCCGATGGTTGCGGATGTTATACCACACCTACCGCCATCATATTGAAATCACATCACACATGAATCTATTACATCCACATTTTCGGACAAAAATAATTGATCATGATTTGGTTACCTTCCTCAACGTGTTAACTGTACTGACAGATGCATTTCTGTGGATGGATGAATTCAGTAGGGTCTGTTGTGGGCTCTTATTAGCAATAGCTATCAAAATAGACTCTCATCCCTGAACATAATTTTTCGATAAAATATTAGTTTCCAACTGCTCCAAAGGCTAACTGCCATATTCAAAAAAATGAAATAACTTTTTCATACAAATTTGTCCCAAAATATATTTTAAATCTTTTTAAATATTCTAATAATACGAGAGTAAATCTGGATATTTTGGTAGCGTTATTGAGGCATTAATCTATTCAAGATTATTTGCCGAAATACGCTGATCACAAATGACAAAGCGTACGTGCAGTGTGATAGCTAGTTTTATAGTTAACCTTTTCGTAAATTACATCTTGCTTATAAATCGCCCTTAATAATACAACAAAAGATAAAGAAATAAAAAACACAAATAAATATAACATGTTTTAAAAATAAATTAAATGTTGCATTATAATCCTAATATTCTAAAAAATTTTAACTTTAAAAAGTAAGAAAATAGTTCTTATCCTACTATCGCTAAAGAGTATTTTAAAAACTGTTACTTCCTTTAAAAATGTAATTTTAACAAATGTCGAATAAAAATAAAGTTTTTGCCTTCATTTTGCTAGAATTTTTTTTTCCAAACTTTTAAAAATTAGTATTGAAAACGAAACTAAAATTCAAATTTCTTTTTGTTTTCCATATAATTTTTAAAACGCCTGGAAACGAAACTTACATCAAATAAAATTATAAATTTATACCACAAAAAATGTTTAAATATAAAAAGAAGAGCATTAGATGAATTTGCCAATTTTTGGTATAATTCAACATTAAGTAGGGGTACATCTCCCCAAGACCTTAATAAAATCATTCACCCTTCTATTTAACAACTAATTTTATTACACGTAATTATGCGTCTGCGTTAGTACATTAAATTATTAAAGAAGAAATAAAGTTTTCAGTTGAGATTGTTTAAAAACAAAAGGTCAAAAATATAAAAAAAAGGTCAAAAATGAGTCTGGTAAATAGGTTAAATAACATCAAAAAATACAAATTAAGGTTATTTCTTTGCTTTCTCTCTAAAATACTTAATTACGTTGCATTCGCGTTAGATTTATAGAGATTGTATTTTTACGTAGTACAAATTATTTTAGTGTGAAATTTTCGAACGTGCTTTAAATGGTTACAACTGAATTCTTAAAGAAAACATAGCTGAAAGGAGAATTCTCACTAAGTAATGAAAAGCATATATTAAATATTGGGTAGTTCAGTTTTAATTTTTCTTATGGCGATTTTATTTAAACTCCTAATTTAAACTTAAATGCAGTACAACTGGAGCCCCACAGCAAAGAAATGTATAATATATTATACAGTACAAAGAAAGGCTCTAAAATTAGACCCAGGTCACGCCGGGTACAATAAGCTAGTAACTACATTAAATTGGACTTTTTATTTATGTTATAAATATTTTCTTATTGCACTCAGAAATTCAGTTTCAAATAATTTTCTTTTACTTAATTTATCTTGTTCTTTTATCTAAAAATTCTGCATAGTTATTTTCTATTTATTTTTATATTTACTGACAAGTTTTCTTCCTACTCTTTTTACAACAAAAATTTTTGCTGTTTTGTTATTCTTAATTCTTTATTATTTAAAGCTGACCCTTGCTTCGTTTTTTCATTGTTTCGCAGAAAAAGAAAGAGGTATAGCTAAAAAAAATAGTTGTCTTTTTTTAAACAAACATTTTTATTATGTTTAACTCTCCATTAGGCAATTTTAACAGATGATTAGCTACCGTTTTTGGGATTTATTTCCGTTTGAATGAATTTTTTCTATGTAAATATGGTATTTTTGGCATAAGAACAAATAACAGATGCAAATGTAATAATAAAATATATTACACACTTATATGTAACTTTAAGACTTGTGTATACGTACAGCGGATAAGACAAAATGTTTTTTTATTGGATAGATAATTTGCATTAAGAGTTCAGTTTAAAAACCCAATATTTATAAGATAAGTAGTGGTCATAATGTACCCAACTTATATTTTGAATGAGAAAGTTAGTATGTTTAGGTTATTACTTTTTTAGCTTTTCTTTTTATGCAAATACACTTTGATTTATACTAATACTTTGTGTCATAAAATAAATAAACAAATAAATTTATCCAATTTTTTTAATTATTTAACTTACAAGACCAGTGAAGTAGTAACTGATTTATATGTTCGATATGATAAATGATAATATAGTATTAGCTGTCTGCCGTTCGCTGATCTTGAAGTAAATATGTGCGTCTTTAGGAAGATGGTGGCAATTTTCAAGCAGCACGAGAATGAAAGAAACTAATTCATAGAACATTTGCATAAATTAGTGGCAAAATCGCATACGTAATAGAGATTAGGTTCCTAGATAAAATAAGTTATTTTTAGTTAAAGCTCTATGTTAATTACAAAAACTAATTGATATAGATCCCCCGATTTTATACTTTTAGTTAAATACGTTGCATCTAAAATTTCGTTCAAATATATTAGTACGAGAACTAATTGCAGAACTGTATCTTAATTTAATCATAAGGATTTTTATTGAATTATGTACAACTTGCTTAAAAAAAAAAAAAAAAAAAAAAAAATTGATAAAACAAATTTAGTTTTTGGCTGAAAGTTTTAATTTTACTAATGGTAACCGCAGGTTTACTTGTTTTTTCTTTGCAATTTTCTTTTTTTTCTGTTTTGGCTTAGTTGTATGTTTTCGTCTTAAATGTTATTTTGTAGTTTGTTTTTTACTGCAATGTTTAATGGAAGCTTACACAGATATAAACATCTGACAATATAAAACAAAGAAGATTTTTTGCTTTTTAAAAGTTTTTCTCTTTAAAAATGTTTGCTTAAGTGAACAAAAAACTTAGTTTTTAAGAAACTGCGTTAATAACAGATTCTAAGTGGAAAAATGGAAATTGTTAATCCTAGATGAGTGATGTTAAACAACCTTTTAGAGGTATAGTGTGGGCCTTTCCTCTCATTCAAGTTTGAAAGGATATACATAACTTAATATCATTTTTTCGCAACTTATTTTGAATAGATTACACTTATTTCAACAAAAGCTTTCTAAGCTTCGTAATTTATATTGGTAAGAATATATGTTTGTTGTAACATATCTGTTTCAGTAAATAATGTTAACCGTCTCATGCCTAAGGTTACTGAAAAACTTCCTACATAGAAGAGCAAAAAATAAAACTGCTGTCAAGTTCTTTGAAATATACAACTTAATGAACATGTTAAAAAATTCGATGTGATCCTAATGGGTTCTACAGGCATTGAGGTCTGTGCAAAACTTTTTATCTGTGATCATGTCATCTGTTACGTCAAAGAGCAAGTTTTTTCGCCTTTTTATAGTTTATCATATTCAGGAATATTTCGACTAGGAAAATTTTTATTTTTAATTTCATTCTTAAAAAAAAAGTTTTTTTTTTTTGGCAATTGGCGCTCTAAATTTCTAACTTGAACCACCTTCCACGAACAACGCTTATCTAAGAAGCTCACAAGTCGGTCATTAAATATATGTACAATACAATCTACAATAGTCCACAAAATTTGCTTAGAGATTATAAATGAGTAAAATTTTTACAGCTTAAAGGTTTATTTCACTTTACTCACAATAACTTTCTTTCAATCCTCCCGGTGTTTTTTCACACATATTATTTTTCTTTTTGTCTGTTATATTTAAATTTTCTTACTTCCGTACTTTTTATATGTCTCCTTAATGTTTGTTAACTAAAGAAAAAACTAGTATTGTTGGAAAAAAGTTTTTTTTTTGCTGTTGCATTTTTTAAGGAATTTAATTGTTACTAGAAATGTATACAGAGCCTTGATTGGATACAACGATGAATAAAATAAATCTAAACACACAGAGAAAAGTGTTTGCACTTAATAAAGATTTTATTTATTTTTAAATTGAAGTTTGATTATATAATATTATCTTTATATTTTTTTTTTCTTTTGATTCGGAGTAAATAATTTTGATTTGTGCCGACAGCTCTGCTTGAGTTCTGCTAAGGGAAGAACACAATTTCCTGAATATGAACTGCGAGTCATGTTTATCTACATATTGTCTACATCAGTGCAATCTAAGTTACTCAAAAAGTATTTAATTTAGGTATTTCGAGTAAATTCACCATTATTGCTTGGCCATCCTTATCTGCAAAAAATTAAAGGCAAGCGATGTTTGTGGCCCCAAATCGGAATCCACGAGTGAAACGTTCTTAAACCCCAAACTTTAACACACTAAAAACACAAAGAGGTCATTAATTGCTTCACAGCTAAAAATTTCTCGAAAGATATCATTAATTTTTTATTTGTTTAACAATGAAAATGCTTTGTTGTTTTGTATGGCCTAAACAAAGGGGAAGAGTTGAATCAAAAATTAACACAAAATACTTTTTGATTCAAAACGTTCTTTTTAAGACCTCATTATTAAACCACAGCAAAAACTTGGTCATTTTCCATTTACAGTATTTTTATAGATATGATATGATATTACTGATATATGATATTACTGTTTGTTTTCTCTCTACACTCTACTACTTTAGACCTATGTGATTGAAAATATCCAAAAGTTTTAGTACTTAATATTGTAAATATAATTTAGGTTCTAGTTTTTTACTGTCCTTTCCTTATTTTTCTAAACTAAGCATAATTCGGGTTTAATGTTACTTAAACCCAACGTTTACAAATGAAAAAAAAAAACACAAAATAATGTTGAAAGTTTAATTTTATTTTTTAGGACTTTTGTTTTCTCAATCTATCATTTAAGTCATGGCATGAAGCTTAAAATTTTCTTAAACAATCGAATTGAAAAGAAATCTCCAAAGTTAGACGTTTATAAATTTAAATATTTTTATATATGTAACAATTTTCTCTCCATCAATTACAATTTTTGCGCCCCACCTTAAAATATTTCTCTCATTTAAATCATGTTATCACAATTTTAATGAAATAAACAAATCAAAATAAAATAACAAGAAAACTCAATTTTAAAGCGTACTTTGAATCGTTATATTCTGCTGAATTTTATGCAACACAGAAGAGTGAAAATATAGAGGGGGCAGTCACAAAGGATATGTTTCCTGCATGTCTTCTATTTTAATCATGGTTAAAAAAATTTTTTTTTTAACGAATTACAGCTATGTCATTTATCAAAACTTCTATTAAATTTTGCTTTTGAATTTACTTTTAGTAATCTTATTTAAAACACCGATGATTTAAAGTTCGTAAATAGAGAAAAAGTTAAGTTAAAGGAGCAATATTCGTTTTAAAATCTGTTTTTATAATTTATGTTTATTACATTATTAACGCATTGGAGGCCCAAATTTTGTTTGTACATTTCATTATAATGTCGGCACGGTTATTTTCAGCTGTTATATAAAACAACAAATCATAAATTTATTAAAATAGTTACTTATGCCTTTTCCTGCTTATTGGTGAGCCCATGTATATTTCAAGGTTCTGATGAAAAACATTTTTGGGAAAAAATCGTACAACTCTAAATGTAAAAGACATAGCTGCACGATTTCAATTTCTTTACTTTAAGGTTACAGTATGAAATACAACACTGAAAAGTCGATTAAAATTATAATACGAATAAAGATAATAAGTGATTTTTTTTTAATAAAAATATTTTTAAATATCATTTTACTAACCGCTATAGTGCAAAATCATATTTTATAATTTTCTATGCTAACTGAAAACATATAACAAACTATTTTCCTAAACAAAACATATACGATTGAGGTGATTGGAGCCCCAAAGTGTAATTAATAGAATAAAAAATAGACTTCTATACTTTGCGGTGAAAGCTCTTTATTAAAATAAATTTAAAAAACTTTTTATTGATGAAGATAAATTTTTTAAGGATTGTTGTTTCTGTAACTGTTGCAAGATTTTTTGAAACAGTGCTGTGTGTTCTTTTATTTATTGAAAGTGCTTAATAATTATCTACATCAAATTAAATCAGCAAAAATAATATTTAAAATTTGATTGACTTTATTTCTTTTAAACGCAGCATTTCCTTCTGTTGTTATTAAATTTAGATTGTGTAGCATCTTTAAACCCAATGTTTTGCTCGGCTGCATTAGCACTCAAATTAATTTTCATCTTTTTAGTTCAGTCTATATCGGATATTTATTTTATATGTTATTTCGTCTTAAATAAGAACTCGCTAGATATATAAAATCAAAAAGAAGTAAAACAGTGTAGCCAGCGTTATATTTAATTTGGTACTTAAAGTGAAAAAGTGACATTTTTTATATAAAACAATAAGAGTAAAATGAGTCAGGGGATTAATACGGACTTTAGTATGAAAAAAGTACGATCATTATTTTAAAAAATGAAGCACATTTTTCTAAAATATATATTAAATATAGTATAAAGAATTGTGGTCAAAACCTTAACTAAGCATTGGCTACTGAGAAAATTAACCAGGTAAAAACGGTATGTGGCAGACACGAAAGGGATGATTAAAATGATCTGGTTGAAAAATAGACTAATTCAAGTTAAAGTCTGTATAAAGCCAAGGTATGGATGGTTGCTTGAATTTAAGGCGGAGTTGCTACACAAGATATCGAATAGTTCGAGTCTAGCTGGAGTGACACAGTATTTTAGTGAGGTTGAGTAAATTTAAAAGGTATATTCTTAAAAAACATAAGATTATGTGACGAATTTCGCGGTAGCCACAGAGTAAGAAATACAAGATCTAGGGAATAATTAAGAACAAAAATAATAATTGATTGGTAGTATTAGCAACCACAAATGAAAAAATATATAAAATTTCTAGAGCTATTTCTTGTGTCAGGTAATGCTTTTGAATTACCGACAAAAATTTTGTCTGAGTGCTTTTCATGTAAATTTTTTAGAATGTTTGTCTGATATACAGAAACAGCACTCATCATTTCATAACAACAGCGTATTGTTGTGTATATTGCTGACTAATTAAAATATCACTTCCCGTAAGAGAATAACCTTAAAACTACGTTTATGCTCAAGATTGGCAATTGATCTTATTTATTCTCAATTATAAACGTCTAATGTAGGTTCTTCATATGTAAACTACATCACATACGAATAAAATATTCAACAAAGTTCAAGTTCTTTCTAACCGAATTGGCCACATAGTTTTGCAATTACTAATTATATGACTTAAGTTAACAACATTAGCAATATATTTTCTTTGCTTCATTTGTAAATATACAAAATATAATAGCACAATCAGCTTTGGTTGCCCACAAACTGATGAGCATGTATTTTATTTGCAGCAATTACTTTTATGGAATTTTTTTTTTTTTTCAAAGAAAAAGTTAAAGCGATTTATTCAACTTCTTTCAAATTAATGTCTACCATTACGTTTTAAAATATGTTTAAATACGGTAGTTATTACCGATTAGTATGGACTAAAAAGCACCAATACCAACCGCGGTAAAAATAAATATATTTTAGTAACAAGTATGCAATTGATACTTAATTTATATTTACTAACAAAAATAAACTGGTGCACAATTAATGGCGAAGCATACACATTCATATAAAATGTACGGTGCCAACGCTAGCGTAAATATTTATACCATATACTGAGCTAAATTAATGAAAATCTGCAACAAAAAAGAGAGTAGATATAAAATTAAAAACTAATTATGTCCGAAAAAAAAACTTATTTCATTGTACTATTATAATATCGATTAATTTTTCAGCTATTAAATGCATGTGAGTAATTAGCTGCATCTGGATTTTGAAACAATTATTTGCATTGCTTTAAGAAAATTATGCTATAAGGCATTATGGTTATGTCTCTTTAAATAATTTAGGAAATCACATTCGTGTAATAATTCTATTTTAAATACTTAAATATCATTTATCTACATAAACGGATGCTAAGCCCAAGGTTTCAACTAGACACCTTTAAACCGGGCTAATCTCGAAACCTTTAAAATAAATAGCTGTCACACCACCAACATTTGTATACCCTTCACAACAAAAAGGGTATATCTTAGTTTGTCATTTCGTTTGTAATTTCTACAATATCCATTTCTGACCCCATAAAATATATATATTCTGAGTTCTTACGCATAGCGAAGTCAATTGAGCGATGTCCGTCTGTCCTTCCGTGTTACTAATAAAATAGGCTTTTCCAAGGCACTAGATGAACAAAAAAAAAAATCCCCAATCGATTAGACGTAGTTTCAAAAAATTTTTTAATGAGAATCAGCAATATCGGTTCATGTCCTCTTAGGCAGAGGTCAAAACACCACGCATGCCTATAGTTTTTAATTTCGAACAATGAAGTTACTTCATTCAAAAAACAAATATGAAGATAGAGAATAAAAAAATAAAGAAAAAAAGCGTCAAATGAAAAAATAAAATTTTTAAGAAATATTTAAATACTGAATTCAAATCTGAATTCAAGCCACAATAGTAAAATATAAATACAACCTAAAGTATCTTCTGGATGCACATGCATTATTAAGCTGCATCGTTTTGTAATTTAAATTTTATAAGCTCTTACAGTTTGGAATGGTTTTTGATTGCGCTACAAAATAAACTTCATGAATATTTTTTTATGTTTTTTTGTTTTTTTTTTGTAATAAATAACAACTCCCATAATTTCAGCATGCACAGCATAAGCGTTAGTAGGAATTTTATTGATGGGGGGCTACAGCCCTGCTACAACCCTGAGAAATAAAGTTATGTGGGGGGAACTAAATTTGTTTTGGGAGTGTATTAGCTCTTCCCAGACAGGCTATCCTACAATAACGCTGCACAGAAATAGTACTTTAGGAGTTTTTAAGAATTTTTTGTTAGCACAGAAACATGTTCCCCCTTATGAGACTTTTACTTTGCTTTGCAGTTTTATTTTTGTTTTTCTGCATCCACCTTGTTTGGTTGTAATTCTAAGAATTCCTTCACACTTTTTTCAACCGGCTCTGTTGAATTCTTAGATTTGTTTGGTTTATCTTTACACACTTGTACTTGTTTTTGTGCGTGTTTGCAGCTCTTTCTTGTTCACATATAAATTGAATTTTTGTTACTAAGGTTTATGTAGACAAATGAAAATTAGTTTTTGAATTGTTGAATGGTGTCCGCTACATGTCCCTGGAAACGTAACTTTAGGTGTTTCATCAAAATGAAAGCACCTTTCGTAGATGGTAGGATTTATTATTCGGATAGTAGATTTTGAAAGCCCATAATTTGATTTCCCTGGTTTTATTGTAACATAGGAAATTCGCCTGATGAGTTGTAACCTCCCAGTTGTTAGTCCAGTGCACCACTAAATAAAGCCCGAAATAGACAATATAAGAAATATGACAAAGCTATAACCACTTAACTTATAAAAAAGTGTTAAACGAAAGGATGCGTGGTTAGTTTTTTATCCTATGCTTGAGTTTTCTTAATGTTATAATTGTAAAAGTCTTTATTTATCAACAGTAATAAAAATCGACATAATTTTCACAACATTACAAAAAAAGTCAAATTAAACTAAATTGGTTAAGAAGAGGGTTTCTATTGTAACTTACGTCTAAAATCTAAGTGATCTAAGATGACAGTAGCATATGCCATTAATTTTCGTTTCGCAGTAGACCAAGCCTTCGGGAAATTAAGGCTATGGACGATACCCTTAATCGCGACCTTTTGGTAATTTCCGAATGGGGCCTGGCGAACAGGGTTCAGTTTAACGCTTATAAAACCCAATGCTGTGTGCTTTCGCACAGGCGTAGTGCTGAACATGCTACGTCATCTATAATTATGGGTGATATATATATTAAGGAATCAAAATCTCTCGATGTTCTTGGCATGAAAATTCAATGCGATGTTCGTTCGAACAAGCACATTTTTTATGTTGTAAAAGAAGCATTCAAGTGCCTAGGTTTTCTGAAACGGTGTAAGAAATACTTCACTCCATCTGATCTCCTTACTATCTATGTCACCTTTATCAGACCGAAAATGGAATACAACTCTCATGTATGGGCCAGTGCTTCAAAGTCTATTTTGGAGTTACTCGACCGCGTACAGGAGAGAGCGAAGAAGCTCATCGGTGACAGTAGGGTATCCAGCTCTATTGACTCACTGGAGAATCGATGCAATGTGGGGTGTGTTTTACTGTTTTATCGTTACTACAGCGGTATGTGCTCTTACTCGTATGAAATCAGGGAACTCGTTTCTGAAAACCGGAATTTCATACGCGCAACGCGATCTGCATCAAGAGCGCATTCCTTTGTGGTCGATTGGACAGTGAATCGCACAACGCATTACATAGAAAATTCGTTTTTTAGCCAAAAAGTTCGTATGTGGAATAAACTATCTGCAGAGCTCTTTCCTGCCACTTTCAATGTGTTGCTGTAGTCGAAGTGGTAAACACGTTGGCTACAAACCTGCTTGACCAGGGTTCAACCCCTGCGGCAACCAAAAATAAAAAATTTTTTCTGTTTAATGGAATAAATACATATTCAAAATTAACATTAATCAAGCAGCCTAATTCTCGGTACTTCTTCATAGCATATTCGCCGGCGAAGTAAAATAACTAATAAAATGGCTATATCTATATTTCTCTTTTCACCACCTATCTTATCTCTCATCTATCTCTTTTCTAAAGAATGTAGCACGGTTACGACAATAACTAAATAGGCATTATTGCCTGAAGTGCTACTTCTCTTTATAAAAAAAAAAAATCAAATCAAATGTCCCCAAGCACTACTCCCTCTATTCCCCATCCCACAACCTAATTTACTAGTTCTGGCACAATGCATTGCATAAGTAGAGGTCATCCCCTAAGTGCTGGTTCTAATTAAACAAAAAAAAACATTACAATTTTAATTATTAATTATTGATTGTCTAGGTAATGGTAAGCTTAAACCTTGTGTTTTTGTGCACAAATTTTTTAATTCAATTTACACTCATGAAATTGAAAACAAATTTCGTATTTCGAACTGGTGGGTATGGGACATGATGTCGAAAGTGGGTGGTTCCTTTTTTTTAGTTACGACCCTCGAAATATAAAAACCACCACTTTAAATTTTTTTCAGAAATATGGTAAAATAGTTATTTAAAAATATAATATTTATGTGTATGAAGCTGAAAGAATTTTAAACTATTAGTGCTTTTATTTTTATTTGCCTGCATATGATGACAGTTGTTGAGTTAATCCCAGTAAATGGCCCAGGGCAACAAAAGTATTGCGAAAGACACATGTTGAAAATCTAAAAATTTAAAGCAAGGACACAAAACATGTTAAAATTTTTTATGCATTACGTTATTTGAGTAAGTTAAAAGTATATGTCATTGGTTTGACATCAAAATAATCAACTATGTGAATGATATTAAATGAATTATCTTTGAAAGTTGTTGTAATTATGTATAAATGATACTAATTTAATGCACTTTTTCTGACTTAGTGATTTAATCCTATAAATAATTTTTTTTTTAATTTGACTTTGTTAATTTAACTATATAATGTGTAAGAACCTCATAGAGCTGTCTAAGTTTTTAGAGAAGTTTTTTTTTTCTTTTTAATGTTAGTTGCCTATTTAACAACATGGTCGAGGCAGATCGAATTCCAAAAAAGCTTGCTGTTCACTAATTCTTAAAGTCATTCGCAGTTCCACAAAAATAAAGAGTACTTCAAAATATTTTGTGCTTTCTTCATAAAACCAATACGGTTTAGTAATATAACATTGTTTCAATTTCTACGAGTTATATTTAAAGATTTAACTTAAAAGAAAAATATTAAATGTTTTTGTTTTGGTAATTTTCTTGCAGTCACTTATGTGTCTAAATGGACAAACTGAGATTACGAGAAACAAAATAGCTATTGCTTGTGCAAAAATCGACTCGGCTTTTTAATACGTTTTTTTTTTTTTACTTGAATGCAACAAAGTCTAGGAGAGTGTACGCTGTTAGCCAAGTTCATCCAAATTTTAAATTCCATAGTTGTATACGAAGTGCTTAAGAATCCTTTAGGCAAGAAACTAAACTATACCTGCATACAATCGCAGGTCCATGAGCTACATAACTGATTTGCTGATAGTACACGATTATGTCATATATAGTATGGCTAAGATAAACACTAAGAGGATTGCGTACATGAAGGGTGTGTTCCCACAGCTTTGGTTAAATTATAATGAGAATTAAGGCGGGACGTTATATAACAAGTGAATGCCATGATTTACCTCAGTCTTCAGTAAGTAAGGTGAACTTTTCCTCCATAACTAAGGTTATAAAAAGCTGAAATAGGATTCAAAAACGATTAAAAGTATGTATAATAGCTTGAAATTCGATAGCCCATATGATCTAACATCATCTGAAAAACAGAAGGCAACAAAAGACCGTGAATAAAGCCAGCAACTATGAATTAAATAAGACAGTTCGAAAAATAAATAAATTAGATTTAACATGGTTTTACCTTTTGTTAGTTCAGGTGTATTAAATTTAAATACAATTGATACTTTGGCAAAGGAAATAAAACAGCAACATCTATTCAGACGTCAACAGATTTATTGTCATGTACTAAATAATTTTAGATTAGCCTTTAACATTTTTTTGTTATTTTCCCTCAAAACCATTTATTATTTATTTATTTTTTAAAAATTTATTACGTCTTTCGTTTTCTTTGTTGATTTAAATGATGAGATTTGCCCTTTTAAAGGTAATTAATAAAGTAATAGCCGTTTTAGCCATATCTATAATTTCATGCATTCTGCTTATGTCTCAAAACTCCTAAATATGTAAGCCATAAATTGTTGGCATCAGTAGCGTAGATCTTAGGATTTGATTCTGTGCAACTTAGGTTAACTTACATTAAGGCAGCGCAATTCGAAAAGACAACATATCCCCACGTGAATGTCATAGTACATTTAGAATTAAGTGATCAGCTCTCAGTATGTGTTTGAGTGAACTGTTTGTTAATATTGCAACATTCGGACAAGGATTATTTCCCGATGAGCAGATGTATTTCACTAAGATAGCACCATTTATGAAGCGATACGAATAGATATAATATTTGTATCTGTTGCACAGAAGTGTTATTTTCCGTGAGCGATATTTTGTATGATTAATTATTAGCTCCAAAAGGTTAAAAAAATAAGAAAGAGTTGCTTGCATATTAACTTGTATTCTTATATTGCGTACCAGTTGTTTTTGAAATTGTTACCAAATAATTTACCAGATTATTGACAATAGTGTGGGCATCGTGTGAATTTTTAATGAAAGTTTTTGCTGGCTTCTCTTAATTGCTTGATTCTCTTTTACCATTTATAGCAATGAAGCATAAATAGGAGCCCAAATACACACACACGCACATTTATGCATTAAATTTAACATAGTGAAATTCAGGCACGTTTCACATTGTATGACTTATGTGATGGCAAGTGTTAAAAATATTGTAATTGCCCTTTAGGTATGAAGAATGTCACCTTTTAAGAAATATTTAGCTTAAGAAGCAGACACGACACCTTGTCATAAAAAGTTCTAAAAAAAATTACCTACTTACCTCAATAACAAAAAAATTTTAAAAGAGCTTAAGAACAGCAACAAAAAGAGATTTAGATGACTTTAAAATATTGTGGCATCAACTATATCAAATGGTAGAAACAAAAGTTTTTAGAAAAGTTTAAGGTAAAAGAAAAAATTTAGCTTGAGCAATTTAAAAGCGTTCCTTTTTTGATGTATTTTAACCTTCCATTCCAATGTTGCTTATTTAGAAATAAAACAAAGAAACCAAAAAATCAGAATAAATGCTTTTAAAAATATATATTTCTTTAAAAATAACTTTGATTTTCGTTTAATAAAAACCCACCAGCAACACTTACTAATAAGAAAAACTCTTAAATATTTATAGGAAAAACCTTAAGCATTTTGAAAATATTTTTGAATTAAAAAAATAATGCAGAAAACTCTGCCAACCCAGCCAACGCAATTGGTCATTCTATATTAACTATTTTTCTTTCTATTTTGTTAACATATACCAGAGCTTATAGTGATGGAAAGTTGTAATCAATTTATCTCGATTTTTATCTTACATTTAATCCAATTTTTTAACGGACACCATACACTTTTACCTTTCAGATATTATTTTTATAACCATATATGTGGAAGTTTGATGCCCACATTGTTACCACCCAGCAACAAGAAAAGTAGCCTTCTTACTCGGCAGGAGAAAACAACACAACCTACGTATCCGGTGCTACACCTTTGTGGCTCTTAAAATTTTGGACACGGAACTTTGTTTAAAGGAATTTAGTTGTGTTGAGAATATAGGCATTCAACCAACACTATAAAATTTATGGGTATTTTTACCTCAGCGTTGGTATATTTTAGTTAGAAAGTCTAATCCGCTTTTATGATATATTTGTTTCCAAATACAACTAACGAATAAAGATATATTTTGGATTTGAAAAGAATTGTAATGTTTTTAGACAAATTTTAATATTGCCTTTGGGCGAATTAAGTTAAACATTTTATAAAGCATGATTTTTTTATTGAATAAAACCGTCAATGTCGTGTTTTAAAAGCGAAGTGCGCTAAGAATCTCAATTATATCTTTCGACAAAAAAACCACATCTGTTTTATAAAAGACCATAATTGCAAACACTGCTTAGACAAGTGTCGAAATTCTACTATGAAGTGCATTTTGCAGCAACACGACATAAAAGTAGCTTATGTTACCACAACTAGAAAACAATGCTACGAAGCTAAGGACACAACGTAAATATTGACATTGACGCAATAAGTGTTAAAGGAATACAAAAAACTAACAATACAAATAATAGAAAAGGGTTACTAAGCAGATGGAAACGGGAAAGAAAT
Source organism: Cistogaster globosa (assembly GCA_937654795.1). NCBI lineage: Eukaryota > Metazoa > Arthropoda > Insecta > Diptera > Tachinidae > Cistogaster > Cistogaster globosa. Next base: position 110,113,614 of record OW569404.1, on the reverse strand, counting down.
AACATTGAAGTTGACAGTTGTAGTAATTTCAAAAAAAATTAATTTATTTATTTGAGCTCATACGTACGTATATACGGCAGTGTAAAAAAATTAATTACTTTGAACATCTTCTGAAAGTGTTTATGCAACGCAACAATAAAAAAACTTACATAAAAATATATATATTGTCGTTAGTGATTTCTTAGAAATAAAAGGGTTTAATTTTCAATGTCGCGTAGTCTATTCTCAAAACTTGGTGCATAAAGACCAGGAAGAGGGAAGGAAGCATAGTTTATAATTGATGATCAGATAGTTAGTTACGTGCTTTAAACGTTCTATCATTCATTTGCTTGACTGCAACAGTGGATGCCTTCTTTTGTGATGTTTAATGGTACAACCGTTGTTTGTTTTATTAAATATTGAATATACTTAATATTCATTCAACACCAGCGCTTTCTAGTGCTTCGTTTAATGACTCACAATTCATGATTGGTTTGTTATGCATTTTATATTTAAATACACGTGCGATTGTTATTACTTATATTTGTTATATTTTTATCATACAGCTAAAAATCACAAATCATTGTCACATAGTGTTAGACCATGCATTAGTTCATAACCACTTATAGATTATTTAAGTGGTTTACCAGAAAAAACCTAAAGTTCTCATATTCATTATATGTGTCCATTTGCGATTTTATATTAATTCTTTTATTTCTAAAAATATTTTTCTTCTGTCCTTTGTGTTCATAAAATTTTATTTTATAACAAATGTGCTTGTTTAGGTACGTTTATTAAAGTATGGTAAATTATTAAGTATAAGCGTTTTCTTTCTGCTCCTTCTCTTCCAGTAAAAAACATTTCTGTTAGTCACTAGTTAATTTTCAGATCTGCAGTTGAGAATTCCACAGGCGTAAGTGTGACTTATAAGTTTAACTTTTATACACTTCGCAAACAGAAAAAAACATGATTAAAGTGATCGTTTGTTCATTTGTTATATAAAATGTTGCTGCCTAAACTAAATAATCATAATTTTAGTTATTGTAGAAACTTATTTAATTCTAAAGCGATCATTACATCAAACAAATTAATAACATTATTATCAAATAAATAATTAGTTTTTGTATATTTAAATTTCTAAATTTATTTAGAAAAATTATTTACCAATTTTTAAAGAGAACACAAAAACAGATACTTGATAGTTACATGGAATATATATTAAACAAATTTAACAATTTTTTAAAAAACGCATATAACTATGCTTTATTTTGGCTTAAAGAACTGAAATGGTTTCTCTAAGTATGAATTTACTTTATCTATTACAAATAAAAGTTTGACATGCAATGTATTTATTTATCGCAGTGAAAAATTTTTGTTGTTAAGTTAAAATAAAAGAATTGAAAGGATATTTAAAATGTAAATTTTACTCGTTAAACAAAAAGACTTTTTAATCCCTTTTGTCCTTTTTGTTTTTAACCCATGACGCGTAACTTAAACAAAAGAGAAACATTGAAATTTTTATTATGTCCAAAGATTTAAGAAAATTCTCGTGAATATCATTTTGTTTTTTTTTTTATTAAAAAGAGATGCAAAAAACCGTGAAATTAAAGAATTAAAACCATTAACTTTAACTGCATATAAATGGTTTTATTTGATTATGTAGAAAAAGATATAAAATTCAAAAAATCACAACTAACTGAAAAAGACAAGTTAAAAATGAATGTTTACTTTTTATACAAATAATCTATAATAAACGAATACACACACATACATACATAGTTTAATTTAAAGTCGCAACATTTTAAGAAAATTAATAAGCTTTGCAATTGAAAACATAGTTGTTTCAAGAGAATAAATTTAACGAATTTAATATATTATGTCAAAATTTAGTTTTGTTATATAAAACTTTAAAAAAGTAAGAAGTAGAAATTACTTTAAAAGGAATTCATTTTTAAGCAGACACTGCCTGTATATGTAAACCAAAGCTATATGTATTTTGTTAATAAAACATATTTATTTTCTAATTTTATAAGATGTTTTTAATGCATATATATGTAAATTTATTTCCAAAAAGTTAAAAATTTTTTTTGCTGCCACATTTATTTTAAAACTTCGTGCGAACTTTAAATAAACGCAAAAAAAAATCAAAATACTATAACCTTAAATTTTAATATTATTAAAAAAAAGGCTTCACATAGATTTCCACTTTTCATTATTATTACAAATATTAATATTAACTTAAGTAAACACATATGTATATTTGTTCTAAAATTTTAATTATTTTATCTATTATTACTTAAAAAGTATTTACATTGAAGCCCATAATACGCTATCAATGGCTTGTGGTTATTCATATTTAGAAAAATAAGTGTGTTTTAAATAATAAATATCTGTAAGTGCACAAGTATATAAGTTTTTTGAGATTTCCATACAGTACAGATACGCCGTCATAAGTCGTCATAAGTGTAACCAAAAAAATTTTTTGTATTGAAAATAATTTCTCATTTGAATTTTCTTTTTAAAATAAAGGTAAAAAGTAACAAGAATTTCCTGCAATGCACTTAGAAATAATAATAAATGTTCTGCCTGTGATATTTTAGTATAAAGTTTACATTCTTTATTTTATTAACTTTTTATTTTTGTGTCTTGTCCTTTTTTGTACTAAATATTTTAAATAAAGAAGGCGAGGAGATAAAAATTGTAAATTTTTAAGAAATTATCTGTTAGGAAGATGGAAAATTTCAATGAAACGTCGGTATAATATAAAACAAATAATTTTTTATATATTTGAAAGTAAGGAATAAATAACATTGAAGGCCCGAGTATGATCCATATACAAATGAACATAAGAAAATAATTTTTATTAACATATGCTAAAAGGTTGAAAAATTAATAAATAATATATTTTTTCAAATGTCGATTTTTGCTTTCAACAAAACGATGTTCATCATGTGTTCCTCAACAGTTGACATTTTCTGTCTGATATTCAATAATATAATTCAACGATACTTTCTTTCTCATTTATTTTTGTCTTAATAAGTTTTAAAATATTTAAATTACCTTTTATTAAAGGCTTACACAAAAAGTTTCAATTCTAATAGAATAAGAGAATTTATTATTGTTAAGCAACAAAGCCTTTTTAAATACATGAAAAAACATTCAACCTATTGTTAAATTCAAATACTGATAAAAAATATTTTCATGCAAGATTCTAATCATTTTGTTGCAACACAACGATTGAAGCTACCAGTAATGAAATGGATATTTTTAAATTAAAACTTATAATAAGAATATTAAAAAAATCTAAGAAAAATTTTTATAATGGATTAAATAGAGAATGAAATGAAAGTAATATAAAAAAATAATAACGATTTTAGAAATATTTTGAAGAGATTAATTCGGTTGACATTTCTATATAAAACAACCATTTGATATCTTAATCTCTTTTGCCGGATATTGCCAACTGAAGAAAAATTATAATTATTTTATTAATAATTGGACTTGTCTCATTTCTAAACTTAAAAGCATGCATAAAAAAAGCTCAGAACAAAATTATGATTTAAATAAATAAAATTCTAGATCAATTTTCACATTTCTCTGGTAGTTAAAAGTAGGATAATGTCTGCCGTTATAATAGTGACCCTTTATTATTTATTTTTATCTCTTTCTCCAAAATAAATAAATTAATATATAGCATTCAAAAATTTATATTGTCCGTTTGTTTTTCTCCTCATAATTAATAATAAGTAGTTACTTACAGAACTTGAACTTATATGTACTTATAATAAAATAGTAACGGGGTCATTCCTGTATATACAATATTTATTTTTAATTTTTGTCTATCGGTCCGTCTGTCTGTCTCTGAACCTTGGTGTAACCGTAGCATACGTGTTTTTCATAAAAATATGTCATTTTTACACTTTTTACAGAACTCTACAACAAATATTTAAAAACATATTTTTCTAAGTTTTAATTTTAAGAAAAGGGTGGGTACTTGTAGATAAGACAATCTTTACTCAACTTATTTTTGTTTTTTGATATTTCGCATATTTTATCGTCCGTAAAAATGGTAGTGTTGGTATTACAAAATAAAATCGAAAATTTTATCAAATATCAAATCACATAAAAAACCCGACTGAATATTTGGGTTATTATAAATTGGAATTCTAAAAAGGAAAGCTGTTAGATAAAGAAAATGCAATGTTGAGGAAAGGAATATTCACAATACTCAACTTTGTTTTAAATCTCAACTAATATGTTCTATAGAACCACCATTTGAAAAAATAAAAATAAATGTTGCATAAAAAAAAGTACAAGAAAAATTAGAAAAAATTTAATACAAAAAAATATATTTATTTAATTTAAAAATCAACCCATAAAATTATAGGGACACTTTTTTTTTACTTACTTTTAGAAATTCAAGGCTCTTAAACTTTTCACACACAGAATTTAGATGCTTAAGTAGCTTAAAATCAGCTGAGTATTCTATAGTATTAAATTTATTCATATTTTGTATAATTAAAATTTTTGGAATCTTTGTAAACTTGTGTTTAACCCAAACACCAAAAAATAGGAACATAGAGATAGTAAAATATAAATTTTATTTATCCTATTACAAATATTGTGAAAAATACAATCTGTAGTAAGCTCCTTACCGGCACACAGCGGTAGATAACATCGATTTACTATATAAAATAATAATGGATTCATAAATCAACAAAAAAAAAAAAAAAAAAAGAATGAAATTAGCCGCTATTTATGCGACAATGTAAGAAAAATTCTTGTACTTATCTGGTGAGAATTTTTTATTATTTTATATTATACGTAAATTTTTGGATACTCTTACTTAAAAAATGACTTATAACTTTTCTCGGTCAAATTGTTGCAGTTATTTTAGAAAGATGAATACTTCATTTTATTTAATTACATAATATTCAATATAAGTTAGAATTTTGTGGCTTTGGTTTAATGTTTTAAAATTATCCTTTATTGTATTTGCAGATTTCCCCTTGCAAAACCTTAAAAGAAAAAAAAAAAACACTTTTATTTAAATAGTCAACGAAAAAAAACTTTAGAGATTGTGTTTTTGTTAATTTGAAAGCTTCCTATAATAAATACGCCCCTACTTGTCGCGTCGCATATCACAGATAGTTTGTGAAAACTGTAGGAAATTATTTATTTGTTTCCCTTATATTTTAAAACGCAACTTACACTAAACGAATTTAATAAAATTCGCAAATTCAACGTATACAACATACTAGTGTACAACTTAATGCTAACCAAGATTATATATATTTTACTTTTTTGGCTGCAAACCAAGATAAAATTAAATAAAAGTAAGAAAAAGAATGTTTTGCAACAAATGTCATACGATTAACTTTATTTGTTCAAAAGACAATTACATGGATAAGGAAGGTACTATTTAGGGTAAAAGTTATTTGTTGATATATACAACGTGTTTTAAAGTATTATGTTTTTAGTGGTGGACCTAATTGTATCAAATAAGTTTACTTAATCATAATCCAATAACGACTCAAAACAAGGGACAGCAAAGATATAAACTAATTAGGACCGCCATTAAAAGCTAGAAACAATGGGCGCTTTTTTAAAGCTCAATAGTATTTATGTACGCAGCAAAAACTTCAGAAAAGGTAATCGAGTGTGGATCTAAGTATTTTTGGTGGAAGGACTGCCCAACTAAATGACCAACCTAATGATTTTAACAAGTCTTGACACTTTAATAATAAATTACTTAGAACTGATTACAGTGATTATTTTCTTAAATAAGTACTTATTTCAGGTTATTCTTTTTTAACTTAAAGAACTAGTTTAATTACTACTTCCTTTATTTGCGAACAAAGGTAATGTGTTTTAAAAGCGAGTGACAAAATTGGACGATCGCAGTACTTTTTTATGTAATATCTAATTTTTTGCTGAGTTGGATTAACTTTTAATCGAAATTGAAAACTTCGTACACTTTTGAACATTTAGGGTCAGTACACTCTTTCAAATCATAAATATTAGATTGACGCTGTAACAGCACTTCCAGATTATTTAAATTTATTTGAAATATTTCTCAGCAGTCAAGAGAGAAGAGAAAGAAGTCCACGATACACTTAATAGCCTCATTATATCCAAACAAATACTAGACCTAATTTTCTTAAATAAAGCAGGAACTCAGTAAAAATCTTTACTGCACCATGACCAATAAAATGTTTGAAAATATCTACGACATTAATCTGGTCGAGATGTGGTTTAAAAAGCGCTACGTACCGCACATCGTTCGCAAATATCGATTTACTGAAAACAAATTTTGGTAATAAGTTGATTCAGAGAGATTTACCTGTCAATAGGCCTCCGAAGTAGTTCGATTTGACACGCCCTAGTTATATATTTATATATCACATATATGATCTAATATATGATAACTTCCTTTTTTTAATTTTTGTTCTTAATTTTTTTTTATGCAAAAATATATTCCAGTTAAAAAAATAATAAAATAACATTAAAAACACTGAAATATAAAACATCGGCCACATTTTCTAAAAAGTAGTAAATTGATAATGCTGCAAAATTATTATTTATTTTAAGTGCTCAAAAATTACCCAGGCATATAAATCCACACACCAACGATTACTGTAAAAATTTAAACCTGCTCCCAATATAATGCACTGTACTATCTTCTGTCTACATCAATTTAATTTGCACAGCCTCAAGGTTGCTTTTTTCTGAGTACATTTTATTTATAAGAACATATCTTTTGTTAAGTTCAATGTTATGTTACAATAATAATTGAAAACCAGCATTGATTATATTTCAACAAATGACTATAAATAATTTTGTACATTTTCATACACCACAACATAAATTTGTAAATTTACAAACAACTGAGTGAAAACTAATAAAGGAAACAAAAAAAATTTAGTTCATAATGTATGAAGTTAAATATTAAGAAAAATTATAAGTGATCATTTAAGTCTCCTGTGGTTTTACAATCATGAAGTTACTTTTTTTTCTGGATAATAAATGGTTTTTTCACCTTGCAGGAAGAGTATTTTACGCTGTTCAAATTCTTTGAATCTTTGGTTTAACTAAGCAACCATGTTGCTATAAAAAGTGGACCGCACCTTATATAGTTTTGTTTAATATTTATTATTATTGTTGTTGTTGGATTGTATACACCAACTACATCATAATTCTTCGTCTCAATTATATATGTTTCAGCGTTAAGGCTGGCTGCATAGTAATTATGTTACTTATTTTAATATTTTCTTGTGGTACTGTACAGTTTCAAAAAGCTTTAAAATAATATTCGAAGTTCCGTAGATAAAATATGATCATTATTTAGTTTGTATAGCATATATTTTCCCAACTAAATTGATAAAGCCATTAATTGAACAAAATTTAAAATTTAATTCTTAATCTTCATTGTGAAAAATATTGTCTTTGTATAAAAGTGCCACCGCGTCTATTAACAAATTAACAAGAAGTTGGTCCAACATACGCACATTGATTTATTAATATAAATTTTAATATTTAAATTAATCAAAAACGGTGTTTCAGATTAAATATAACCCCCGTTAATTATTTAAATAACTCTGAAGCCTGTTTGAAAAATTCCAAAAATGTGTTGTACTTCATATATATTCTTGGGTTGTTTTTTAGAAACAATTTCGTTTTTTTCTGGTTTAAGAGCACTTTATTAAAAATCGCACTGATAATTCTAATTTTGATTTGGTGAAAACAAAACATTTTTGTTTAGAACGAGATTGTTCAAGATGTTTTTAAAAATTATGAAAATTCAAAACAAAACAACTTCTTATAGCACGTCGCCATTTTTTGTTTGTTTCTCTGTTGGTTTAATTGATATAACAAAAGCCCAGTTGCAACAAAACTACTGCTGCTGCTTTTTTTTTTTAAATTTTACATAAAAGATGTAAATAAAGACTCAAAAGATTTAATTAAGTTTCATCTTTAATTCGAAGGTTTATTGAAAACATAAAAATAAATTAACTGCTTGCGGCAGTGCTTACTATTATTTGACCAATTAATTCCTGTATTTCAATTTTGTATACTTGTTAAAAAAAAATCTTTTAAAAGTTTTTAATTTGTAGTTGAAATTATTTATTTATTGGGTCTTGTAAAACTTTAAGGAGAAGTTAACTTTTAAATAGCTATTTATTTTAAACTGCAATTCTCTGTTGTAGTGTTGTAATGGAGCGTGCGGTTTGATATTGACAACTCAATAATATAACAGCATTATTGAGGATGCAAGATAATATATTGTATTAAGAAAATAATCTAAAATGTTAACATATTGTTATTTATTACACATGTAACTATACAATTACAATAGCTATAATTGAAAGTTTTCAATAAGATACACATGGTGCTGTAAAAGACAACTAAAGTAAAAGTCTCGCGCATTAAGAACATGTTAAGCGATTATTTTATATACTATCATTTTACCACAAGCTCTAATTCCAACGATTACCGTTAATTACTTAAAAGTTTTAAAGTTTTTTGTCACTTTCATGACCCAAACCCGTTTATACATGCATCATTAGAGCAATATTGACATGAAGAATTTTGATTTTAATATGACTAAAAGATAAAACTGAAAAGATCATCTATGATGCCCTATAAGAAAAAAAAAAAATCACAAAGAGCTTACAGTGGTCTCCCTTAAAAAAAAAAAAACATAGGGCTTTCATTAGAATCCCCGAAAGGCAGAAATGAATCTTCCACTAGAAGAAGTGGTCAAAAATCCAATTATGCTTGCATGTCCTTGTTAATGTTTTTTCAAGTAGCTTGGGGCATTCATTCATAATACGGGATTCCATATTAAGAAACGTTACAAAATATTTATACTAAATAAATACAAGATTAGTTTTTGTTAAGTAGCTCCATGAAATAACACCAACTTCTTTTTAGGAAAACACAAAAATTTGGCGCAAATTATGATTTTCTCAACAATGCAACAGTAAACAAAGACGGTAAAATGTACCGTACAAAGTACGATTGCAAATAATCCAGGAAAATTTTTAAATGTTCAAAAACAATATCACAGAAAGCATGATATAAAAATGACAAAAAAGTAAATGCAGTGTAGTGAAAGCTTTGCCTGAGAAGATATGAGTGATGTGCCTTTTTAGTTCTTTGAAAATATGACTGCTTATACAAATACAACCTCGGCTCAATAGAGGTTTTAAGGCCATTTCAAAATTTACATACATATGTTTTGGTAATTTGTTCTCATTATTTACAAATTGCTAACTATACTTGCAGTTTTGTAAGTAGTTACATTTTTTATTTGAAATTATTTTAGAAATATATATAATAGATGAATTCTAGTTTTATATTATTTCAGGGGTCTTAAAAAACCAAAATTTACAAAATAATCCTGCCGAAACTGACATGCAGTAAAGTATTCATTCGTAACCACAAAAAAATGAAGAAGAAGAAAAAACGTGTTTCCGCATTAAAATCATATTGCAACACGAATGACATTTTGATTCTAAAATATTTAGTAAAAATTAAATATCATTAAATTCAAAAAAATGAAAAATTTTTTCTTCTAACTTCTATTGTTTTTAACAATTTTTTCTCTTGTAAAATATTGATTATTTTTAAAACGCACGAACCCCTAATTTGTTTAAATCCATTTTTAGATGAATTAAAATTTTGTAATAAAAACTGATTCAGAACCTTTAAAATATTAATTTTTTTGCCGCTTTTTACAAATAACATTAACATTTGAAACCAAATGTACGCGATGAAGATTACAAAGTTTAAACAAAACTTATATAGTTGTACAATAACATTATAGAACGATAAGCAAACTGGGACTTAATAATAATTGATGTTCATATGTAGGATAAATATAAAATCTTAATAAAATTTTTAACAAGCAAATATTTAGTTGACATAAAAAAATTGCTTTCATCTCAAAATAAAAAACATATGAAAAATAAGCAAAAGGAAATTATTAAAGAAACTAAATTATTTTTCTTTAGTGATATTTCAATTGCGATATATATTTTCTTATATATTTCTTGTTCTATAAATTATCAAACCACAATAAGCCTTTCATGTGTTTCTCATATCAAACTTTGTTGTGTAAACAGTTTTGTTTGCTTAGTTTTTGTTTAATTGTTTATTTAATATTTACATAAAATGCTGTTGATTTACTCATTTCAGTTTTCTATTTTTAATCAGTTTTTTTGCAAACAATTACAGATTGTGGCAGAAAGGAAAAATAAAAGCAACCTAAGATATAAGAATTTGTTGTCTAAATAGAAAATAAAATTGTAGACATTAAAGACACGATTATAAAAGCTTTTAAATTTATATAAATATTTGTTAGAAAATAATATCATGCGAGTAAAATCTGGCTAAATATTGTATTTAATTTTCTGTAAAAAATTTTAGGGAAATTTTGATACATTTCAAAAGAAGTCAGCTGCAACTCTCTTTATAACAGATATTCTTAATAAAAAATTTCTTCCTTTAAAAATACCGTGCTTTTTTATGTCGATTAAATTAATAAATCACCGGTATTGATTATTAAAGGTAAAGGACGTCTCCATATCCATTTCGCTACCGGTTACTTAGCTCTTCGGGAAACTTCAACAATTATTTTAAATAATCTCAAGATTTTTGTCAAAACACTAAAGTAAATACAAAGGTTTCAGCAAAAAACAACCATAGTCAACAATGAAATTATTTTTCTTTATCTACTGTATACGGCTGGCTTTTTTCGGCTCTTTTATACAGTTAAAAGATAATAAAAAAAATTATCACAACACTACGATAATAATTTTTTGTTTTATGCGCAGGCACTCGCAGATTATTAAATAAAAATAAACCTCGGAAATATTAAAATAATTTAATTAATTTTTAAAAAAATATCCTGCTATTTTAAATGTTTTTTGTCATTCATTAAATTGCATATGGTAGTTAAAAAATCTAAAATAGACGCTGCGTTGTAGAGAAGAAACGTAATATTTTGGAAATAATTCTGCAATATCTAAATTTGTGGACTGAAGAATTGTTTTCGGTTGATCAAAATTAACGAACTCGAGTTGAATTGAATTCAAGATATTAAAAATATTTGTGTTATTGTAAAAAAATGTGTAACAAATAGAGTAAAAAAAATCGATTGCACTTCGTTGATATTTATGTTTGTTTCTTAAGCTTTTCAACAAAGCTGAAATGAGGCTTCAAATAAGGGCAGTTTTGATTGAAACATGTTTTAAAATAAATTCATAGTGCAAATTTAATATTTATATAAGTACAATTATTTCTTAAGGGTCCTACAACTTAAGTGGTTAGAAGATTGACTACTTTACGTCTGATAACTGAAGTTCGGTCACTTCAATTAAACAATGAAATATATGAAGAAATCATCTGAGAAAAGGAGCGCTAGTATTTATGGATACACACATTTTGAACTTTCTTATAGAAATTTTTGTTAAGTATTTAACAAATGTAAATCATTCATCAATTGATATGAAATTTTAATATATTTTGCTACGGTGGTATTATAGTTATTTTAAAGATGTAATAAATAATAAAAAATAGTTTCGTTTTTAGAATACACAATTAAATTTTAAGCTTCTACCCCCTGAGTCGTACTATTCAGTTTAATTTTACCAATCTAAATGACGGTTGTACAAAAGCTTTATTAAAAATATCATATTCTGTATGTGTTTATCTTTATGAAATTCAATATTATAAACTAATTGCAATATCAATCCTTTTGCCCAAAATTTATTTGCTAAATATCTTTGTGGCTGAGAAAATATATGCACGGATGATTTCGAACATAAGTGTTGTAAATAGAACGTATTCACAATTACAATTTAAATTGTCAGCTACAATATTTGCCAAATAAAATGCATACAAATGCAAACTATAAAGCACAGGCAAATGATAAATTATGTGCATCTTTATGTGTTCTTGTCCCTACAAATTGGTTAAAAGATTCGATACATCACCTCACCAAGCTCAAGAGCTTCCTATAGGCAGTTTTGACAGTAATATTTGTAATATTCAAAAGTTTATACACCAAAGATAAGAGGGTAAGTTCTGCTGTTTTAATTAACCAGTTTTTTTTTTTTTAAACAATTTTAAAATTAGAAAACATTTTAACTGGTGTTCTTAAAATTTTTGATATATATATTTACTGCGTTTCAATGAACAATTTTTATAAGACTAAAGTTTACATTTCAGTTCTTATTTTAGTTTTGAAATTAGCAGAATACGAGATCTGTTTAGGGTGTGATAAGGTTTAACCAAACTTGCTACATCTTTCGTATAATTCGGGTAACTGTTAATATGTTATACATACCACAAATTGATTTTGTTTTTTTATTTTTGTTGTTGCAATATTTTGCTGTTATTTACCTCATTTCATGCATAAAAGCGTAAATATTGCACATGTTCAACAACTTCATATAAAAGGTGTTAATAAAATTCACGCTAGATTTGATTTTGCTTCCATTTGCCCAGTAGATTATTGATAATTAAAAAAAAATTCACTGCTAACAGTTTCGAATTAATAAAACTGAGGCAGTTTAAAATCTTTTCCGTTGATTATTAAACTCCATATAAAATATCAAAATGGCAAACTTTTGGTTCAGAAAATGTTTGTTTTAGACGATCAAATAGTTTAACTACTGCCTTAAAAAAATAACAAACGAATATTTATAGTTCGGTTTCAGATATTGCGAAGTTATGCTTCCTTCATATTAGTCAGTGTGATATACTAGAATAACATCTGTTGTGTTGTGAAGGAAAAATATGAAAAAATGAATGAAAAATTTCGCTCGTTATTAAACTGACGGTTAGCAGAATGTAAGAACAAACAAACAACAAAAAAAAGGTATGGGTTATGTGTGACCTTCATCTTATTACATTAAAATTAATTGACTATTCCTTGTATTCTTATTTATCATAATAAATAGTTAAATAGATGATACTTATATCGTTATAACTTAAAATACATAAATGCCTAAAAAAATGATGACGGGTATAGTTGCATTACATTTTCTGGAATCAAATTTTTTCTATTTTCTCTGAAAAATAGCAAAAAATTTGTAAATAAGGTTAATTAAATTTAAAAACTAAAAAACTTGAGATCTTAAGCCGAATTTAGACTATTCTTTTGTCATAATAAGAGCGTACGGCTTATAATTTCAGAAATTAAAATTATAATGTAATAAGAAGTCAAAAGTTTTTTCTTTTTTTTTTTTTTTTTAAGAGAAGTAGCACTTACGGCATAATAGGCATAATAGGTAATATTTAGTTATTTTGGTAACCTGTAGCGCGGTGGAGATAGATGAGAGATAAGACAGGTGGTGAAAGGAGAGAGGTAGAGAGTTAGTTATTTTACTTTGCCGGCGAATATGCTATATGAAATACCGACGAAGGAGACTGCAAGTTTTCATGTTAATTCTGAACATGTATATATTATCGAATAAGACGTTTTAAGTCACTGAAAATACAAACAGCTGCACAAGCACCTACTGAAAAAAAGAGTAGCTGCCAGCGCTAAGACCTATAGAATTCCTGAGCTTTCTCAGAACATTTACCCTCCCCTAAATTATGATTCATTTAAGAAGAAAATTAAAAGCACTTCCGGCCTAATTATGTCATATAGTGATTAAAAATCTCAAAAAAGGAGTTCGTATGTTTGAACAAATTTGTATATTTGCAAAATTTAAGCGCACCATATCTATTCATTTTGTTTGTAGTTCGTATACATGTTACATTGCATTGCTACCTGTCTGGTTGCCAGCCTGTTTTCTTACTTGTATAGTTAGCAACTGGTATTAAGTAACTGTTGATAAAACATTCTCACACCTACAATATTTTCAAATTAAACGAGCCTTTAAACAGAATGAACAACAACTCAACATAACATAAGACTCAAGGCATTTTAAACGAAAATAATAAAGGCAATAAAATAATATTTTTACGCATATCAGATGATAATGATTTTTTATTTAACATAAGTTTTTCTTTTTAAATTGTGAGATACTAAAAATGTGATTCAATTTTATGAATATTATTTATAAATGTCTCTTCTATGTTATTATGCGCTAGTAACTTTTTTTCTAATGCCTCTAAACCATAAATGACTTTACAAACAGCAAACAAATCCTGTACTAATTGATGGGATTTCCCTGCAAGATTTTTAAATCAAAACATAAACATTTTCTTAGAAGTGCTTAAAGTAAAATTATACTTGTCCAAGTGAGAGCTGCTCACTAAAGATTTAAATGTTTCAGTAATTTCATGATCAGAGTTGATGATATTTATTTTGACTTAACCCTGAAAATTATAATTTCTGCATTTTCTGTGTGTGTCTTTATAGTGTTTGTAAACAATTTGCTCTGAATTAAATTATTTATAATGTCTTTGGGGTATAGAGATTTAAAAATATTCAAGAGCACTCAAACTTCATAAAAATATTTTGTAAGACTTTTATTTAAATGCTGTAGAAACAGAATTATTTTCTTTTTTTGTTCAACATTAATTTTATTAATAAACACGGAAAAAGTATTTCTTTGGCTGCAGATTAATAACATCAGACGCAAGTAGCCTTCCGTCGTTGGTAATTCTACGTAGCAGACAAGCCGGTAAATTGAATAACTAATAAAATGGCTATACTTTCACTACCCGTTCTTTTCTCTCCTCTATCCCTATCCTAAACAATGTAGCACGGTTACACTAATTGCATCGCGGTTGTTGCCTGAAGTGCTACTTCTATTTAAAACAAAAAATAAAAAATGATAGCAGTATCCGCGGGTTGTTGCCTGAAGTGCTACTTCTATTTAAAACAAAAATAAAAAATGATAGCAGTATCCGCGACTTCCATTCTAGATGCTTTTCAATGATATTTAATAAAAATTATTTCTTATTAAGCAAAAAAAATTGTTATAAATTATTGTTTTTAATAAACACTTTTAAAATTAGTCGCAAGTGGTGTCCAATAATACAACTTCTTCATTGACTGCATAAATAACCTGATTATACTATAATTTTTGTTGTTATTTTCACACCAAATTCAAGCTTGTTTGCAATTATTTGGTTTTACTAATTTTAATTAAATTTTATTTTAATTTTTTGTTTTTACTCTATGACAACTTTGGCTATACATAGTTGATTTTATTATCTTGCTTCTTTTAGTGAGTTTAGTTTAAATTTAGCGCTTCAGTTGTGTAGCAATGTAAAAATTTACTACGTGCTAAACCATTTTTAATGTTGCTGTTTGTAGTTGGTCAATAAAGTCTACTATTTTATATTTATATACTGTTCAATTGGCGTTAGAAGACTCTCAATAAATTTGCATAATTTTGAAGCAGGCAAACAACAAAAAACAATTTGTAAAATAAAACAATTTTCAAGTGCTGCAGAGATGTTATTTTGAAAATATATTTTGTATAACAAAAAAATTTTGAATGTTACTATTTCATATAAATAAAAACAAACTTAAAACAACAAATCAACATATTCCAAAAGCAGAATTAAAGATTTCATTAAAAATTGCAGCTAAGATATAAATATACCTTTTCTGTTAAGATTAAAAAAAAACGAAAGCTAAGTAATTTTCATTTCTGAAAACGTGCTCATAACTGATTTAAATTTATGTATTTACGTATTTCAGGCATAAAACAAATTATCAAATAATTCTTAAGCACATGAATAACCTTCATTGTGCAACTATTAAATATTTACTTTTAAGTTCTATTTTTTGGCGGCAAACCACGAAAGTTATATAATTACAGTAACCTCATCTTGACATATAAAATGCTAACCAATATCTGTAAGAAAACTATTTGTACTTCATCTTCAGATAAAAATATTTCACAGACGTTTTGTTTGTAGGAAATTTTATCAGGAAAAATGAAAACCGGTTGTGGTCATGTGGCACGGGTTAAGATTATGCAGGGCTCCATTGAAAATTAAACTGGGTTAAAAATCATTCAAGTTTATACTTGTCTATCTAGCTACACTCTAGTTGCTTTGGCAAATAATCCCTCTAGTCATAATCTAAGATCCTACACGTGCTCTTATATACTGCTCTTAATGTTTGTTGTTATCCAAGATACGCTCATGCTGTGGCTATGTGGGTGGTTGATGAAGTAAAATGCTTCTATGGATTGTGTTTTTATTACCTTGCCTGATTCTGCTTGTAGTACTGTGGCAGCAGCCTTAAAAGTGTAATTATGTTCTTCTTCTAGTATTACAAGAAAGCAAAGGAAAAAAGATGAAATTTTCTAATAGTAAAGTTTTAGGCATCTTGTGTTTTGCTGTTTTTATTCAACTAACTTGAACTTGTTATTAATTAATACATAATATAATAACTAATACAGTATAATAACTAATTTTAGAAATGTTTTATTTTTCAATGCTTAAAAAATGTGCCTCCTTTTTAAGAATATGTAAAATATTAAATAATAAAAACATATATTGAAGAATTGTTGCAAATAGCACTAAAGAATTTTAACTAAGCTTTTGAATTTTAACTAAGACATTTTTCTAAATTTCTTAAGCTTGAGGAAATGCATTCTGTACGTATAAATTTCAGCCATTTTTTAGCTCTTCTGGCCGTATGTCATGATTAGCACGAAAAGTGTTGGCCTCTATGATATCAGTTATTGCGGTTTATAAACTTAATTTAATAATTTTGCGTGGCCTCACAGGAAATAATTGATATCAAAATATCCTGGAAGTCAATTTTCAGGTCCACATATCCACAACGAAAAAATCATTATTCTTCATTAACCGTAACGCAAGTTTCGTCTTCATGTTTAAAGGAATAAATAAATAATAATGAATAAAAAACTTATTTTATCTTATTCCCAAGATTATGGCAAGGAATGGTTAATATTAATTAGTAATTTGGTTTAAATTTACACCATTTAATAAATAAATAATGAACTTTATTTGTAAAAAATAAATAATAAATATTATGTAAAACACGTTACATTAAAATTAATAAAAATTATCAACAGAAATATATCACAGAACAACTTTTTAAAAGTAAAAAACATTCTTAAACGTGCATAAAAATTTGCATTAATTATTTCTAAGTGCTTGAAAGATATTTCGAAAGAGTGCAATATGGTTTTACTATATGGCATCCTTCCCAAAAATCATCATCTCCTCCACATATTTGTACGTTTACAAAAAAATACGGTAGGTATAACTTTAATTTCAAGAAGATCGAATAATTTGTAACAGTCTTAGAAAATTGTTGGGTTTTGCTTTTGAAGATTTTTAAAGAAGATAATCGTACGTAAATTTATCATAGCAGAACAGGTGCAGATAAACAAACTTGATATTTTTGTGATCGACTTTTCGACTTCACATAACTTCTTCATAAAACAATAAACCGATAACGTTACTTTAACTTCAACAACATTATACGAACGCATAGACTTGATTCTTGAGATTATGCAGGAGACTGTACCTCGATGTCATCTATCTGTATATAGACATGGAAATCTTACACAAGACAGGTGTTAACTAGCTAAAGATATAATTACTTAGCAGTTTTTTATGCTTTAGCTCAAGTTTAAACAGTAACTAATAAGGAACTTATTACTGGTGGCCCACAATAAAACGAAACCCGTGTCAGAATGGTCCACATTCAATTATTGTTAGATATAATACTGCTTATAAGCAACTTAGGAAAACTTATACATCAATGACTAGTAGTAAGGCAGACATAGCTGGAGCACTTACATTTTAAAGTAGTATATTGATTTCGTTAAATGCTTCGACTAAAGTTTCTAATTAAAAATTCTCTATTATGTTTTAAATAATTAACTTTACCACTTCCTTTAAAGCTGCAAATTTAATAATTTTGATTATGATTTTGTTTAACTAGACATTTTATTTCTTTAGAAACACATTTTTGAAATATACAAAATATTCCTATCAGAAATATTAATTTGTTAAAAGGAAATATTTTTTGGTTTACTATGTGGAGTTTTTGGAGCACTCGATTAGATTTATTATTAAAAATTATAAATTTTTTTATCAAATAAAGTATTAAAACAAAACTTGAAATTTTTTAGACATTGAAGATTTCATTCTGCATCATTCTGCACTTTAAGATCAAACTTATTAACTAACAAGATATTGGTTTATTGGAACTCAGAATATATACTCTCGATCAGATAACTTGAACTCTCTAACAAAATTAAATTGCAAATGCATTATTTTACAGTTTAATATTATTAACCATTAACATAAATTTTATTGATACAACATTGTTAAACTTTAATACACGGTTGTTTATAGAATCATAATGTGACTTTAATTAATTAATTAATTTAAAGTAATTTCATTCCAGAAGAATTTTTTGAACAAATTAGTGATTCTTTATACTCGTATTGCCTTCACCCTATAGAAGCCTTGCAGGAAAGCAAAGCCAAACACTTGCAATTAGGTTTACGTCAGTAGAATATGATGGCCAATTAGGATGAGGAATATACAACTCATCATCCAGTAATTACCAAATAGTTAAAAAAATCAATTATTTGAGAAAAAGCTTGTTGTAACACAGTCTTGTTGAATTTTTCGAGTTGATTTTTTACTTTAAAATCTTAAATCTATTGTTCTGCAATTTGTTATTAAATACAAGACCATAACTCTATTCTAACTGCTTTTATAACGATAAGAAATTTGTTCTTTTTCTTGTGTCAAAAAAATTAATATTTATAAATTTAAGACAGTTAATTTCCGGTTTGTCAAATAAAATCATTAAAATAACCTTGAGCATGTTTTAGCTCTCCAGCAAGTTCTAATCAATATTATTTCAAATATTATCCAGAGCCGATTTTTTCTTCGGTTTTTTTTTTTTAATATTTAATAAAAACAATTTTTGTCATGCTGAAACATAAAGATATTTACTCTCTTCTTATACTAAATTAAAGTTACAGAGGTGACAATTCTACCTTCGCAATGACTACAATAAGTTTAAAATATTTTAATCTCTCGGGTATTGTTTGCTAGAAATTTCTATTAGCCATTAATATTTTTTCACTTAAATTTTTTTAATTTCCTTGCTTTACTTTACATCTAATACCATTATAATCTTATCAATGTTTTGAATTAGTATTATTTAAATATACGATACAAAATCATAAACATTTGGTAACTGAGACATTGCAACTCTTCTCTTAACTTAAGCAAATATTTCCAGCAACAGAGAATTTTTAAAGCGAACATAAATATTTATTTTTTAATTAAGCTCACTAAGCAAAACAGAAAGAACGCATTTACTTGTTGAAAAACATTTTATTTTTTATTAACATTTTTGTCATAGATCAGAATCTTTAAACTAAAAAATAAAAAAAGTAGTTTCAATGGGAAACCATACAATTACGGAACATTAAAAAACACAAGTCCTGGCAAGCGTTCAGTTAACAAAAAACTGAATGATTAAAGATTAGCAAAAAATAAAACTAAATAAAAACAAAATCTATTCAATACAAAATTTCTATAAACCCAAACCATAACTTTTACTTTCATTGTTGACATACAACATAAAGAAACAAATAAAACACACCCTCAAAATTTAAACACAAATTCAAAAAACAAGATATAAAAGATATAAAATTGTTTGCAGTTTGTACTAATTTGTATTGAATATTGAGATGAAAAATTGAATACTTAATAACGGATATTCGATAGGTAGTAGTAATGTAAAGAAAATGATCCGTTTCCGTTTGCATTAACGTGCAATAAAAGTTGTGACACACTTATCTTCTCGATGACATTTTTTACACTCTATGAAAATAAACATTCACTTTAAATGATTTTCTAGAACGTTTTTCAGTTATCAAAAGTTATGTTACTTCAGCACACGTAGAATGCGTGACATGAAAGATGATGCAACATCAGCTTAATTTAACCTTTTATAACTGTACGTGCAACATAAAACAATTGTGCACTATTTGGAATCTACTTGCTACACGCATGAATGTACATTTTTTTGAGTAAACAAATATTTACCACCAGAAATGATGAAAGTTAAGTTTTAAAATTTTTTCTTTGTATTACATTATTGGGTTGAAAAAAAAATAGTCTGATCCTTTCTTCAATTTCACGTGATCCAATCTTCAATATTAAGAAAAAGGATGTTTAGCATTTCAAACATATTTAATGTTATTAAAACCTTCTATTTCATATGATTTCTCGATTAGAGAACGACTAAGCCATTTAACGATTATATTATTATTTTCACACGATGAACAAAATTTTTTCTAGCTAAATTCCTAGTCCAACATTTTCGACTGTTATTTTAAATACCGAGCCTTAAAGAAAAAAATTTTCTATGATTAACGAAACTAACACTAATTGCCTTTATGATTTACTAGAAAAGAAACTTAGCAATTTCTCTGTATCAAATTAAGGAGTTTAAAATTATTCTTGTAAAAATTTTCATAAAACTAACAACAGTCTTCTGGAAAAATTAGTTTTCTTCCTCCCAATTTTATTTACTTAAATAATTTTTACTTCTCTTCAAAAATTTCGGATCTGAATTTAATATGACGTCGTTGATCGACTAAAGGTATGGTCAAATATTTGACTAAAAAAGCGTAATCACTATTTTAACAAATGTTTATTGAATCTTTCCTTGCAAGTGTCAACACCAATGACTCCTGATTATATAATATATCTGATCTCTTGACCTTTTATATTTAGTAGGATCATGTATTTCGTAATACTTAATTGGGCATTATAAAAATTAATTTCCATAATTAAATTGGGAATTATAAAAAATTATTTCCATTATTAGATGGTTACGTCTTTTTGGTAAAATATTTGACTAATCTGACCGTACCTTAAGAACAATAAGGATTTTTTTATATTTTAGTTTTTAACTGAACTGTTTGATATTATACCAAGTGAATTACCTAATTCGGCTTAAGTTCATTCTTATTTAATATTTTAAAAATTTTTATTGAGAAAGAACAATTATTTACAAATATTTGCGGATTTTTTTTTAAATCTTACTACTTTTTTACCAACCCAATATTTTTAAAATAAGTTTGCTCAACTCTGTTGCTGTTACTGTTGCTCAACTCTGTTACTTTACTTTGGTATTTGTTTCAGTGTAAAGTAAAATTTTACAACAATCCTTAAATCCTTATGATTTTTATCACTTTTGCAAATAGTGCAACGGATTAATGATACAATGTGCATCTCTATGATGAACTGTTCGATAATAAATCCGTAGCATACTCTTGTTACACAAGTGTGCTTTGCATAATTTTTCATCATGCTTATCGTTGATTAAAAATAACATTTCTGCTGAATCCATTGAATTGGATATTAAATTTCTATTTTTCGCAAGTCTACTGGTGTTTCATCGAATTTACGTCATGTGACGATTTGTCTAGGACCAAAGGGTACAGCAATCAGTATTTGTTAGGATATTTTTGATTATTCTATACAATTTTTGCCAACAAAAGTAAAATAATTATTTTGCAGTAAAAATATTTTATACTAGAAGAGAAATTTAATAGTTTAGCTATTTGTTTAACAAAAAAAATATATTCTGACACTAAATGACTACGCCACATAATGTAGTACATCAAATGGTCTTTTTGCATGCAACTCAATTGTTTTTAATAATTGTTTATGAGAAATAAAAATATATTTTTAGTTTAAGAAATTTTTATAGGCAAATTAAGCTTTTTATTACAACTCAGGTTGCAAGTGATCGCACAGTTGAAAAATCTTGGCTTTCTTCGTTCACATAAAAACTGTGCCTATATAAGATTCGTCTTAAAACTAAATTTAGCTAGTTCATGAAGCGAAACGTAATTTTTTTTATACATTTTATTTTATACTGAAACCTTTGCAGAAATCAAAAGCAATACAAAACATAAATCAAATAAATTTTGTTATAGAGTTAATTTTACCTAGCTCTTGTTTCATCCCCAAGAAAACATTACGTTTAAGTTTAGTGTTTAACACGAAAAAAATAAAATTATGCAAAATATTACTTGGCGTTTTCAATTTTACTCATAAGAGAAAAACCATAAAAATATTTAGAATAAACGGTTGTTTGCAATAAAAAATAAATAAAAATTAAAAATCACATTCATCATGCAATGAGAATAATGCGCGGTGTCTGATGCAAAACCAAAACCAAGAACTTTTAACCTACAAATAATATGAGGGAGACCCCAAATATGCACCATATGTGGACTACAGTCTTAAAATTTCTAAACAAAAAAAAAAAAAAAAATAAAAAAATAAAAACAAAAAACAAAATAAATAATATAACCATTTGGCAGCATTTAGCAATACGCCAGAGACGAGGCTTTCAAATTTTATTTTATAATAATATCAAATTGATACTGATTTTCTTAATTAAGTAATCCATATCGATTAAACATATATTTCACCCTAATGTTCATGTACAATTCAATATTTATTTTACATATTATTAGCCATATATGACCTTGGGGGCTCACACACAGTAGAAAAAAAAATATCAAAAAAGGGAGTAAAACAAATCACATATATGCTGAATCTCAACATCAAAGCCCTGTTTAAAGAAATAATGACGCTTTGAATTTATTAAAAATAATTGCAAAATTAACATTTGTTACTCTTATTAAGGTTTTAACTTTAATAAATCAACAAAAAAATAAGCATTGAATTATTCAATAGTTCAGATATTACACTATAATTTTATTATTAAATTTTATTTTGTTACTTATTAAGCACAATGTTAGTTTTCTTAATAAGAATATTGTTTTTATTTTTATTATTATGATATTTTGCCACACTGTTGATGGCATCTTCAGGTAAAAGGAAACAAAAAATGTTTATAAGTATTTTTTTTCAACCACAACAGTAAATAAATATTATTTTATTATTGGCGTTACTTCACTGTTCCAAATGTTATAGACAATTTAGAGGCAGGCATGGTGTTTTGCCCGCTGCCTTGACGGACGTGGACAGCTTTTGCTAATTTTCAGCAACTAAATTTTCGAAACTATGTCTACTTAAATTTTCTGTAGCTCATCTATTGCCTTAGAAAAGTTATATTCATTACTCACACGGACAAACAGACGGACTTTGCATAACCGACTTCGCTGTGCATAACAACTCAGAATATATGTGCTTTATGGGGTCGGAAATAGATATTGTAGAAATTACAAATAGAATAACAAACTTATTCACTTTTTGTGGTGAAGGGTACAAAAATTGTTATTCTTGTCATTAGTGATTTAACTAATAAAAAAATATGGTTCCGCAAGCATCATAAATATCACAAAAAGATAAATATATACAGCCATGTCACAAAACAAAATTCCGTTCGGAAGTGCAATTGATTCCGTATTTTGTTTCTATAGAAAACGTAAAAGGAAAAACATTTTCGGAATGAAACCACTTTCAGTTTGCTATGTGGAATTGTTATTTTGAGCATTATGTTAACATAAAAATCATTAAAAACATTTTTTTTTAGAAGGCAAAAATGGTTATAAACGTTCTGAAATCATTACGACCACATAAAACATATTGTACAACAAAAAATAACTCATCAGCTTTCTAGTCATATGCATTAATATAAACAGCAGAATTGTTAATGGCAGTGACAGATCGACGTGAAAATTTGAGCCACATTTGAGGTAAGGTATGTTATTTAGAAAGGTAGCATCATGTTTCACTAATAAATTACATCATTTAGATGCCATTAATATATAAAAAGAAAAAAAAATGTATTATAATGTTGTTTTAAACGTTATTGCCCAAAATAAAAACAAAAACTTAAAAAAACTTACCAATTTTTGTTTGCTTATTTTTAAGAGGGAAGACATCTTACAAACATTTTTAATGTATTTTTTTCTGGTCAACTTAAAAAAAATCCATCAGACAAGAATAAAAACACATTATAAGTATCTGTATACAATAATAATTAAGGTGAGGATTACATAACAGAAAATAAATGAATCATGCAACAGCTTCATCTTAACATCATTCATTTATTCAGACTGTCTTCCAGTCGGCTTGCTACCTGGTCAGCTAACCATTCCTCTTATTCATCCAATCATTACTCTTGTTTTTTTTTCTCTACACTCATATACGAGGAAATACTGCTGCTGTTGCGATGTTATATGCGATGACAGACATGCGAAGTGACCATACATAAAGATGGTTAAACGGAAAATATTAATGTAAGGTAAACACAAATATAATCATCGATCCTTTCCATTGTCTGAAAGCTTCGAAAGCGGATAAAATTAAATAAAAAAAACCGTCATATGGTGTGTGCAGCGTTAGTGTTGGTGGTATTAAATAGTTTCATACAATTAATCATGTGTTATCTCTATACTTATTCTTTTTCTGCTGCCGCCTTAATCCAAGTGATAACAATAAAATATACATTTATCTGATATTATTTCATGAGGTTTAAATATAAGAATTGTTTTTGATAGGTTGGGAGTTAAAAAAAATGTTTTTGTTTAAGTTAAGAAAAAGAAGTTGAATGAAATGAATAGCACGGGTGAAAAGTATTTTTAAGCAAGAATATGTAAAAAATAATATAAGTAATAATTTTAAATAATATCAGGTGAGTTAAATCTAGAAATTTTTATAATTCCTTAAAATAGTTCGAAGTTTTAATCTACTTGTTGTCTCAAAAAAAGTTACTGCAATTTTATTGTCAGATGTATTGGTCTTTTTCTTAAAATATTTATTTTTGACAATTGGAAAATCCAAAACTCCTTCTGTTATTGTAAAATAGCCTTTCGCCCCGTACCGCTAAAAAGCAGTCATATATCCGTTTTTCTAGTGAATTTTGCAATGAAATATTTTTACATATGGTTATTCTCATGTAAAAAGGCTGTTTGCGAATATATATTTTTTTGCATTATAATGAAGCTTTTGTTTTCTACACAACTGTCGGCTCTTAAAATCTAGCGAAAACTGAGTAAAATACATTCATAAATTTTTTATTTTCTAGCTTTTATAAATTTGTCGTTTGAAGCCTTTTTCCTTTCACCCAAATATTTTTAGCCTTTATAAAAAACTTTATAAAACTAAGATTTAATAATTGTCCCTCCCTTTGTGACTTTACTGTTCATTATAAGCATAGTAACACCTTGTCTAAACGCAGTACATTTTCAGCAGATGAAACCAACCAATTTTTAAATAGTATCAACAATGGCTATTAAACCGCCTTGTATTTCCAAACCAAATATTAATTCAAATGAAAAGCACTTTCAATTCCTCTAACGTTTCTCATTAGATTTTTTATTGAACTTAATTCTTTAGAGGTAGATCGATTTCTAGATTGATGCCCATTTTCAATGCATCAATAAAATTCAATTGAAGATAAGTCGCGAGGCTTTATTTTTTCAGAGATGAAGTCGGAGCTTCAGTAACAGTAATACGATATGGCACCACCCGACTAATTCATATCGGACGACCTGAGCTGTTGGAAAAAATCGAAAAATTAATTAACAACAGAACGGTGTCCATTTTCACAAAATTATTTTAAATTTGTTTAACAATTGTACTTCTAGCGGGCTTAAAAAACACTTTGCATAAAATATTAATAAATTTTCAATATTAAGCATTTCCTATCAAAGTTAAAAATATTTTTGTATGTTTTTGACCGTTTTTAAATATTTGAAGCTTAAGTGATCTCACAAAAAAATTTAAGGAATGCCATAGAAATGAGCACGCCTATAGTAGAAACAATAACGCTGAGAATGTTTAAAAGTCATACAAATATTTCATTTTTCAAATAAACATTAACGAATACATTAATTATTATTTAAATTCTTTTTATAAAATTGCAACCATTTCCTCACAAAAAAAATAGTCAGCTATAAAAAACCATCGGAAGACTTGCCACTTTTCTGGGAATCCATCAAAAATCAACCTGAAGGTTTTTTGCCAGCCTAAAAAATTGTTTAGCTAACGACTAATGGCTCAACTGCAAAAAATGAAATGCCTTATTTTGTTTCTGCAAAAAACGAACATTTTTTAGCCAACCCTGTGAGTCTCTTGTTTGATAAAGTATTTGTAAGGATTTATAAATTGTCAACTTATGGCCCTTTAAACATTTAATAAAGTATATAAAAGTTAAAGTCCAGACGTTTTTTACTACTCGCTCTTATTCTAACAGAAGCCAGTTTACATAAGCATCACTTTTCCACATACTTCACATAAACTTCAATAATGAAAAAAATATATATGAGAGACCTGTTTGAATAAGTTTAAATATCAGTACCTGCTTGTGTTTGGGTAAATATAATTAAATGGCTCAAGAGTGTTGACTCACATCTCCAGTAGAAGAATGTTAAAGAGAAGTATCAAGTTTGTGTTGGAATTGAATTTCCGTTTGGTGTTTTGTTTAGCACATCATGACTGCAACTTTTTAAAAAAGCTATGTTTTTTTCTTGTAGTTAAAATGCAGAAATGACAAAGAATTTAAACTTTTAAGACAATATATACGAGCATTTAGAAGTATTTATGGGTTCTAAAAAATTTTTCAAATGAATGTGCCGTTTAAAGTATTGTACACGTCCAGCCACTGCTTCTTAATATAGTTGAAGAAATATATAAATTTTAAATAAAATTATGCTCGTCTTTTAAATCGATTAACAACTTGATCGAGATTTTAACTAGAAAAAAAATTTCAATAACTATTTATCTAGGCAGTGCGTGTTATTCGTAATAAATTGTAATCAGAAAAAACAATGTCTAGAGGTAGGATTTTCCATTCCTTTTAATAAATTTTAAAATGGTTGCGTAGTATTTTTTTTTAAATATTTTGTAGTATTCTTCTATTATTGCAAGAGTCTATTAAGTAGTGCTTTCTTCAAATTTATTACCTGCAGTAAATCACGTTCCCAAACTTCATGGCTCATGATTTATTAAACTTATGGAACATTACACATTACACATTGCAAAGCCTACCAAATAAACTATTCGGCTTAGCCGACGATGTTTGTGTGATTTTAAATATAGTGATGGAAACACTACTAAGCGCCTTTTAAAAGAAACCCAATTTTTTTATTTAAAACAACTGCTTATATCTGCTATTTCAGTTTTGGAGCGTTATCATGGCTTTAGACGAAATTAAATTAATGAAAGCTGACAATTGTTCATAACCTTCTTGTGCTTGAGATAACTTTCCACTACAGTACCTCCGATTGTCTATTTTAAAATCTTTCCAACAAACGGTTGTTATCATCGATGTCAAAATCCCTACTTTAGAAATGCACCAAGTACGACGAATGCAACGGTGAGATGAAAATTGTTAAAACAACAAAAAAAAAAAGGCGTGCTACTTCGTTGGCATTATATTCGAAATTTTTACTGCGATAAAAGATATTTGTCTAATAAGTTGTGTACAATAGAAAACTGACTGAATTATAAACTATAGCGACAAGAACTGCACCAGATTCTACCGCATTCATTTTAAAACTAAGTTCTCGTGACATAGGGTGAATAGAAACTATTTTATATTTGTATTTTGAAGAGATAAGCAATATTTCATTACCTGGTATATTATTATTATAATAGCAAAATCACTGGTCACTACCATGACTGACTTTATTAGGTAACATGTTATTGAATCTATTTTATTGTCTCTTTTATTTTTTTGTAAGTCAGTATCATCTCAATTCTTTTTTGTTTGTTCTTCTTAGAAAATGAATGACCGAAACTTGTGCAATTTGTAAAAATTTTATAATGAACGTCATTGCCGTTACAGCGCTTCTGGCATTAAATTGGAATGTAATAAATCTAATGTTTTACCTGTTTATGGTTGATATTTGTTAAGCAAAGTGCAAAAATGTTTTGGAATTAAATTTGTTTTAAAGTTTAGGTTTAATATATAAAAAGCTAATATATTTTAAGAAATTTTGAATAAAAAAGTCTGTTTTATATAGACATTACTCGTACATGTACGCAAGAGCATAGTCATTTTTTTTGTTTTAATTAAGTATGTAGTAGAAACTATGGTAGGCACCATAGGCACTATAACTATTATTTCGAGCAACAAGTGTTTCTCTGCTTTCTATATTAATCGTTACGTACATTCAGGGTAATTTTATTACACTCTACAGTTATTGCAATCAGACTTCTTAGAAAGCATAATCATGGTAAAATTTTAATCTTGTAATATGTTAAAGCACTTGAATACACCACACATTTTAATATTATTTGTTAAAGTCCTTAGTATGCTATATCATGTTTGAATATCATTCACTCTGTACGCTATAGAACGACAAAGATTCAATTTAAGTGTCCGTTTTACAATTGTTAAAATTTCACAAAGTTCATGGCAATTGTTCTTAGTGTAAATAGCTTCACTCACACTAAAAACATTGAAAAAAATTATTCGTTCTTTAAAGATTCTGTCCAATTCTTATGAACCACTTGTTTTTGTGGCAATGCAGCTTAGTTGCTCCAGTTTAGTTGCTCCAGTTTAGTTTGCCTAATTGACTGGCTGTCTGGCGGGAAGACATACACCGAAATAACTTAACGCCATGATCAAAGTTTCATTTAAGTTATAAATTGGAAGTTATCTTTATATATTTTTCTTTAATTTTTATTTTCTTCCTTTCTTAAAAGATCTTTTAGTTTTATTTTTCCACTCAATTTAGAAATTTAATGATCATTGACAATCATGATCATATTTTATATTTCCTTTTGAAGTTTTTGCCTTAAGTTCAGTAGCCTGCACAGCATGACTTTAGTGATGGTTTTGTACGCAAGTAAGAATGTCTACAGTTTTTAATTAACTATGCGCATAATCCTTCGATTTTTATGAATTTCTACAATGTTATAGACACTAATTAATGTCGAATTAATTCAGTTAAAATTGCCATCTGCTTAAGGATATAAAGTTTCACAATTCAAGTGGCAAAGGGGCACTTCAGGTAATCGGATGTAAATTAATAAAAAATTATTGAAATTAAATATAGTTTTTTAGTATCAATTAATTTATATTTATTAATTTTTTGTATTGTACAGAAAAAATTAGCTTATTAGCCTGTTAAAAAATAGAATAAAACAAAAAATTGGTTCAATAATGTAAAGTTTTTGCCAGAAATTAAAAAATGTATCTTATGGCATTTGTGGCCAAACTCCAGTATATCAGCGCACTAGTGTACCAAATACATTACGATGGAAATGGAAAGAACACTGGCTCTCTTAACTGATCCATAAGCTACCATTGCTTAATAACTTTTAGCTATTGTGTTTACAAATTTCAACCAATTTCTTAAAAGTTTTCTTTATTCACTTATTCTATTTTAGTATATTTTCTTTACCACAAAACTCCTAAAATAACAAATTTAATTACTCTAAAAAGTCTCGTTTCAAATGAAGTGCAAACAAAATTTAAATCTTTTCCAACAAAACATTGAAACTTCATAAATTATTTTTGCTTATGTTCTAAATTTAAAAATTTTTTATTTTCTGTTTTTGGGAAAAATCTACACCCATAAATGTCATAGAACTTGAAAATGTTCTAAATTATGGTATTTTTTAAATTTATTTTCTTTACGTTTTTAAAAATTAATGGCATTTTCAGATAAAATGAAGAGGATAAAATGATAATTAAGAAACAAAAGTTTAATTTCGTAGCACGCGTGCCATAATGATTAATGTGGTTTAGAAGGCTAATGTAGCTTAATTTTCAGATATTTTATACAAATATTGACTTTTTAAGCAGAAAAGGGGTTGAACGCTAAAAATTATTGAAAAAAATAGTATTTTAAATTGTTATTACTTTAGAAGAGAAATAAATATACAATATCTTTCATAGCAGGTTGTCAACAAAACTTAATGAGAAGTCATATAGAAATTTTAAGTGACTCCATATTTCATAACATACGCAATATCGTATTAATTTAAAGCAATTTATCATAGGAATCGGTGAAATGAGATAAGATTGGTTACTTTTCCTACAATCACTTTTAGAAAATTTTGTATTCAAACATACATTATTACGAAAATTAGCAATATCTTTTTTTTTTTTGCATGATTATAAAATTGCGTGGTATAGCAAGTCTTTACATTTAATAGGATTAATTCCATGATCTCATAATTATTTGATAACGAAACGTTTAATTTTATAAGCCGAATGACGGATTACGCTTCTAGACTTAAAGGTCAAGACAAATTTTTATCCACTGCATACGGCTAATTTTTTTCATACAGCTAAAAGATGATGAAAAATAAAATATGACAACAACATTACGATCACTTATTTTTGTTCTATGCGCGGGCACTCACAAATTATTGAATAAAATAAGCCACGGGAATATTGAAATAAATTAATTAATTTAAGAAAAAATAAAATCATTGTTGATTATTGTTGTTTTTTGCTTAAACTTTGATTTTTGTCTTTGTTTTATTGTTTGAACAAAAATCTTTATTTAATTAAAAATATTTGTGAGAACTTTCCTAAAGAGCTCAGTAAGCGGTAGCGAAATGACCATCGAAACGTGCTTTCACCCTTAATAATCAATATCGGTGATTTGATTATTTAACCGGGATAAAAAATTCCAGGATATATTTTTTTTAAACATTAATTAATTTAGTTTAATATTACCGTGGTTTATTTTAACCAAAAAAATAGTATTTTTCTGTTAAAACGCTTTTTTGTTAAACTCAAATATAGACGTTAAATTTATAATTACCTTGTCACTTCTTTTACCTTTAAAACGAATAAGTTCTTTTTATTTTTACCTTTTACAAACAGAAAAGAATGGGTAAAAATTGATTGAATGGATAAAATTTAATTACTAACGTCATTGTTAAATTTTCTTTATTAGTGAAAAATAATCTAGATAAAAAAATGGTTACTAAATAAATAATTACTAAATCAAAGGCAGTTGAGGAAGGTTACCTTTACTATTTGAGTACATAAAACTGAAACCAAGATGTTGGTAATAATTTTGACGTATTAAAACCGAGCTTTTTTCACATGTGAAAGGCGAGACGTAGTAGAAATGCTGAGTTGTATTTTGGAATCAGATTCAATTAAAGTAAATATGAAAACATTGAATAAGATTTCCTATATTTCACACTATTATTAATTTACTCATTTCAACTCAATTCTAGATTTTACGCACAACCGAAAATATTCAATTGGCAACAAATTCGTTTAACATATGTAATCGATTTTCTCTATTTATTCTTGCCCTTGTTTTGCTTCCACAAACTGGATGAGGTCTTGTGTAATACACATTTAACCAGCAAAGCTTTCCAGTCCAAAACACTCCATATATCTGGCAAGATTATAATTTACCATATTGCCTTTACCAACCAAGCCCTTCAACCTGTCATGTTATTACCTTCCCTTCCAATTAAGGTTTTGTAAAGATTTAAAGCATTATTTCCTTAGTTTACGAGGCAAGGGCTTTCATGATCTCTCCTTTTAGTCTGAGCTAATCTAATGATCTAATTCACAACCAAATTAATTTTGTATTGGTAAATTATACACATACATATATTCAATGAAAAGAATAAGATCATCTTCAAAAATGAATTTAACCGCGTGCAAAACTTATCTGTATACAGTTTTTGGAAAATTTGTCATCTTTAAGAAAAAGAACAACAATAATAAAATACAGCAATTAATAAATGTTGCTCTTAAATATCAGCTTGACATTGGACGTGTCATTCAAATCTAGAAAAATATAACTAAAAATAAAAGAGATTCCAACTGTGCAAAAAAAAACTTATCTTCATTTAATTCCAGCTTAAATGTCTATTTAACGCCTTTTTACTCATCGTTAAGTTAAAATAGCCTAACTAAACATGCAATATTCTTTAAAGACATTGCTACCCTTTAAGGAATTGTCGTTAAATAATGAAAATAACAGAACTAATCTTTATTTAAGATCAAGCAAAAAACCTTACATAAAAACGCACGCCTTAAAAAAATAGAAAAAAATAATTTTTTATAAAATGTTGGATGCATGTGTCACTTATAAAAATAAATATAACGACGTCAGATACGCACGTGAAATTATTTAACATTCACACTCTGTGTGTGCTAAAGTGTAACACGCAACATGTACCAAGCCGTCAAGGCATAAGCGCAGGAGATAAGACATACTGCCGTGGAGAAGACATAAAATATTGGATTTTTTATTATCTATAAAACACTATTTATTTATTGCTGTTTTGCATATGAACAAAACATGCATCCATTAAATTGCCTGGTGAATGACTGACAAATGGTAACCCACCCCAATAGTGAAGGTTACCTGCTGGACTAACTGTCAGTTTATTTGATATGATATTTTTGAGTTTTCCATAAAAATCACGACTATTTATAGCAACATAAATGCTTTATTTATTCATTGAAGCTTATCGTCGCCAGCAGCAATGGTTTTATGTCAAACTTGGTTTAAATATTTCTATACGTTCTGCTGTCTTATATCGTGAATGCAAAGTTTTTATTCTCCCAACTATAATAATTCTCGAAGTAAATTTTCATTTTTGTGTCAAACAGTTTTGTTCGCAAAGTGTTGTGTTACTCTTGAGACTAATAAATAAAATTTTTTACATGTCACAAGATACGTTTACTTTATTTTTGTAGAATGCCGTTTCGGGATTTTGTTTACTTTTCTAAATAGTAATTATTTCTATGGTTGATTGAGTTAAATATGTTGCTTTATTCGTGGGAAAACCTCGTTTGTTTCTGACGTCATTTTGCTTTAAACAATAATTATCTGCTAGTCTTGTTCCTCTTGCAACATTAAAATTCTAAAAAATTCAGTGTTCAAAATTGTTAATGAATTGAACATTTTTTTCAAAATAAACCCCGAGGTATATTTCAAGAAATCAGAAATATGTTTCAAGCGTTCATGCGTATTGAAAATTTTTATTATCACAGAAGGTAAGAAAAAATACTCTACCATATCACCGCGAAAGTGGCCCTTTAAAAGATAGTTTCAATCGAAGGCTGCATTCTTCGTAGCAACCAGTTAAGCAAGACGAAGTTTGCTTTCATGGGCTTTAAATTTAAAGTCTTATTAGGTTAATTAATGTCCAAAAAGCCAGATAAACCCTCGTGACCCTAAGGTTCAAGTTTTTTATAATGTTTGTTTAAATATAAGGCAACGCACATTGACTTGGCAACGGTTTATGTTGGACATAATTTGGTCTCTAATGAACCACTGAAGATATCTTAATCAAACTTCACAGGCGATAAGCACCGTAGGGTAAAGGGGAGCTGCTGGTAGGCCCCTTGAGATGGGTACCTTATGCGTATGATTTTTTGGAAATTTCACAAGAAGTTTTTAAATTTATTTAGGCCTTGAAAATATCTATAAAAATCTTGTTTTATTTGTAGTTTGAGAAAAAATTGGCTTCATTTTTTTTTTTGTAATTTTGGCCGGCTTTATCTTAAGAGTTTTTGGGGTAGTGTATTTATTAATGATCTGATTATTACTTAAAGACATTTGCTATGTTATTATTAAATTGAAAAGTGAAAGCACTTTTCCTTAAAAAGGTTCAAACCTCCTAGTTTAGAAATATATACAATACTTCTTTTCGCAAAAATTTGTATAATGGTACTAAAACAGTTTATTTAATTTTAGTTTACTTAATTTATTCTTCTAGACGAAAAATTTTTAACATTTTTTTAAATTTAAATCTGAAGAAAATTTAAAAGGGCACGCTGACTAAATCGTGGGCATTGCTAGTTTATTATATAAAATCAAATGAAAATTTACTTAATATAAATTAAAAATACAACTTAGTGGTAATATCAATTCAACTTTAGTTTTTTTATGTTAATTGAGCTCAACCAGAACAAATTTTTAATTAGAAAACAATGTTTGATTTTCAACTAAAAATATACAAATATAAAACGAATATTTAAGAGTCATTCCATTTAAAAAGCTATATAATAAGAAACTTCTCATATACTATTTATAACATAATTTAATTAATTTTAAATTCAAATTCCTCAGCTCTTGTTATACAACCTTTAGAAAAATCGTCAACAATGAGACAGACAGAATTGTACCAAATGCAAGAATAAATAAAGGAGATCAGTGTAGTAAATAGTTGATTTGGCTGCCCGTGGCTAAAGGTAATAGTTATTGAATAACAGCACTTATATTTATGCCAATTCATGTTAAATCAATTAGTAGTCAAGTCAAGAATAGAGAATTCAGTTATATAAGACAATAAATACATGGCATGAAAGAAAAGAAGAAAAATTGAGACATGAAGACCATAACTATGGTTAAAAGAAAGCAAGGCGGCTTAATAAGAATCTAAGTTTTTAATTTTTTTATTTTTGTGATATATTTTTTTAAGCTGTAAAAGACCATCGCTCATTTAATGTTCGAAATTGGTAAAAAAAATAAATTTTGTATCAAGTTATTTTCAGTATTTTATGAGATACATTATCAAAATATTTTGGTGTATATAATTCTCGATATTACTTTCATTTTAATTATGAGGCATTTTATTCTAGTTTGAGTATAAGCAAAAGGCACATGATATTTAAAAAAGGTAAATACATAGTTCATGATTGCTCCAATTAAGGAAAGCAAAGTCCTACAGTAAGAAACAAAAGTAATTGTTTTGATAGGGATTTAAGCTCAGTGGTGAAAAATATAAACCCATCACAATGTTGCAACTGAATAGGATGCACTTGATTTTTTCCCAAAGCAAAGAGAGTTTTTGCAGTTTTGGGATCTTAATTACCCCCATTTATTATTTTACTTCACTCACCAATATAAAATTCGAGAAATACTAAACAACAATAATAAGCGCTTAAAGAAATATGATTAAAATTGAGGCTAATTTTGATAAATTGAATTTTGTTTTAAAGAAAGAAGAACAATAACAACGTTAAATATTTTTAAGAATTTTGTTGGTGACTTAGATAGCGTCTTAAGATAGGAAGGCATTGATTTTTAAATATTTTATAAATTTTTTTACCTTTCGGGTTACAAGTACGACCCTCGTATGTTACTGTATTTATTTATTTTTATTTTTTGTGTTTAGTGTAAAATATTTTTCACCGCATAGTAATCTTCTAAACAATTACTTTTTATTTAATGCATAAATAAATGTTTCAATCAACACAAACAAATAGGCAGCTATCAGGTTGCTACATTTACATGAAGACGGAAATTGGATAAAGTTGGCAATAGCATATTGGCGATACCTTGAAACGATATATTTAAAACGCAACTATCGTTTTCTAAGCGCCAAAAAATTATGAGGTTTGAAACTTATTTAGCATTTACCTCCGTTTGCCTCTCTACTTTATCGCCTACCAGTTCCTCATGTTTGAAGATCTTTTATTGCTTTTGAAGGTATGTAAATCCCATAATAGTAATCTCCAGAGAAATACAAATCCGTGTTATTGCGAATATTCACAAATTGCTGATCATCCGTGCCCAAAATGAGAATAATTTAAATATACGTATAGCAATTCAGAGGTACGAATAAAAAAATGTGGTACTTTCTATAAAAATCTGCAACATTTTTTAAGCTTATCTTTTTAATCTTCAGTAGAAAAAATATAATAGTAATTGAGGAACTTTGTATGTAATTCTATTACATCTAATAGCAAATTCTTGAAATAAAAAAGTAATATTAAGAACTCTCTTAAAATGTCATATGTTGATATTTTTTTCTAGAACTTAGTAAAATGCATATTACCACTGACCCCAAGATATAAATTTTAACCAGGAGCACAATTGTGTACCGATGGTCTAAAGACATTCATGTCTTCAAGATAGGTTGGAAACCTAATTACATTTTTTCAGTGATTTTTTTGTTTAGGTCTGTGAAACATGTTAAAAAAATAACAAAACACCACATGTTCTACCATATGCTTTTACAGAGCATTTACCTTTCCACATGGCTACGAATTATTATTTACATTTGAATAGTTCTCGTTAAAAACGTTTTTACACATCTGTTATTTCTATCAATTACTATTCTGTTCTTCAAGAATACATGATTTGCTAGTTTCGAAGTAATTTCCTAAAATGTTTGTATAAAAATACTTTTAATGAATTCTTGGAAATCTATTTAAATCAAAAGAAATCAGAAAGACAACAAAAAAAAAAAAAAAAAAACAAACGCATTTAGAATTTTAAAAATACTTGTCATGTTTGTACCAATAGCCTTTAAGTTTTGAATGCATATCTTTTTCTATGCTTTTGTTATGTGTTGCATCTTTGCAACGAACCACCCATTAAACTTTTATGCAAATGAAATGTTTATTTTCTTGTCATTGTTTGTAGTGGCAACAAGCTTAGAATTTATTTATAACATAAAAAAAATATTTTTTTCAACACCAGACTGGGTAATGACAAAAGCCTATAGCGATTACAATGAAATTATATTTGCTACTATTTAAAATAGGTCATATGAGTTTCTTTTTTTTCAATCACACCCAACAGCAATATTTTCTTAGTGTTTGAAATGAAGTTTTTGGTAATTTTGTCATGCATTGTAATCATAATATTACTTATTATATATTATTTGACAGTAGAATTTTCTTTAATAGAAGTAAATACTTTAAATATAAATGGTAAAATTATATTTGTTACTTATTAGGTAATTTCTCACATTCATTAAAAGTAATATAGAACGTAGAGAAAATGCGATAGTAAAACTTAAATTGTTTAAATATATTTTTTTTTGTAATTATTGCTTGTAAACTATGTTAGAAAAATCATAATGAAGAATTTGAGGCCAGCCTCAAGTTGGAATTTATGCTTCTTATTTTTAACAAACAAATATATTTTCAAAAGGTTGTAAATTTGAAAAAGAACAGTAAACATCGATTTTTAAATTATTTTTTGGATCTAAACTCAAATACTAATTTTTTGTTAACAATTTAAATATACTTCTAAATTAAAAATATTTAGTCAGTCCTAAGTTCAAAATTTTACTTATTATCTTTTATTATTAAATAAAATTATTTCCAAATGATGTGTAAATTTAATAAAAGGACCAAAAATCTAATTTATCAACTAACGTATATCACTCATTCTTTGGATCCAAACACAACCCAGCAAATTTAAGTCAGTCTTAGGTACAAATTTCTACTTGTTATTTTTCTTTAAATAAAATTAATATTAAACGAGGTGTTTATAAAAAGAACTAGCTGAAAAATTTTATATTTTGATTCACTAGCTATCAGCTAGCTGGTTTGCGCTGTTATTTAAAATTTCAGTAAGTTTAGCTGATCACTGAAAAAAACATGTTGCTAATATACATTAATTTGCAGTTTAATTATTGATTTATTGATTATTTTAAAATGTTTATGAATCAAGAAAATTTTACTGGTAATAAAAATTAAATTGCAGTATCAATAAGTATATATTTGTACTGCGATTTTATTGGTTTAATGCGTACTAATAATCTACCTAATAATTTTTGTAAGTCTAATCAATATTTTATTGGTGTAAGGTGTAAAGTGTAAAGTGCCATATATAAAAAACCAATTGGTCTTCCTGCTTTGTTTTTTTAAACCTTTACAATGTTGCAATCTATAAACTCAACTTAAAACTCCTTGCGAGCTAGTTAATTGCGCGTAGTTTGACACTTATTAATATTTTTGCTAATATTTAAGTATTTAAATGCAAGTAAATTTTTACATAAATGGAATAAAGAGAACCTGTTGTCACGTTAAGTAAATAAATTTTAACATAAACAATTAATACATATTTATTCTCTTATTACAGTAAAAGAAGCTGAAAACTCTTTTAATTATCTTCATATGAATCAAATATGAAAACGATTGTTATGCTTTTTACGCCAGTAGCCAACCAACATCTTGACTTCGACCCTACTTACATTTATTAAAAATATAATACATGCTTATCAGTGGTGATCAAAAATCACTTTCAAGAAACTCTTAAAACAGACCAGCATAAAGCAAATCATTGATATCATACTCCACACCATCCAAATTTTTCTCTACAAAGTTAAATCAAAAAGACAAAGTGCTTACATGTACTTACTTATGTCATCAAAGTCAATATCTTAAGCTTCCTCGTGTCGTTAGATACAAACGGAACCAACATTGGATTTAAGTATTAACATCAGCATCACCGTCTTAAAACTCATTGTTGATGCATTATCAGTATTAATAATTATAAATATCGGCAGCTCACAAAAGTCTTTTTTTATTCTTTGTTATTGATCACGTCTGTAAAGTTGATTATGGTGGATGAAATAATATTACAACACCTACAAACATTATGACAGGCAACAACTTAACACATAAAGTCATTTTTAGTAAAGGCTTAAGCATCAGTCATACTTCATGCCATGCTTCTCATACTGCCACATACCACTGCATCAACATAAAAAATTCACAAGACAAGCTTAAGGAGAATTAAATTCTTTATACACACATACATATGTTTAAAAGAGAAAACTGAAATGATTGCTTGAAAAGTAAAGTTTGCCTGATCTAAAAATTAAGATTCTCTTAAAGCCTACTAGTTAACATGTTTTCTTTATTTTTCATAATGATCAATCTTATAATGCACATACAGTGCCTCATATTGTGCATAGATGCCTTTCGTAAACGACATTACTCATATTGCATTGTTCACAAAAGCAAATATAAAGCAGATTTACAAGACTTTGTAAAAAACGGAGTTTCCAGGCATCCAAAAATATCTGCTAAAAAATTCATTTTTATGTTTAATTCATAGAAACGTACAGTAAAATATATTTTCGGGAGTCCATAAAACAGGTAATAACAGATGCCATTCTTTTCCAGCTCTGTGTTTCTTTCTCCTACATAAAGAAATTGCAAAAGGCAAGATATGTAAGAACGTGTTCGATGATAATGTAGGGCGACTCAAGAAACTTAAAAGACGGCAATGAGGTAACCTCAGGGATTACCCAACAAATATTATATGGGTCCACTAAAAGGACAATTTAGCGCCAATAATGCTGAGTTCGAGTTGTAAAGGTTGTTCCTGCTTCTTTTGCTTTTATATTTATGAAAGATCATTACCGAATCTAATGACCTGTAGCGGATTTCCTAGCGTAGCAAATGGGGCGATCTCTGAACTTACAAAACCGGCTAATTTAAATCAAGAAAGTTACTAATGTATTCCATATATTTGAAAACAAATCTTATGAAATTTCATGGGAATGTAAGCGGCAAAGCCAATGTTGGAATAGATGTTACAGATTTCTAAGCTCTTTTTGGCTTTTTTAACCTCATGCCAAATAGAATCATTGCTGCTATGTTTTAATGTCTAATAAGAGCAAAAGTCCAGGGAAAATTACCAACCCCCTGATGCTAAAGAAGGAGACTTGTTTTAAAATGAGACTGTTAATTGCAATTATGAGCTGCGAGGCGGGTAGCAAGTCAAACAATTATCACTATCTTAATAGAATATTATAAAAGGAATTGTTACATAAAATATATTTATTTGGTGGAGCATTTATCTGAATCGGCACTGCTGAATTAAATCAATCACTAGCTTTTAGACGTCGTATGCCTTAAAAATGTTCCATTTAATTGGTACAAAATATTTAAAAAAATTCTTTATCACGTTTAACAAATACTTCTAAAAGTGTCATAAATAGTAACAATAGCAAATACCATTTGCTTTGTCGGTTATCCGCTTTATTTTTTAAGGTGAAAGTTCAATTGTTTTATAATCTTTTGCTAACTTCCATTGTTTTTGCAAAACAATTGTCTATTCATATGAGTCACCTTAAAAAGCAACTTACTCTTGAAGACTGCATAAAACTTCACCTATAAATTACGATTAATTTTATATATTTGTAAAGCACTTTTTTCTCATTCATGTTTGTAATACAAGTGCTTTTTGTTTAACAAATCAGGTAAACACTTCCAATTGTGTTTAAAAAGAAAAAAATATGTCACACAATCTAAGCGTTTCTCTGTTGGCGAGTATAAATTTTGTGCTGTATATGGTTAAATACATGCTATTGTTAAGCAGTGGTATATGAGTAGGATATAGAATTAAAATCAGTTTTGTTCCATTGTGCCATTTAACAGAAATATTTTTTACTATTATATTAGTTTTGGTAGATTTTAAAAAGTTAAACATTGTTCATAATATTACGGCTTTTGTGTGCTTCTTTTAGCAAATTTTAGCTCTAACATTCAAACATTTGAATTACTCTTGTAAGTGGGGGCTCTATTATTTACAGTTTAGCTGAAAAATAAAAGATTTTTGAAAGTTTTTAAATTAAATAACTATTTAAATAATGGATGAAATGTATAAAATTTTACAGCTGAAGAATAAAGAATGCATTAAATATACACAAAAAGCAATTGTTTAGGCAGAGGCCTTAAATTTATAAATATATTGTCTTTGCTCGAGTCCACGAGTGCATTTTTCCATCTGCTTTGACGTCTATTATAATAATAAAACAGTACAACACTGCAGTAACAGTGCACTGTTGCACATAAGACTATAAAGTTATTTTAATCATTAATGTCCACCCATAGCACAACTGTGCTTCCTCCAAAAATCATACAAATTCCTATGTTCCCTTGTTAAAACAGCGACAGCCTAGCTTATGGTCTAACATTAAAAAATCTTATGTTAAATGTTTATATTTGAATCTGTTGGATAGTAAAGGAGAGCTATTTGGTTTAGTATAAGAAATTAAAAAATACACTTTCCTGTGTTTAAAAAATTTCGCATAGGCTTAGTTGTAACTCAAAGACATTACAATTTTGTGTTAACCACCATATATATTCTCTCAATACACTTTTTTATACTTTTATTTTTATATTTTATTTTTTCATTCAAATTACTAAAAAATTTCTCTTAGTGCTATTTATTCGCACCAAAATTCTTCGCTAATACTATCGTTCATTAATACTATAATTTTTTAAATTATTTAATATTTTGTCAAACATATTTCATATGCATTCTAAAATTCATTTCTTTCCTTCAGTATTACATTTTATGGGAAAACTATTGCCATAAATTACAAAAGTGTCTTGCAAATGGTAAAGAAAGGACAAGAAAAAGCAAAGAACAACTTAAACAATAGTAAATTGTGTTATTATTTATTCTAGTTAGCTTTTATTTTTTATTCTTATGTTGTTATTTTAAATAATATATTACTTCTGGGTCATATCTGTTACAATATAACTTGCTGTTGTTTTGTTTTAAATTTCTTGTTATGTAAAAATTTTTTTTTTTTGCAAGGTAGCTCAAACTTTCAAGGACACATGTACAGCCCTAAACTACTTTATGAGGGGTGAAACAATAAACATTGTTGCTGGGCAAAGGATTTAAAGAAAAACTCTATATGAGGAGTTAAAACAATCAAGTGTTGCTTGTTAGTTTTAGCAATTTTATTTATGCATATGCACTTGTATGTAGAGCGGGTTTATTTCGAATAAGATTTCAGATGAGCTTAACAATTTCAAAACATAAAAAAATTTATACTATTTTTCATTTGGGGCCGTAACAAGTAGAGAGAGAGGGATTTGTGTTACTTTCATATATCATATTTTTCTGCTAGATTGCACTGTGCAGTAAGTCAGAATTAAAATATTTTGCAAATAACTCAACCATTTGTAAGGGGCTAGGCCGATTAATCCAAAATTAGACACGAGCATAGCAGAGGAATATCTTAGCTTTAATTTGAAATATGAGTACCATGCAATTTTCAGGGCTGGCGCTATATGGTATCAAAGTTGGATATGTCCCACCTCCATATTTTTCTAATGCTTGGCATTTCTACAATTAAGTCTAATTTTAAAATATTATACACGGTATTAACGGCCTAGTTATGTTACGGAAGATAAATATTACTACGCGCATGTTAAAAAGAAATATATTCCTGAATAATGCTTACCAAGATGCACTTCTAAAAATAAAGTAAATTGCTTAGTTACTCAACAATTTCGTAGGTATTGACTAGACCTTAGGGACCATGTATAACAACAATTTAAGAATTACCAACTATTGAAAAAATCTGCACAAGGGAGTTATACAACTTTGAGACCACATAGCGCCACCCCTAGAAAGTGGATGATACTCAGCTGCAAAATTTGTTATCATATCTGATAATCGCTGCCATGCTCATTGCAAATTTGTATCGAGCAGCTTGGCCGAGTTATTCTCAAAACCTTTTATTTTTTGCTCCCTTACTCACTGTTTTTTATTTCCATTTCTTTCTTGTTAGAAGAGCATTTAGCTGCCTTTAAAGTGCAAATGTGTACTTCTGCATATATTTCCGGAGGATTATTTATATTTTATGTTTTTTGTTTTAGATCTATATTTTAACATTTTTAAGTTTCCTTTTGTTGCTTGTCCCTGATAAGTTTGCCTGAATCTCTTGATAAATAAATTTCATATCACATTTTGTTAAAACGGACATAAAATTAATTTGTTATTATATTTTTAACAACAGTTGAAGCTTTTTTTTAATTTTGGTTAAGACTGCACAGAGAAAAAAAATTCGTTGGGGGAACCGAATTCGTTGCCAATCGAATTTTGTCGGTTGTGTGTATTACCTTGAATTCGGTTGTAATAACTGAATGAGTATCGCACTCACAACTATTTTTTTAAATGATTCTTGGGTGACTATAGAATATTATTGTGAATTAAATAAAACGATATAATTTTTTAATATTTATTTTTATTAAAAAAATGAATTACAGTGATAAGATTTTACATCATAAATTTCATGATTTGAATCATTTGTTGTTGGAGTTGGTTTACTCCTTCTTTGAAATCAAGATACCCTTTCTCATATAGTTTCTTTAACTTTCCATCCTATACCGCAAGTCTTGCCTCTGTGAAAAGTATTAAACATTTTAAAATTTCTTTTATTTACATATGGCTTTGTGAGATAATTTTAAACTTACCACCATACAACATTGAACCACCATACAACTTTTCACCACTTTGAAAAAATCTTTGTTCTTTTAAACTAAAATATTGTTGATTTTTTTTATAATGTGTCCAAATTTTATTTTTAGTACGTCAAAAATTTTTCTATTTTAGAAGATACAATTGATTTTTATAATTCTAACTACCAAAATTCGGTTTTCAGTAGTAATGTGCTGAATAAGTTTAGTTCCATCTTCCAATTAATAGAATAGATTTTAGTAAAGATACAAATCGGTCAGGTTTACTATTTTAAAATGTATTACAATCAACATTTGGGGGCAAATATCAAATGTTAGCTTTTAATATAAAAAATAAGTCAAGAGTGTAATTAATTAATAATTAAAATCAAATTATTATATTCCTAATTGTATCTTGAACATATCGATGGAATTTTTACCAGTCTTTTTTCTGTGTGTAACTTTCCCAAAATTAAAGCAGTTTAAAAGTTACAAAAGCTTTTAATTTATTTTTTCTAAGCTTTATCAAAGTCAATATATATTCTTGACATTTTTTATTTTCTTACCTTTAATAAATAATTACTTCTGAAACAAATATAAATAAAAAGGACTCTGTCCTGTAGGGTCGTAAGACAACCGGGAGATATAATTGTCTTTCTAAGAAGTAAAAGTTTTATAGGCTCAAGCCCTCTAAGTTACAATGGTCGATTTCAAATTTTCAGAGGCGGATACACGAATATTTATTTTGTTATGTATGAGATATTCTAGCGGTGAGCGTTTCGTTATTGCAGTGCCTAAGCTTTTTGTCACTTGCTTCGAAAAATAGAATATTACAGTATTTTGTTTTCAAAAACTATTGGTTTGCGTAATAGCAACACACAAAGTCAACAAAAGGTATAAAATGATTAGCATTTATATCTTTTGTTTGATTTCTTAACTTTATCTATTGTAAACATATGTTTATAAGATGACATATTTGTTTTCTTCTCGTTGTTTGCAAAGTACAAATGTGTTATCATTAGCTTAGAAACACGTACTTTTCTTTCATTCGCTTTCCATCAAACATTATTTTTCTTTAATTTTTTTTCTTTTAACTGACCCTTATTGAATATTAAAAGTTAAGCTTATTTTTTGTATCCTTTAATACCCCTTGAGTTAAGGATTTTTAGATTTTTTATTTTGGAATTAAGACCTTTAGTTTGATGAAGGATATTTCTTTTTGTTTCTTCAGCTACTTTAATTAATAAATAAATGTCAAAAGGATTAAATCAATATTTACTTTTGTATAGAAATTATTTTGAAAGCATTATATGTTTAGTTGCTAAGCCATTTTTTAAATTAAAAACAAGGGACAGTTATACAATCAAACGATAAACAAAAAAGGCCTGTATTGTGTTATAATAAGATAGTTATATTTTGATATGGTTAATGTAACTTTTCAATGTCGACAAAAAAAAATGCTATTAATTATATTAATGATATTAAATAAATGATACATATTTAGTTTATTTTTGCCCTCTTGAAGTTGAATAATCGCTTAAAGAATATGTTGATAATTGCTAGTTAAATTTTACTTACAGAATAAGGCTGCAGAATTTCCATTTAGAAACTGTTTATTTCTTAAATCTTCAACCATATGTGGTTGTTACGAATGTTTTTTTTTTTTTTAATACCTTTGCTAAGTATACTGAAATGCAAGCTTCATTTTTTACATTTAAAAAATATTATTTTAAGTTCGAATGAGTGAGAAAGAAAAATTGTTTGAAAATTTTTATTTCCATTTTTAAAGAAAAATAGGAAATTTAGACACCAGGGGAATATAAAGCAGCATTTTGTTGATCTCTATATACGCTATCAGCATGTATCATATCTACCTATCTTAAGTTGTTAGCCATGTGGTTAAACAAATACCATCAGAAGGTGTAGAATTAAAATATCTTCAAGTTATTTAAACAATATTTTTATTAATATGCTTAACAGTTTCAATATTTTCTTATACCTAAGATAAGAAAAATACTTAAATGAAAAATTTTATTTTTTTTAATTTATTAGAAATTAAAAATTACAAAAATTTTACTCTTTTCTTACTATTCAAAAGGTAGATTTAGTATGCATATT
The DNA here is from genome assembly GCA_937654795.1 of Cistogaster globosa. Taxonomy (NCBI): domain Eukaryota; kingdom Metazoa; phylum Arthropoda; class Insecta; order Diptera; family Tachinidae; genus Cistogaster; species Cistogaster globosa. Next base: position 110,068,643 of record OW569404.1, on the reverse strand, counting down.
TGATACTGTAAAGTATATAATAAATTTGTGCTAATAATTTTATCTACAAGTGTGTGATTTTTTATTTATTAAAATTAGGTACTTAAAAAAATCTGTACGTGATAGAAAATCCATATTCAAGTTTTTATTAAGCAAATTAAACCCTCTATATTCATTAAATTTTTGTTTAAAGGAGGATTTTCCTGCAGAACAGTGTAAACAAAAAATGCCTATTCAAGCAATTTATTTCTATAATAAAAAGAAATTATTTCAATTTAACGGGATGAATAATTTTTAATTTTAACAAATTAAAAAGTAATTTTTGTACTAATGACTAGATAATCGAAAGAATTTTTACTTGTTCATTGAGATTTGATTTTGAATTTGGTTCACTTTCACTTTAACCGCAGTAGGACATGCAAAAGTTAAAATCAATAATAATTTATGAAAGATTTCTCCTCAATTGCTGATTATTTCGTTTTGCTAATGCTTTCGGGCGTTTTGCATACTTTGTTAAAGGACATCAGGCAAAATAAAAAACATAAATAAAAAATAACAATCCCTTCTAAAAGAATAAAATTGTAATTTGAAATTAAAACAACTATATTTGGAGACCTGCTTGAAGTATTTATGTGTATTGAAAAAAATGTAAATGTAACGTTTATCATGAGGATATTGTGTGTAAACATCTGTAATGTCAACATACACAGACATTTAACTGGCAGGCAACATGTTATCCTATTTTCTACAAGGATTCACTTGCAAAATGACACACTTTTATATAAATGTACATATTTAATGTTTAAAATAAGTTAAAATACTTGCTATATTTTTCTTTTTTTACCTCTATAGTTTGTCTCTCTTGTTTTAAGAGAATATATTAAATGGCATAAAAATAAAAGTAAAATTAAAATTATTTTTTATTAAATTCAGTAATTCAATTAAATTTAATAAAAAAATAACTCAATGGTTGTTGTGTTTTTGTATAAAAGATTTTTAAGTTCTTATGTCGTTTTGCTTTTTTAGTTCAATGTGGTTCTCGTTTAAACAATTTGCCTTTTATATAAGACTGTTGAAACTTCCATGAAAAATTTGGTTATAATCCAATGATGAACCATATGAACAGTAGCAAAATTTAAGATAATAAAAATCTCATGAGAATATTTGAAGGAATCAAGCACAAATATTTATTTAGTACAGGTATATATAATCTATATAAAATTTTGCCGGATTGTGAACCTCCTCTCGTTAGAACACCATATTGTGGCTTATGAATTTAGCCCCTTTTCGGTTTTTATTATTAGAGATAAGCAGTGCTTTAGATATTAGTCTATCTTTTCGTTGAAATTTTATCAGCATTGAACAAAAAATAAAAAATCTTAGATAAGTGATGGTCTCAACTCATTGGCGGCCTCATAAGCACCTTTAATTACTTTACATTAATTGCAATTAATTGCTTTTTTTATGCCTTCAATTGTTTCTTTTTATTTTTAAACCAATTAGTCCTTTTGTTCTACCGAACTTTAGTCGCTACTATTATAAAATTATAAATATAACAATACCAGTTTAATTCAAATGTCTACTGGGTATGTACGGATTGATTATGTATAGTTTAATTTTAAACACAAAACGCATTTAGACATGTTCTCATACATTATAGTTTTCTCAAAAACACTATACTGTTATTGTACTTAAGTGTCCCATAATTCATTTATAATATATTAAGAATCTTAATACTTGTGTCAGATTTTACAATAAGAGGCCGTGTAACCCTTATTTTCACAAGTTTAAAATTACTGTAACAACACAATTTATATGAAATCAGTGACAGTATTTGAAAACAGATTCTTATTTATATGACCAGGGTGGCAAACTTTACTTAGTTTTGTAACGGAAATCAATATTTTATTGTTTGTTAACATTAATGTTTCCCTTCTTAAAGTATTTTTTGTAAATAGTATTTGTAACAAATGTCACACTTTTTGTTCAACGTCCTTTTCTAAATTTTAATGTGCCAGCAAAGTAAATTACGTGGTGTTTGGAAAAAAGTCTTTAAGAAATCATAAAGCATATAAATTTTATTATGTGAAATATTTAATGTAATTTTTGAATCTAAATGTTAAAGCATTAAGTGACTATCTTGTGGGAAGTGTTGAGTGTATTCGTTTAATGCATCAAAAGGTTTTCTTATTTAATAAAAAAAGCCGTAATTTAACATAAAGGAATATTTTTACAATTAATTTTTTCTTAATTTTTACTTTGAATTGTTTTTAAAGCATTAACTAACTTAACCCGTCTATACTGGTGATCTTCTGTTCCCCGTTAAACTTGGTCTTGATCATCCTCTGAGTGGCCTTTTGTCAAGGCGTGCGCTAGAATAGGTCTAACGGGTCGTTATATTTATTAGGATCTATTTTAAGAAGACGTGGTTCTATTTTGGCTTAGTGTTTGACTTATATAAATACAGTTACAATAAGTTTTTGCTTCATGTACCATCTTGTCATACAACCTGTTAAACAACACGAGCTTAATAGTAAGAATATCCTCTGACAACTTTGTCCCTAATTACAGCACCCTACTAACAGCGGTCTTACTATTAGCATTGAATCTACTATATTAACAAAATAATATTTAACGCACGTTTAACTAATGCATTCCATATCTTATTAAAGGAGATATTATCGACAGTTTTTTGTCGAGGGTTTGGCATAATTATCCTGTTTAAAGATTAATAATATAAGCTGTACTTTTAAAATAGATGTTAATATATGGGGCTCATCAGCATCATTATAAATAACAAACATTAAAACTAATAATATAAAATGAATAACCGTACCATATTTTCATTGTTACATGAATATCCTTATTATTTTCTATATTTTTTCACCCTAAAACTCAATTTTTCATGCCATGAAATCAACACTTGAATTCAAATTAAATCTTTTGCAGACATAATCAAATAAATAAATTTAAAAGGAAGAAAAAAGGAAAAATGAACAACTATGAAATCAAAATCAAAAAGTAAAAATTTGCAACAGGCATCGATATCTTAAAATGCTCTAAATATGGGATTTTATGCATGCGATGAAATCTACAATAAAAAGAGGAATATTTAACTATGGAATAATCTTACATATTATCTTTTTAATTTAAATAAATAATTAAACCAGTTAAAATTTTATTAAAATTTGTTTGGAAATTTCTAAAAATATATGGCTCTTAAACAAATTTTAATAAAATTTAAATAAATAATTGTTTGACTATTAAAATTGTAATATTATTGATCTAATTATTTATTTAATTAAAATATTTTTAATTTTGTATGAAATGGATAACTGACTTGATTAATATTGCTGAAAAATTTTATGTTATAATTTATATTAATGACTAAATGTGCTTAAGAAAGTCGCCACGTTCTTGAAGAAGTTTTAGGCGAGCACGTTCTTTCTGAAAACATTAGAGCAGATTTAAAGAATGCAAAAATACACAAATTGTGTTTCTGTGCAACTTTTCAAAGGTGCATTCATCTGAGCTTATGAAACTATAGTCATATGCTAAGAGTTTCCTTTCTGCTGGAATCAAAATTAAGATAATCTACAATCAGTAAGAATATGCATGAATACTGAAATACAGTAAGTTTACCAACTCCTTTTTTTAATGTAACGGATGCCATTTAGATTCCTATATGTGTTTTAATGTGTCGTCTTTGTTCTCTAACTAGTAAGGTTTCATAATACCAAAGTTTTTCCAATAGTGTTAAAATCTAGACACGATTCCTAACAATTAAATTTTTTTTCTATTTTCATAAAAACTAGTTAAGAAATTAAATAAAATTAATTTCATATCCCTTGATTTGATGAAACTGTTCCTTAATTTTCTAAATCTTTTTATCACATTAAAGGCACGTAAATTTGAAGAGCTCTTGTGCACCGTAATATTAGGTTTAGGTTATCCCACAGCCCCAATTCTACTTACCGAGAGTGGTCAACTGAACACATTATTTCACAACCACAATCTTCACACTAAGAATGCTGAAGATCCTGCTATAGCAAAATTAAAAACGGTTTTTCAACTAATTAAAAAGAAAGTTATTAACGAATCCTAAGGTTGAAAAAATTTCTTAAAATTTTATTAATTTAATTCAAAAAACAAATTTAAGTAGACATATTAATCAGAAAAAAATTGAAATTCTTTTGCATAAAATACACGTTTATAGTTAAATGACTTTGAAAGTTGACAATAATTTTAATATTTAACGGCGACTTTTGCGTGTTTCTCTAAATTTAAAGAACACAAACAAATTTTTGCATTATTTCACTTAAAACCAGGAACATTTTTTAATCAATAGGGGAAACATATATTCAAAACCTTTAAAAAAAAAAATAACATTCGTCATCTAATGTAAAGAAGGATAAATCTAAGTTTGTCAGTTCGTTTGTAATTTCTGCAAAATCTATTTTTAACCCCATTAAGTATATTTTCAAAACCTATACAAAATTTTTAATTTAGAACAAATTTTTTAAATTAAATAACCGGCAGCAAACATAAACAATTGTAAAATAAGTTAACGTCAAACTCTATATTATGCTTTCCCATTAACAATTTAAAGTCGGCTAATAATTGTTTTAAAACAAAAACTCTTTTTGGTATTATAGCGGTAAACTCAATTCTATTCCATTCTATTTATTAATATTTTCCAATTTTCGTAGTTCTTCTAAACGTTTTTTTTTTTTTTGCAATTCAATATTCGCTTTTAAAACTCACATCTACGTTTTTATGCTTTTGCTTTTAATAAAATTAGCTTCCTCTAAAACGCCCTTATTTTAATTTTTAAAATGTGGGAATGTTTGCGATTTTTCAAGAGCGCTATATTTGAATCTTTGCTATTAAGCAAAGCTAAACAAATCATAAAAAATGCAGGGGCTTATCAAGTTAGTTTTGTAATGTAAATGTAATTGCTTTAAGATGCTAAAAACATGCAGAAATATTATATTCTTAAATTGAAATTGCTGGCATGGAGTGCAAAATTACTTTTTGCTTACAATTGATACAATTTTATTTTACTTATTTCTTTGTTTTTTGGTTTGAACTAAAATTATTCAAAATAAATTTTCTTTTGCGGGTATACTGAATGAAATACGATGATGTACTCGCACACACATTAGCTACTGGGATTATAAGAAACGGGAAACGAAATAAAATGCAGATACTTGCAGCATAATTGTGGTAATTATTAATTATATTGCAATAATTTATCAGCAATAATTTGTACATGATTTTTATTATTGCAATATGTTTTTGCTTTAAATTTCTTTGAAAGATAGGAAATATTTTTATTTTTATAAAAACTAAGAAAAAACTTAAAATCAGCATTTAAAGAGGGGAATATGAAATGTGTTTTTTCTTTTTGTTTTTGCAAAAAATTAAAAATGTGTGTAGTGTTTTACTTTTATTATATTAATAGAAATAAAGCTTTATGATCTTGTATTTATTTATCTTGCATTTATATTTTTTATTTATTTTCTGAATCTTTTGCAGCATGCCTTGAAGGAGTAAAACATTAAAACAAATAACGATCTTTAGTGAATCATTTTCTTCAAATTCTTATATCATCAAAAGTAAGCAATCAGTGCCCGTCGTTCATAAAAAATGTCTTCAATAAAGTCGAAAATACATTATTCCGAAATCACGCATAAAATTTTATAGAAGATATGAGCATTTATAATTCTATAATGCAAAGTGGTATTTATACACTGATCTGAAGTATTGTTTTTTAAATGTGGTTTCAAATGAGTTGAAAGGTTGCTAATATAAAAACAATATATTAAGATCAAGGGGCAGTACAATAAACGTTATGTGCAAAATGAGAATATGAATTTTTCGATGAATGAAAGGTCTTATTTCAACATCTAAATAGCGACGTGCAAGCATGGTCAAATATTTATGACTTTTTGTTATTTTCACTCTCAACTCTATGCCGTAAATACATTCGTCACTGTCGTCCTGTCATCACTATTCTCTCGTCCTGTTTTCCATTTGACAAGCCTGTATGTACCTTTCAAAAAATTTAGTTTAAAGAATACATATTAATGTGAATTAAGTAGAAACGATGCCATAGAACACATTTATCATCAGCGAAAAAATACAAATCCTGTATAACGAGTTATCTTATTTTATTCATTTCTTTGCACTCTGCTTCAGCATTTTGGAAGAGGATCCTAAGAACAAACAAAAAAAAATGCAATTACAACCAAGTCCGGTCAAAACAAACACCAAATAATTTATTAATTTAAGAATTTATTCTGTTACGTACACATGACCATATTTGAACAAGTGCTTGTTTTATGCACATTCGAACTAAATGTAAACACTGAAATATACTCCTCAAATTGTTTTAAAGATAAACTGCCGCAATCAAGGGTTTAAAATAAACACAACATTTTTGCATGCTATACTTATACGTGCTGCTGGCTTAAGTCATGTTGGTATTGTTCAAGTGTGTTACTCTTTTTTATTATAAGAAATTTTTGAGAGCATTTGAATACCAACACACAGATAATTTTACATACACACAGGAATTGCATGTTATCCTTGGAGCCAAAAAATTTTTACATTGTTTGCTGTTGTTGACTTCTTTCTTGAGCTCTTACTATTTTCAAAAGAATTCCTCCATGTGTTTTACATAACAAAAAACAGCAGCAACGACGATATTTTTGACAACATAATCATAATATAAACTAATGAACTACACATAGCCATGTAGTATAAAAAACTTAAAATAAATTTGATATATACAAGAATAATAATTTGTTTGCACGTAATTTAATAAAAGAACATCATGCTGTGTGCAAAGCCTTTACTTGTGACAGATCAGGCTGAATGTGCTGAAAACCGTACTTAAGCTAAAACCTACTATTTTTGGACAAAAGGTAAGCAAACTCAATTTTTGTTTTATATGCATTTCTAAAATCTTTGAATATAAATTTCTAACAATCAAGGTTTAATTTAAAAACTTTAACATATTTTATTTCTTTAAAGTCCTGTGGAATGCCCATTTTTGTATAGTAATTTAATTTTATAAAGTAGGGTGTTAATGTTTCTACATAGATATTTTGCATTTAAAAAATACTAAATATCAATTTACGAGTATGATGTTCTATAAGGAACAGTATCCTCAATATGGCACTATATTAAATTTATGTAAAAACTATTTAAAAAAGTCAAATATTATACACTTGCTGTTATTGTTTTTGTTTACTTTTCATCATTGGATATTATATAAAAATATAAGCCTCTAGTGCCTGAGTTAAAAGACTTTAAATTATTGAGAAAAGGCTAAACGCAGATGTATAATAGAAAGTGTATATTATTTGTGAAGACATAACAAATATGTTTAATGGATTTACAGAGATTTTTTAATCCGGAAAAGGCACTAAATAAACAGGCACGAAATCAGTAATCAAATATGATTTCTTACTTGCTTGGAATATCATAAAAATTATAGGTATCATAGCCTTTACATAGATGTAAGTATAAGATAACAAAAAATAGATTAACAATAATTTACTTTAATCGTGCTTGATTCCTTCAAATATAAAAAAGATTCCAAACAATAAATTTTCATAAAATAGATTAACGTCATACATAACATAATCATTCTTGATTTTAACAAAAAACTACAAGTAGATAGCTATATAAAACTACTAATTTATTGGTATTTTTTTATCAATTCTTCTCTCCATTTGCACTTATTGATATTTTTCATTTTTCACAAGTTGTATTTAATTTTTTACCGCCACAAAAACTTAATTTTTGTAAAAAAAAAGAAAACAGCTGATGCTTCGTAAAAATAAAATAAAACTCGATTTAAATCTAAAATGTTTTATGTGCTCCACACATAGAAATAATATTATTTAAAAATGTTTTGATGATATATACGACAAATACACGTCGTCTGAACACTGGTACTGCAAAGTGTACATCTATGCAATAACAATGTTGACAAATATGTAATATGAAAATATTATAGTAGAGTAGATATGCTTAATTGAGAGATAAATGCAATAAAATCTTACATTAATTCGGTTGAAGGAATTAAAGATTTTCATAAAAATAATACTACAAACTGCAATACTAAAATTTATCTTAAGTCTAATTACAAGATATTGTTCCGATCGATATCGAATGCTGCAATTGGTTTAAAAATTTTTGTTCTATAAATGTTTAATGTTAAACACGATTTTTTGTTTTATTTTATTTTATTTTTTTTTTTTTTTTGTGTTTAATACTTCGTTCCAAAGACTACTAAATTGCGTATCGAACGATGGCCTTATTGTTTTGATCAGAAAATAAGTAAGCTGTAGTTAATCAAAGTAAAGTTTTAATGAAATTTAATATAATCTGTTAAAAGGATTTGGTATAAAAGATTAATTCATAAATTTTTTATATAACCAGGTTGGCCTTAAAGATGTTTCTTTAGGCATAAAAATCATTTAAAGCAGCCTGTAACAAGACATTTTGACATAAGTAATACATTCTATATATCAACAATTTATTTACACAATCCCTATCTCCAATACAAAATCCACGCATGTGGCATACGCATCAATCTAAAACACATGAACTAACAAAAGAACGGCAAAAGCGGAAATGGAAGCATGATCATCAGCAACCTTCATCACCGTACATGTTATAAAAAACAACACATTTGTGAGAAAAAATATGTATTGAAAAATAACAAGTCGTTGAAAGTAAAGGCGTGTTTGGCTTTTTGCTTCATTTGCGTGCCACTATTGAGCAGCTTCACTCTGCTCTACCACAAACAAGAACAATGACAAGCAAACATACATCTTTAAATGTCCAAACAAATTGAATCAAAAACTATAAAAGAGGTTTATTGATTGTATGTGGCGCAGATGAAAATAAACGTCTTAAGAGCGCTGTTATAACGAATGTTGGATATCCTACGTAATAATACGAGTACAAATAATTGTTATTTTGTTAATATTAAAGATGTCGTGTAGAATGTATAAAGTGGTAAGACTAAGCTTTAACTTAAAATTTGCTCAGAAGACGAACTGACGTACATAATTTTACAAGTAGAGGTGTCCATGGACACTTAACGATGGGACATAATATCCATTAACGTCATAACGTATTGTTTGTAAGAAAAATATCACGTCGTTATAAAACGGCTTGCAGAAAATATTTGGTAACCAAAGATGGTGTAACTGTTAATTGTATGATAATGGAAAAAAATTTTTGCTCCCGGCCGACTACTATGTTCATACCAAAAACGACATAATAGCATGGAAATATGACGATTTTCGAAGCGACATAATATCCATGGACATTATGTCTTAAGACGCCGTGTCGTGCCACCGAAAAAAGCACAATTAAATCTGAAAAGCATGAGGGACTGACTTTTGTTTTTAATTTCAATAACCCCTCTTTCGAAAATATGCCTGAGAAAATAGTGTAAATAAATTTTCTAGGGACGTAGGAAAACTGATTTTAAGCTGATAACGGGAGCTGTGTATAAGGATCGAGTCCTCTATGTAAAATGATCTAGAATATATATACTTTATGTAGTCGGTAATAAATGTTGTAGATATTGCAAATGTATAAATTTAATAAAATGACGAAGTTATGTGTACTCTTTGTATCTTTGATGAAGAGTATAAAAATGGGTATTCGTTAAAAAAAATTTCAATGAATTTTTAACTAAGATAGTATAGCAGAAGTATTTCAATATCTTTACTACTTATTACCAATTTACCCCAAAACTAAAAATATTTCGAAAAGTTTAGCTGAATAAATTTAATCTCATTGTTTATCTCTTACTATTGTTTGTTTTTGCGTAAATACTATATGCATAGGGCTTATTGTTCATACATCATTGTTTTGCTAAATACTGATTTATTATTAAAATTTCATCTACATTGTTGAAGTTGTTTAAAAACTACGACTGTAAATTAAAAGGAGTGTTGTCGATGCTTATTTTCCTTTATCACAAAATAAAAAACGTTTTAAGTGTAACTAAAGCGAATTAAAACTAAAATTGAAAAGTACAAAAATGGATTCCTACTTATCTTTTCAATTTATTTCAGTTTATACTTATTGTAAGCCTACGCGGCATTGTGGTAAATTTAAAACTTAACACAGTGGGTACTAAAAGTAAGTAAGTCTTATTTCTATAAGCGTCAATTTCAATTTAACGATTGTATTTCATTTACACCGAGATTAAATTAAAATTTTTTTACATTTAATAAATTGCGAAAACAATTGAAAGAAAAACATATTTTTGATCCCATCTATTTTGGTGAAATTTGTCGTACTTCCTAGAATATGGGTAAAACCCGCAGTAAATTTAAATCCTTTAGATAAAAAGAGAGATTGGAGGATAAAAAATCTCTGTAAAAAATGAAATTTCTATTAAACTATGGAAGACGTCCTTAATGTTCTTATTCTTTTTTTATAAAATAAAATAAAATAAAAGAAAAATTTTATATGAGTTGTTCGCTTGAAAAGCACACATTAATAAAAGTTACCTGTATTTAGAAATAGAAAATTGACAGCATTTTTGTTTCCGAAAATATCAGACATATTTAATGGACAGGAAAGTGTATAATTTTACACTAAAAAATTTTTCAAAAATATAACCAGCTCCTTGTTGTCATAAAAAATAATCATAATATGCTGCTTAAAAAATTGTATATGCATACCCCTTTGGGCCACGTAATTGTTTTTCATAACGAGTCTGTGTTAAAAACTTTAAGATCAACCATTACTGTTAAAGCTCAGCAAAATTTTGGACATGACCTTAAAAAGTACTTGCTGTATTATTACTTACTTTTGTAATTGCAAAATTTTGTTACTCGCTTACAAAGCATATTAGTTCGTAACACCCTTTAATGTTTAGTGTTTTTTTAAAGCTTTTATCTCCTGTGGATATTTAAGGAGTCTGCCTGTTATGGTTTCAGAGATAGAGGGTTGTGACAGACGGACTGACATTGTGAGAAAAACAATAGGTTTACAATATTAAACTTTGTGTGCGGGAAAGAGCTGTTAAAGTCATTTATTTATGATTTTTATTCGTTACGAAATGATTAAATTTTGAATTAGTTCTTTCCACAACAAAAAAGAATTGAACGATATTTAATTAATTCAAATGAATTAGACAGAAATAAATTTTAATTCGTTTTCAATTCAAATGAGTTTGTAGAATGAGTTGCAATTCGTTTTTAATGTAAATAAAATTGTTAAATTGTTAAATTGTTAAAGTGAATTGCAATTCATTTTCAATTTATTTAAATTGAATTGATTCTTATTTCATACAAATGAATTAGGACAACGAATTGGAATACAAAGGAATGAAATTAAAAATTAGTTACAATCAATTGAGTTCAAGAGCAGATCTAGGGGTATTAAATTTCGCCTACAAAACTGAATATATCCAATGATCAAAGGTCAAGGAAAACATAGAGATGCTTATTACGTATTAATTGCAAAATCAATTCAATCAATCAATGAGATGGTAATAAACTGCCTATTGCTTTTATTTTAAATAATTCAAAATCAATTCAATTCAAATGAATTAGAATTGAATTGCAATTCACTTTAACAAAATAATTTGAATTAAAAACGAACTGCAATTCATTTTTAACAAATTCATTTTAATTGACTCAAATTTGATTTATGTCATGTTTTGTGAAAAGAAATAATTCTAAAATTGCTAATTCAACGCATGAATGATTCGGGAACTCATTCAAAAATGAATGATTCATTTACAGCTCTGGTACGAAATCCTAAAAATACTAGTTTTTTCTTAATTATAATTTGGAATTTTTCCCTGTAATCTTATTATTTTTAATTTTCTTAAATTTTTCTCAAAACGCAATTAGTTGTCCAAGATTTTTATGTACTTTGAAGGCTGTCTTAATGGCTTAAAATGTTTGTATTACTTTGAGGTCGCATTTTAATAATAGAAAATTGCCAGAGGTGAATAATGTCAGATAGTAAAAACATATATTTTTAAAACCATATCTATTCAGTTCGCAAATAAAGAAAGTAGTAAATGAACTAGTTCTTTAAGTTGAAAAGAATATCTTAAAATACGAACTTATGATCATTATTATTTCCTGCTGTAGTCAATGCAATCAATTCTCAGTAACTGATTATAAAAATTTTTTGCCTTGTAAAAATCATTAGGTTTGTAATTCAGTTGTGAAGTCCTTTCGCCTAAATGCTTAATTCTACACTCGATTACCTTTTTTAAAATTTTTGCTGGGAGCTGCAATAGAAGCGAATAAATTAAATTTTTAAGGTACAAGAGTGTCGAAGCTTTTAGGTTTTCGGCGATTTGTGGTCAAAATTTTAACACATATTTTGAATAAAGTTAAACAAACTATAGCGAATTTTACAGTCAATTTTTTTTATTAAAGTGCTTGTCACTAACGAGTTTGTACTTTTTTGTCTCTATTTATTTAACAAAATTCAATCGCTAAACGTGCATCTGTCTTTTATTTTTTAACAATTAATATTTTTGGATAATTTGAAATATTTTTTTATAAAGAGAGAATATTTAAAGATATACTTTGGAGATGAATCTTTTTCTAATTTTTTTTTTTGAGATGTTTTTTTGTTAGGATTTTAAAGTATAGAAAATATTTGATTTTATGAGGACTTAGATGTTTTCGATTTGGCTATTGTTAACTAAAGGAAATTATTGTTGTCGTTTGTAAGAGAATTCTGCCATGATTGATTATTTAGAATAAAAAAAACAGAAACGATATCAATAGATTTCAATCGTTAAAAATTTTTATACAAAATAATAATCAAATGATGGAGTGGATTTCGTAAAGAACTCTACACTATTTCCTGTTTGGAATTATTATTTTAAAGAAAGGGGTTTCTTTGATAAGTAAAAACCCTTGCAATACAACACTAATTGGGATACAAATTTGTTCTGCGTTACTTTTAAGGTAGAATATTAACGACTTACGTCCTAAATAAATAATTTGTTACTTCATACGAATGATAAGTTTTCAATTTTTTATTATTCAAAGTTGACTATTATTTTTAGTAAACTCTTGTTATTCACAGGGGTTGTTTGTTTTTGTCTCTAATATTTTTCTTGTGAACGTTCGATCATCTATTTAAATTAGCAACAGTCTTATTGGTGATGTAAGCTGCTGTTATTTATGTGCCTCAAATTGGCGTGAACAGGGTGTTGTTTTAAAAAAATTTGAGCATTGTTATTCATATATAAATTCAAAATAAACTTGCGGAAGAAAGTCTAAAAATATGATGTTAAAATTGTACTAGATTACGGAGTAAACACTATTTACCCAAGAAAAAAAAAACAGGAGAGAATCTAGATCGGGATACACAACAACTAAACGATTAGTAATAACTTTTAGCATAAGGAGCCAGACAAATTAGTTATTAAATCCCCATCGCTTTATGTACAGTGAAAGCTTTATTTAATATAATATTTCTTGTTTCATTTATAAATATATTTTTATTTTTTTGGATTTTTGGTGAAGGAGTTTCGTTACCAGGAAAAACCTTGAAAATATTTATTTTCTCTTAACAACTTTTATTATTTTTACACCCGTACGTATGTCTATTCCATACTAATTTTCCTTTGTTGTTTGTTTATTTTCTATTGCATATTGTCTTACTCAGGAGTTTTATTTATCCATGTATCTCAAGGGTATTAATTTAAAATGGCAAGCACAATTTTTTTTCAACAGTTGCTTCTGCAATTATAACATGTGACCAATTTATTGTCCAAAAAAATTAAGGACTCCTTCGAAATATATTTTTAAGTTTCTAAAGCTTCTTTAAACTAATAGTTATTGAAGTTGTTGTTCTAGTATTTTAAAGGTCTCTTACGTAGTATTTGTTTGTCGAAGTTTTTAAAATTGTTTTAAAAAAGTATGTAATTTTTGGAGTTCCAGTCGTCTAGTTTGCCTTCAAAGTCCTCTGTCTCTATAAACGAAATGGTCATACAGTGAAAGTTTCTACAGAAGGGGTTGTATTATGGGCACTAAAACGCTACAGGAAAAATTAAAAAATAATACATTGATCGATTTATCTGTTAATAACCGGATAATTTTTTTAAAAGAATGGTATGTATCGCTACTTTATTCTAAAGCATCGTGTTGCCAAATTATACCCGACTCTAAACCTTTTTTCTTTCCTTTTTCTTCTTTTTTTATAGTTTAAAAACTGAACCTTTTTTAAAACGTTAAATCAGAATGCAGTAGTTTCTTTTGTACCTTGTGTTATTGAATGGTTGCCACATCCGTATATTTGTGTTTCATTTTTTCTTATAATTGAATATTATTATTTGAATTCTAAGGACCACCTGTGAATTTTCGATATTTGCTCTGATTGATTATTTTGTTGTCATTTTTTATACACTGATTAAATTATAGTCTTTTATACAAATATTTCAGTGCTGCTGGCCATTGGCTGAGTGGGCAAAATAGTGAAGAGTAAAAAAATAGTAAAAAAAACTGCAGTTTTATTTTTTTATAAGCTGCCTGCAATTTATTTAGTTGAATAAAAAAAGTGATATATGTTAAAAAGATATATAAAACAGTCGAATTAACAAATAATAAAATATAATCGCCTTGAAATAGCACTTTTCTTAAAATGTTTCTATAATATAGTATGCTCGAATACTAATCTCTCAATTATTTTGATTGATGATTAAGCTTTAATTATATTAGGTGTTAAAATTGGCATATTCATTAGGAAAAATAAGATAGAACTTTAGATCTTTTAAAAGACGCTGAAAGCAATTTTCAATTGACTCTTATAAATCAGTCAAGTGAGAGTTGCGCTTAACACGTAAGGAAACCCTTAAATTTTAAATTTTTTGTCTAAATCCGTAAAACGCACTCCGTAAAAATCTTATACATCTGCCCGTGACAGTTTAAGATGCCATGTTCATAAAAATAACAACTTTATTGGAAAGCTCTGTAATTTTCAATATTATTTTAATTTAATTTAATTATTTTAAAGCAGATAAAGAGCTACAAGCTATTTATAACTTTCTGTATCGCTTATAACAACACAACTTCTTTGCAAATTCAAAATTGGCAGACAACGCCAGAATTACGTTTTTACGTTTTAATTAAAACTTTTTAACTACAAATCGAATCATTTTATATAAACAAAAGGAAGCATAAAAGCTTCTTAAAACAATGCCAATTTTGAATGGCTAAATTTAAAAAATTTACATACACATAAAAAATTTAAAGATTATTATTAATTTACTTCAGGAATTTAAAATATTAATACGATCTCATGTTTGTACACTTCTAAACAAAATCAATTTTATAACAAATGAACTAAATTAATTTTGGCTTAAGTTCAATTTTATCTTACTTCCTATTTTTTTAAGAAAAAAAAATTATTTACTTAAAAAAACAGGAAAATTTTTTTTAAATCGGTGGACAATTAAAAAAAAATATTTGATTTTAGACTTTTTCTCAATTTTGGTTTAATTTAGTTCGGGAGTTTTAAACTTGGTTATATTGAAAAATAAGTAATAAAAAACGTTCAATCTCTATTGAACAGAGATATTTTACATGGGAATACCTTATACTTCTAGTTACTTAATGAAAGCAAATTTTCGATATTCTGATCAAAAATTTAATATTAAAATATAACTAATTTTTTTAATAGCATACCTCCCTTAATATACTGCGTGGTTTAGATTTAATTATATCTTAGTTAATTAATTATATCTTAATTTGTCACAAGTAACACATTTAATTCTTAATATGTAGTGTACGTTTGCATTTTTATAAAAAAAAATAAATAAAATAAATAAATAAATAAGAAAAAACTACAAAGGACAAAACTAAATACATGAAAAAAGAATTTATTATTACAATAATCTGTATCTTTAATATATTTTCCTTTTTTATTTGCCGGAAGGCCCAGCAGGTACAACTTTTTTCAAAATCACTTTCTAAACAACGCAAAAATTTGGTAAGAACATTTCATACAAATACAATTTCCCACCAAACTTTTCTTTAGCATTTCTTTATCTAAATTTGGCATTTAAATAAAATTAAATGCTCCACCTCTTAATTTTATATTATTATGTGCTTAAACAAAGAACCGTTTTAACTTTCTTATTAAAGTTTGTAAAGGGTTTAATTTAAAACGTTCGTATGCTTAAGCGTGCCGCACTGTATTGTTGACAACTGATTTGACTGCTGAAAATTGATTGGTATTCTGGTGTGTCATTTTATAATGAGTAGACTGACGAGAAAACAAAGTTTGCAAGTCGTTCGTTTGGCTCGAGGAGTCCATTTTATAATAGTAAGGTCAGTGTTCGTGGCGCTTAATAGTTCAGCGTATTCATCGCTTTATTTATTTTCAAAGGGGATAGTGTGAACAATTTTATGGCGGTGACATGATTAGTAACTTTTTTTCAAATCCCAACTTTAGTGAAAATAATATTTAATACCTTTTGTCTAAAATAACATAAAGATTTTTTACTCCGAGTTCTACAAAAAAAAAAAAAAAAAACGTTAAATATAGTTGTAAAATATGAATAAAAATATTATTTCAAATGATTGAGTATCTATTTGCTGGGTTAAAACACTTTAAACTGAAAACCCACTGTGATTACACATGCATTTCAGTTGATCCTTTGTTTGCTCCGACTTATGAGGCATTAAGCTGCGTCACTCAGTTTGGCTTTAGCAAATGTTGGATTAGAATTGTGAATGTTTATTTACACTTCATTGCATTTCATATGAAAGTAAAATAAGAAGATGACACATATAATAATTAAATTTTTGTTTGTTGTTACTTAACTTCTTATTGTTGTGTACAAGCATTTACAAGGATGCATGTGTGTTTTTATAAGTTTTTGTATTTATGTTCTATCACAATGTTAACAGCAGGATAAATAATTAATGGCGGTTTATTTCATAATACAGATAACAAGCAGAGAGCGCTTAAAAATGAAATGAGTTTAAGTCCTTCAAAGTGGAATTCATGCAGAGAAATTTTTTTGCTTCTAGAGCTCATCACAAGATTGACTTTTACCTGACATTGTCTTACACATGCTCTGAAATCGATATAAACGTTAATATAACACAAATGAGAAGGCCAGAGGAAAGTTGAGAAAAACTATAAAGTTATTATTTGCATAAATTATGAACGTTAAGAAATATCTTAAAATATCTTAAATTTTTAATATTTTATTTATTAGGCCTTCGTCCTAACATTTTAAATAGTTAATATTAAAACACGAGATTTCTTATAATGAAAAAGAAATATAATTTTTGAAACGTTTTTGAAACAAATGACGGCGAGACAATCCATCTTTCCTATAGCTTTTTATCAAAAACGTTATTTCTGGCAATTAGGATCGGTTTACAAAATTGACAGAAGATCTAAATTGACTGCCGTTTGTGGATGGTATTGTGTAAAATGTCTTGACCAAATAAAGGATATTTTAAAATCAATTATTTTATTAACAGTTTAAATAGTCGCATTTTGTGTTCATAGAATAAGGATTGTTACAATAATATTAATAATTGTTATAAATAACGAAGTCTGTGAAATAAATAAAATACCTAATGAAAGTAATGTCGTCGTAACTTTTTTACATATGCGTAGGTCTATGACACCAAACTTCCAAACACTCTCATTAACAAAAAAGGACATATTGAATATAAGGCAAAGAATTTCAGCTTTAACTATAAAAAATGATTATAAAAACGAGAAAAAAGCATTTATACCAGCAAAGGCCAATTTCCCTATAAGCTAAACCATTTATAAATAAATTCAAAAATAAAAAACAGTTTTGTAATTATTTAATTTTGCAATTAATTAAAGTCACGCGTATTTTTTTATGATTCTTAACAGTACTCAATCGCTGGTGCAGGCAGATGTAAATAATTTTCGTCTAGTAAATCTTCGATATACTTAGCTGTTTTATATCTTCAAGTAGAAGTATTTAGTCTAATTTATTTATATCCATTTAAAAATATAATATGTCTCAATGAATTGAATAAAAATGTTGAATAATTATACATCAACCGTAAATAAATACTCAGAAGTGATGCCAAATTTTATGAAATTAGCAAACAGGTTTGCATATAGTAATTGCTATTAATTTGAAGGAACAGAAGTGTATTTCTCCCATACATACTTATCTACAACTTTTTGCACAAGTTTCATTTATAATAATATCACAATTTATACGTTTCAAAAGTTATTAAATATTATTGTTTTAAAACATCAAGAAAATTCTGTTTTATGTTTACAGCCAAAACTATTTATTTTGAGAAACATATTTAAAAAAAATTTTAGTATTCAAATAAATTAGTTATTTAACTAAACACAAAAAACTATTTTTTCACAAATTAAAAAATTTTAAATATTACAATGATAAAAGCTGCTGGTAATAACCGATTTCCCATATTGAAAATAAGTCCATAGATATTTTTCGCTGAAAAATATCATTAATGCCACTTACCTGTAAACCAAATCGTCATTATCATATATCAAAGTATTTTCCCATGTTTTTTATGTTCCAGAGTATTTTTTTAGATATCACTTCGATTTTATTTTAGGGATGATTTGCGTAAAAGTTTTTTTCAATTCCCCTAATCTATTTGAGGGAATTGGATAATTTAATTAGTAGTATCTTGATAAATCATTGTTTTTATTATTTTTTTAGATTGTTAAGAAAAAAATATAAATCACTTATTGACATCTTACATTGAAATTGCATTTTGTTACTTCAATTAAATTGAAGTGATATATGTATCTTTGTATACGCTAAACCTCAAGTTTTTTATTCTTTCTTCTTTATGCATGCATATTTGTTATGGATATTTTAGCTTTTTTCTTATTTCTTTAAATTCATTTTCCTATTTTATGTCTTGGCAGTTGCGTAGGACAACGTATATTAATCAAGTCGCAACAAAATTAAAAGTTAAGTAAAATTGCAAAAAAATTATGTCTTGCATATAACAAATATTTTGCAGCAATTTTTTTCAATTTCCAATGGTAAATAAAAAATTTTGCACTAAATAAGAGTTTAAGCAAAAGCAATTTGACAAATTTTATGGACATTTTAATAAAAGAAATATCGAAATTTTGTTTAATATTTTAAAATCTGGACTGGGGTCTTAAAAAATCTAATTTAAATATTTTTATTATTGAATATAACTCATTGACTGTAGATGATCCATTTACGGATTACGCTGTTATTATTATTTTTTTATTTTCGTTACACAAAACAATGATAAACCAATCACGCATTACTGTAGGCGTTTTTATTTAAAACTTCCAAACTAAGCAATAAATCTTGTAACACCATGAAAAAATTACAACACAAATGTGAAAATCTTTTAAAGTTTTATGGAATATAAAGAACATTAATTTTTTTAATATGTAAATAATCATTAAAAGAATGAACAACAGTCGCAATAATTTAATATAATTTAAAAACCAAGATTTTAGCCTATAACAGCAGTTATTAGCAATAGTAAGACTTTAACCTTTTCTTTAGAGAAAATCGGAAATTAGACGAATTAATGACTGCCGAAAAAACAAAATTGTAGAAACAAATCATAAATTGAATGCAACAAAATCTTTAAAAATCTATAAAACATGGACAGGTATCACAAAATAGAATAGTGAAGTTCTATTTGAAAATAATATTCAGTTAAAATTTAATAACAAATTGATGACAATATACAGAGTTACAGAACTAACGTAAGAAGTTGAAAAGTGAAATTTTACTGCTTTGATCCGTTGGCAAGGAAAAGAAAAAATAGTTATGGGCCGACATAAGCCGATTTCATGCTTTTACGTTGGTTTTGCATTTGATTATTCAAATTTTTCACTGCAAAATTTTTACATGCAGTGTGAACATTCTGAAACATAGCTCGTGCTCACGTACGTTTGGAAACTAAAATTATAATTTTAAAACTAAGAAAGTCAGACGTAAAAAACACCTCATATGAAAACAACTCTATCAGTATTTAAAAAAAAACAATTAGAGGGTTTCCTTAGGAAAGTTCCACAAATATTTTGATTTTTTATTACTTTAAGGTGGGAATTTTACATAAACATTGAAATTTCATTGGCATTGTTTAATATAATGGCAATAAAACAATTTAACTACCATCTAATACTAATGATTATATTTTAATGAAAGTACTTACTTACTAATTACAATTGAAAAAAAAATAATTGCTGTAATGAAAAATTAATTTCTAATAGAACAAACCTCTAATAGAAATACGAATAAAACAAATAAACCTTAACCCTTTTGTAAATGGATCTGCATTTTAAAATCATGCTAAATTATCAATTTTAAGTCAGATAGTAAATTGAAAGTCTCTAGCTGGGGTATTAGCTAGTACATCTTATTACTAGACGATGCTATAGTGTCTCATTTTTGCTGAAAATGAAATTTTGTAACAAAAATGCCATTTTAATAATTGCTCTTCCTTAAGCTGTGTAGTATCCAAAGACGAGGAGTGACGTTTATGAGTGTTAATGCTTTCAAACCAATAACCATTAGTCAATGATAATGATTTAGCTCCTTAACTTATTATACATGAGGCCTTTGCATTAAAAAGCATTATCATAGTAAAAATAATTAACAGTATTTTTCATTAAATGTTAACTAAATGAGGCTGGTTGGTCAGGGTTTAACCCCTGCGGCAACAATAAAATAAAAATGTTTTTTTTTTTTTTTTTGTTTAATGGTATAAAATATTCAGATTAAACATAAAACATGCATCCTCCTTCGTCGGTACTTCTTCATAGCATATTCGCCGGCGAAGTAAAATAGCTAATAAAATGGCTATATCTATCTTTCTCTTTTTACCACCTGTCTTATCTCTCATCTATCCCTTTCCTAAAGAATGTAAAAAAATTAATTATAAAAAAATTTAATTACCAATTAATTAATCTAACAAATTTATATCTCCTATGTTTGATTGTTATTGTACTATAATTTAAAAATTCCAAAAAAAGTTTCAAAAATTTGTCAAATTGTTATGAATTAATTTATATAAATGATTTCGTAAATTCTAAAAGAAAAGACACTTGTAGGGTGTTTGTTATTTACCATTTCTACTATTTACTCTTTTAACTAATGTCAGTGCCACTTTTGGCTATTATCCAATTCGAATATTAATTATATTTTTAGCGCAAATGTCTGCGAATTAATTTGGCTTTTAAAACGTCATGTTTCCATTTATCTTTGGTTGCATTATTTGCTTTTTCATTGTAATTTATTTTCAAAATTTTCTAATTGTTATGACAAGAATAAAAATAAATGACATCTTGCAGACAATTTAAGATTTTGCTTTAACAAACGAATAAATTGAAATAATTTTATTTTTTATCTTTTTATTAAAAACATTGTACTATTTTTTAAGGGGCTTGGAATTGAAAGACACACACTTTTTTGTTGTTAAAGATCGTCAATACTAAAGTGAAATATTAAAGTTTAAAGGTTAAATTTAATTTTTTTTAGCAAACTTAACAAAAAATTAATTTTTGGGTTTAAGTTTTTTATTCTTCCAATACAAATTTTTAATTTGAATAAATCGTGTAAAAATTGGGAATGAAAACTTGCGTACATCTACTTTAATGTCATGAAGTAACTGTTCCCAGTTTTTTGAGTCATTTCCACACAAATATTTCAGAAGACTTGAACATTTGTAATACAGAAAGAGCACATTATTCGCCCTATCTGTTAAAAATTGTTTTATTTTTGTCGCTGTTTTTAAATTTGTCATATTGAATAGAAAAGTGTAAGAAAAGGAAGTAGCATCACGTAATGGTAATCATTGCATTTATATTATTAAAGATTTTTCTTTTAATACTACCGTTACACGTTCCTAATTCTTGATGTTATTTGATTTTGTTGTTAACTTAATCTTGAAGCACTTAACAAAATGACAATTGTCTCCGGAGACTGACGAAGATTTACGGTTTTTTATATCTGTTTTTCTTATTCTTATTACAAAAAGTTACTTGGAGTTAAATAGAATGCGAAAGAAATAAGTTGAACAATCTGAATGAATTTACATTTACATTCAACTAAATAATAAACTGTAATGGTTTCAAAATCATTTCATTTATTTTGTTTGTGTTTTTTTTTTTTAATATTTGCCTTTGTTCTAATACCCTTATAATTATTATAAATTTTAACTTCATTAATTGTATTTTAATGATGGACTACAGCTATAATATAATGCAGTCAAACGCACTTTAATGCGTTCATAAAAACAAAGATGATGAGGTGTGTGCAATTTTAGTTAAATGAAAATGATCTTGAAGCATTAGAAGTGTTGGAGTGAAAATTATTTTATTTTAAACTTTTTATAAAAGTGTGCACTATTAAAGCTAATCGATGATTAATTATACGTCAAAATAGAAATAATTTTTTTTGTTTATTTTAATTGTATTAAGCATATTAGGGAAGACAAGAATACATTTAAAGTAATATTATTGTTTTCTCTTCGATCTACAATTATTCTTTTATATAACGTGATTATTTAAAAAATGTATCCGTACGTTGTCTGAGAAATGTCTGACCAGCAGAGAGACAGATTCAATTTGTGAGTATGTATAACCAAAAAAAAAAAACCTAAAATAATCTTTTATACAGCAGCCTTTTTGTCAAATAGATCTCTGAAAATATTTATTTTAGAATATTATTCAAGGTAAATTTTCTTAAAATTATACAAATAGGATAGTACGAAGGCTATTTTTAGTCAATAGTATTTTTCTACGTTCGCAGGTATATTTTAAAACTTATATTCCTCCCTATATAAAAACAGCTAGTTTAAGTTTAGATATCTAGGTACTCAATCAAAACGATAGTGTTGTTTATTAAATTAAAAACAAAACTTTAAATTTTGTCTCCTAGACAAAGAAAATCGCTATAATTTTATCTAAATGATATTTATGAAATTAAAACAAGAATATATAAAAGATAATAACAGTTTCGATATTTTGCAATTGTCATATTTACGAACTGCTTTAATATATTCTGTCGGAAGGAATTTGAATGGAAAATGTAAAAAAAAATGTTGATTCTAAAAGTAACGCAACACTCACAGCAACTAAAAAAATCAATACAAGAATTTGTATCTAAGGAATAATTGATCGGCCTTATCTTACAAATTTATTAAAAGTCCGACGGAAAAGGTTCTCAAATGGCTTCAACTAAAAACGTTTTCTCATCTTTTAATCTTTGTTTTCTCTTTTGTTCTGTATTGTTTCGTTTTTATTTCGTAATATAGTCCAGTTATAAAAAAACGAGTCAAGGTTAATCTCTATAATAAAACAACCACTAATTTAAGAACAAGCTACATACAGCTCAAACTTAAAAAATGCCGCCTTATAAATGGTCATCTATTTTAATGAAATAAAGCTAATATAAGGAGAATAGACCACCATACCATTTCTTGTGTTGTTTGGATTTTTTCTATCGTACAATATTAATTATAAAGATAAAAATTACAACAAGAGCAGCCAAAAAGTACAGTGAAGAAAAGTTTTTATTTGAATCTCTTAAATATCAGTTTCAATGACTTTGAATAATAAAAAATTACCGTTGTGATAAAATGAACACTGTTTTTTACAACTTTTTATTAGGGCATAATCTGCGGTAAACTACATTTTGTCGCAGCTACACTTTGAACACGCACAATTTGATCAAAGTCCGCTCTCAAAATTCTTGTACAAAAGTAGCTTGATAACTATAGATGAAGTATAAAACTTAGGCATTTTCGGATTATTAATTGGATATGAACTTTCAGAGCTTGGATACGCTAACTGTGGGAAGCATAAATTGATTCTACGAGCAAAAAATCTCCTAAGCGATAAAGAGGACTTTCAGTTTTGTGGCTTTAATAATCGTTAAGATTTTTATGTTTAATATTAAAAATCTACTTCATATATAACGTGATATTACTTGGTATGGATTCCAGGGCTAGAAGATTTATACTTTCTCGCGAAAACTTTGATTAGGAATTTAATATTGCTGGTGCTTAAAATCGCTTAATGATAACATATGGCAATGAAAAATGGCATCTCTTTTCATTCTCAAAGCTGACATTGCACTCGTCACCCTTAAGAAGAAGAAGAGATGTCCAAAGTCAGCAATCCCAACTAGCCTCAGTTGTCATGCGCATTGTACCACATATTTCAATACAAGTCATCCCTTGAACCTTATCCAACTTACGCTTAACCGTAATTTAAAAGACCTTTGCCCAATAAAATTTTATTAACAGAAGTCAAAAGTTTACAAAAGCAAACAATAGATAACAAATTTATCACTGCATCGACGAAACTCAGCCACATTAGACCAAACTGTCTTGAGTGAAATAACAGAATGTCATTTTCCCAATATGATTTTACGTCCATCAACATAAGTTGTAACGTTTGATTTAATAGAAATTTTATATCTAAAGAAAAACCTCTCTTTTCTTTTTACTGAATACTTAACTAAATTTTGGAAAGTCTTAAAATTCATGACATAACGCTCAAATCTGTTTATAATACGATCAATAAGAGAATAAATAGGATACATGTTTAACACATGCTTAATTCAATTGTACCAGTTGCTTGCCAAACAATAATAAAAAGTGTTTTAGTATACTTCTCACATGCATACATTTTCTTACAAAATGCTTAATTTTAATTTATTTTATTGGAAATGCACACCTTTAAGTAAACGGTGAGCGTAGGTATGCAAATGAATTTATGCCGGTTGAAATTTGATACGAATATTGCTTCTTACATGTGTTATTTATCTGTATTTGAAACGATTTCATTTTTCAATCTTATGTTACACGCACTGTGAAAAACTGAAAGTTCCATAATTTATAAAAGCGATTAACTACAATTTAATTACTTCAACGGTTTTAGTTACAAATAATTTAATATATGAAAAGTGTTTTATCGAAATGAATAAAATAAGAATGCTTACAATTGCCAAGCGAGTATCATGAGAAACTTTAAAATGCAATAATGAATATTGCGGTAATGTTAACGAATTTTTAAAGTTGTTGAATTTTAATATATTTCTGTAAGTGTATTTTTAGTAAGCAAAGCAGTTTTAAATTGAGTATATTTAATTCTACGTTTATTGAAGAGAACAAAGCGATTTATTAATGAAAAGTAACAAAGTCTAAAATATAAGTATATGGCAGGTAGATGCAAACTAAGCTGATGGTTTATGTATCAATTCAGAAAATGCCGCATTGCATTCTGCTAGAGTCCAACTTTTCTCATTTTTTTAATTGTAAACAATTTTTTCTATAATTAATTTAAAAATTAAGATATCTGTACGTGAACTTAAGACTGACTAAACATTATTTCTTTGGCGTTTTTGAGATGTTTTGGGTGACAGGTTTCAATTAAATCAGCAGTCGATTTAGCGATGTCTGCTGTGTGCAATAAGGCTTAAGTCATTTCCTCAGACATAGTTTTGAAGGTGGTGCTATTGGAATTTATGGTGGAGATATGCTAAATAAAAGGCATGCGGCTTTATTTTCTTAAGTTTTTCAGTTTAGACTGTGCTTTTTTGGTATTTGCTATTTTTTGCATTGTTGCATTGATTACTGAAATTTAAGCAAAAACCTTTAAATTACTAGGTAATTGGAAATTCATTAAAAAAAACTAAGTTTCACCCAAACTTTATATTTGAATTAATTAAATTCAACTTTGCCTGAAAATTGTTTTGCAATAAGAAATTAAAAATTAAAAACATCAAAAAGTCTCTAGTTCGGCAAAATTCAAAATTAACCAAAATATTTATTTTTACGAAAATTTTATTTTCTCCAAAAAAAATTTACTTGCAATAAAAAGTTGACATTATTCAAAGCCAAAAATACCCAAAAAATACCTAAAAAAACTGATATTTATAATATTTAAAAGTTTTCTAAAAAATCCTCACATTAAAAATAAATGGTAATTTTTTATTTAATGTTTGTACCACTGAATCTAAAAATCAACTATCAACATCTTCAGAATATTGTTTTCACTGAAAGCTGGGTTTACTAAGAACCTCGCTTTTCGCGCCCATATTTCAATACATTATTTAATAATTAAGAACACAGATCAGAATCCAAAGTAAGAAATTAACCACACAGGTTTATTTCTGAAAAATAATATAGTAAATTTTTTTGTTGTAGAAAAGAAAGCTTATATAGAAATCTCATTTATTACTTTTTATATATTTTCTGCAAATGCAATTGATTGAACACTAAAAAAAAATTCACTCTTATATCTTTTTTTTTTTTGATTTCAATTTATGCAACAAGGCAAATCACTTTATTTTTTTTTTCAAGACTCATTTTCTTAATACTAATAATGTTAAAATCAATGATGAAAATGTGGTGACGCTCATCATATAACAACTGACAATTACCTTTTAAATTTGATGCATAATGTTTTCAATCTTCTTTTCGTACAGTTATGTGTAGTTTGTTGTTAAGCAGTTTGTAATTATCCTAAACTAATTGTAAAACAACTAAACAATATAATCGTTTTTAAATAAAAAAAAAAACGTTAAGAAACACAAATGGGCACATGTGTATTTTCTAATAGACATGTAGCAATCATGAACTTGCTCGTTTATGTCTAGAATTACATAGAGGTGTACTCAGACTTTGTTAAAAGCTTCACAAAAGAAGTGATAAGAAAAGCTTAATATGCAGTAACATAGAACTGCATGCTTAAGTTTATTTAAAACGTTAAAACTCGTATTTTTAATTTGTATGTCTGATGGAAAATAATGTTGTTTGTTTTTTATTTGCAAAAGAAAATTTAGCGGTTTTTAAAAATGAAATGCAAAAATTAATTTATTTAATTTTTTATATTCAAATACTTCTTTGCTGTATTCGTGAAAAATATTTTTAACCAACAGCTGATTGTTAAATTGTTAACAACTGCTAATTCAGTATAGTGTTTTATTTTGTATTTAAAAATAAGTGTATAAAAAAATTGAATCATACACAAAATTTTTTAAAGGTTTTAATTAGGAAATTTGTTATTTATAAAATGCGATTTTCTTAACATTAAAAAAGATTTAAATATTTGAAGCATGGACTATTATATAAAAGCCCAAACGTTCAGATATTCAGCTATCCTACGTATGTGAGAATTTAGGTCAGTATTGTTGAGATACTATTATATATTATATACACCAAATATATTTAAATAAAACTTGCGCTTTTTAAACTCTTTCTTGTACTCACTGGTTGAGTTGCTTGCTTATTTATTTTTTATATTAACTGAAAGTTACAAAATAATTTTACCTGTTGCCTTGACTTCCTATTTCGTTTATCTGCCTATAACACAACATAGATGTTTATTAGATATTAATTTCACATGAGTTAGTTTGGCAAGGTACTCACAACGAGTTTGTGTGGATTTCTTCACCAAACAATATGCCATGGACATGTTGAAGACTATAATGTAAAACGTAAGAGGAGAAGCCTCTATGTGTAAAATCTTTTAATTTTAGATGCAATGTATTGTCGTTTGACAACATGTTGTGCGAAATGTTCACTTTGCTATGTCTTGCGTGAAAACTTTGATCATAAAGTTGTGTTTAACGATCAACAGACACTATGTTAACTTTAACAAAAAATTCTTTTATGCAACATAAAAATTATGAAAAGCTGTTACATGCTGTTGCACATAACATGCCAATTTCCTTTAATAGCTGCATAAAACGTAATGTTCATATTGTATTTGTTTAAATTTGCATCAATTTAATTTATCTTGCATAAAAGTTTGAGACTTTTTTCTTGGACAAAAATTTGAAATAAGGGGACTCTAGCAAAGTGTAACCAATTATTATAGTCATTGAAATATATTCACATGTTTATATTTTATTGCACGTAATAATTTATTCGTTTTTAATAAAAATTTTGAATTTTATTGTTGTATTGGCTTTAAGCAATGTTCATAATACTCTTGCTGATAATAATAATAATAAAGAAAAATCATATATCTGAATGACAGCATCTAAATATTAGCAACGTTATGGATAGCGTTGTGCTACCTGTACGTACAAACGACTTACTTTTTTTTATAAAATAATTTACTTTTTTCGGAATGTTTTTTAGTATGTACTTTAAATACAAACCTTAATAAGATTTGGAGATGACACGAACCTCCTACTTTTCCTGAGACAGCGTAGATCCTGAAAAATTGCTTACCTAATTTTCTAATTCAATGGGTCCTGTAGAAACAATCATTCGCTTAAATAGTTTTATCCTTGTCGGTTTAGCATCTGCTGCAAAACTTTCTTGAATTCGATTTAAGAACCAACTTTACCAGTTGAAGGTTTTCAACAGCAACACCCTTTAAAATCATATAAATTTCAGGCTCAAATAATTTTATTCTCATATGTTTAAATATTTCACAGTGTATTGGTTAAATAGTAAGGAACGAAAGACTTTAGGGGTTTTAAGAAAATCGTTCTTAAATTTTTAATTTTACCCAATTTTGTGTCAATAATTGTATATTAAAGATTCACTGTAAATTTACAATTGCATGTAAATAAATAAGAAAAAAACATGATTCACATGTAAATAATCAAGTGAAATCTCAAAACAATGAAAAATGTGTTTTTTTTTTTTTGGTTAATATATTTATATTAGATGCAGTATATTTTTTCTCTTGAATTCATCAAAAACTGATGAGTTTACTATAAACGCCTACTAAAAATCAATTATAAAAGCATAAATTACAACATGAAAGATGTGTTAAAAAATAAGAACAAAACATAAATTAAAATTAAATCAACAGCGAAATAATAAAAGGGAGTAAAATAAAAAGCCAAAAAATGCAACATAACATGATACTCACCATAAAACTACTAACACTAAACATGCGAATGCACGAATAAGCAGAAGATTATGAATACATGCCGAATATGCAAACATTATACATCCGCTGTATGTTGTTTAATTTATAAATAAAAAAATGTCCAGTAGTACTATATTTTGCAATTGCGTGTTACTTGGTTATCGTAAAAAAAGCATAATAATATTTAAAAACATGTAAAAAGTAACACAAAAACTTTTATTTCATGAACTTACCTTTTTATTTCACTCCAGACAACACTTCATTATGATTATGATTGTAGTAATGATATTTTGGATATGATGCAAAATGTATTACAAAAGTGTTGAAGTGTTGAAAAGTCAAATTTGCATGTAATAAAATAAAAAAATAAAAAAAACAATCTTAAAAGCCAACTAGGGAACAAAAATTTATAAAAACTACATACATTTTTAATGTATTATATGCCCACTAATGTATTGCACATGCAAATTAGCACACTTATTTATATAAAAGATTTATTTAATTCCCATATTTTTATATTTATGTCTTACACCCTATAATATACAATTTATAAGTAAAAATAATATTTTATTAAATTTAAATCTGTTAATACTTCCAGCAGAAAAATATTTCTTAACTCTACTATCAGCTTCTCTCTGGTAGAAGAGCAAATTCTCTGGTAGAAGAGCAAATTTTCGTGCTAAGTCTAAAAAATCTATGACACATTTTATTGTGTAAGTATTATATAAATAAGTATGAACTAAAAAAAAAATGATCAAAAAAATTTAAAAGCTTTTTTAAGATCACAACTGAAATCTATCGCGAAAATATTGGTATTTTATCAATGTTCAAAGAAATGCAAAACTCTTTTTTATGTTATGGAAATATGTATCGAAAAATAGGAATATTTTTTTACCCCAACACACATATTTACTTTAAACGAACTTCAGTAACATACATCAAGTCATTACTCTTCTGTGGCGCTATGGTTCTTATTCCTACTCTTTGACTCTGGCTAGGTTTGGTACTTAAACTTCAGCAGCCGTCCAGACCACAATACAAGGTGAATCTACCTCATGACCTCCTTCTTTACCCAATACTCCGTTAATTTTTGGCGATAATTTTTTTTTTGGTTTTATCTTACAGGCAACCAATCTATATCATTTTGATAGTACGATATACAGGATTCTCCATAAAATCATCAGTAGGGCTAAAGGATAATGTATTTATTTTTCTCTTCGAGATTTCTGAAGGCTTTAAATGCATAAGCAAGAGTTTATTATCAGTGGCAGTGCAGAATAATTATATTATGCAGCGCAGTGATGTAATTAAGAATATGCCCGTAATGAATTTATATACCATTTGCCTAAGACTTAAAATTAATAATGGATGTTCCATTTAATTAATGTGCATGCTCATATGATACTGTCTTTCCTAATTATTATTTACTATAATTAAAACTGATGCCCTTAAAAATCTTTGAATACTCTGAAGAGTTTTCTACCGTTTTACTTAAAAATATATAATAATTCAGGGGCAATGTTTTAGTTTTAAGCTTTTGTATCAAAATAACATGATAGCGAAATTTCATCAAATAAAGTTTGTTTAAAATATTAAAGTTGACTATATAAATATCTACAGCTTATAAAATAATTCGCTTTTGAAAATAATACTCAAATAAGGGTACAATGCTAATGTAGCGAGTACAAGCTAAATTCTCAAAACGCCAAAAAAAAAACTAAGTCAGTAAAAAAATACTTCATATACTACGTAATATTGATGTTAACTCGAAATTTGGAAGTGAGTTATGACGACTTTACAGCAAGTACGCGATATCAGAATGCCTTAAAAATAATATTTTACGAAAAAGACTGCAAAGATTTATAAGAATACAAAGATTGATTACACATATAATATTGATTTTCAAGTACTTTTAAGTACACTGAATGTAAGATATCTTAGCTCAAAATCAATTTACTTCTGATTACTGCACTGTAATAAAATATAAGAAGCTGTCTTCAAAACAAACTTAAACTTTAGAATAAAATACTTTTTTATTTAAATTCCTACAATAAAAAATTGTGCCTCCTGTCTGCGTTCTTTCGCGCCTCATTTGCATTGCTGTGAGTGTGTAAATGCAAAAGTCTTCTTTTTAAATCTATTTGTAGTGTTTGTTTTCACATGGCTTCATACGAATGTTTATTAACTGAAGATGTACTGTTTACAGCAACAACAAAAGTTATGAAAGGAAGGACGTACAATTATGTCACATACTGCACATACGTTTGTAAGAAAAATCTTAAATGATTTTTTGTGTTGCAATAATTTGCTGTAGATATTCAAGTTCATCTTTTAAAGCAGACAGTGGGACAGACAAGCTTGCATATATTAAGAAATATATTGAGATATGCAATATGTGACTATAAGTATGTGACGAGCGGAAGACAAGTGTTTTACTTAGTGAATTCTTTACACTTTTATAATAAAAAGAGTTTTCCAAAATTCACGCAAGGCTCGAATTCAAAATTTGACAGTTATGGGTAAAAAAAAGGTTTTTATTACATACAATTGACGTACACTAGATGACGCTTGGACATATGGTACAATACAAGGTCATTGCAAATAAGCCTACAACATAAAAAAATTATATAATTCAAATCTTCCTTAAATTTTGGGATTCCCTTTTCTTTTTGCTTTTTAAAGTAGTGATTTTTGTTGTTATGTGTAAGTTTATTTAAGCAAAAAATATTTCTGAAATGATTTCTTTGTTTGTTGTGGCTTTAAGAAACACTTAAGTAATGAAAACAAAAACTTTTTATTCACATGCGTTGTTTTCTTTTATTTTCCTTTTCGCTTAAGTGCGTTTTACTTATGACTTTATATTTTTAAGATGTTAGCTTCACGGAGTTGACCTACGTCTTGTGAAACATTGGGCCAAATAAGGAAAAATGCAAGTAAAATTGATGTGCATTAAGTACATCTATCAAAATGGTTATGATATAATATCTGATACATATCTAATTACCGCCAGACAAATATAGTTGATTTAAATGCTGTAAGACTCAATGTTGTATACTCTCGCACAGACGATTGACCGAAAATAGTACTTCACCTTGTATTATGGATAGAACAAAATTGTTTTAAGGCATCGGAAGCTCATAGTTTTCTTAGTATGAAAATAAAGTGCGATGTTCGATAGATTTAAGACATTTATCCGTTTTTTCTCTCTACTATTTATACCTCTTACATCCGGCCAAAAACAGCTGGAGCTACTCTACCGCGTGCAGAAGTCATAATAGGGTATACAACTCTATTGAAACTCATTAACTTCAAGGCAATATGGTCTGTGTTAAGCTGTTTGTGGTCGATTGGCCAATGAGTTGCAATATGATTACAGAGAGAATTTGTATTTTAATCTTAAAAGTTCGTTTGTGTATTTACTTTCTTTAAAAGGTATTTCTTGCCACTTTTAATGTAGAAAAGTTAAAATCTTTATTCTAATTTCCTAGTTCTGGAACAAAGCATCCGTTGTCATTTGCGTGATCATCGCTCTGCTTTAAAAAATCTGGTTGCAACAAATTCGGTTTCTACAACGAATCTGTTTTCTCTGTGTATCTATTTTTTTGACATTTTAAAACGTATGTAAATATTAATAATTTCAAATCACATGTCTCTTTTGTATCGTGTTTGTGAACAGTAAATTTTAATTTATTAGCTCTCAAAAAGTAATAAAATTGCATCAGGCATTAAAACTTTTAACTGATTTTATTTTCATAGAATATTTAATTTATTTAAAGCTATGTAATATAATAATGCAGAGAAAGTAAACATAATTACAAATAAAGTAAAATTTGTATGATGTTGACTGCACATATTAAGCCCTTTTAAACAATCAAATAAATGAATTGGCCACAGGCATAGTCTCAACACAATTTTAATATATGTAAAACGAAATATTTGTAACACATTTTTTAAATGAAAATAATCAATCACAAGTATAAACAATTATGAAACAAGTTGGCGATAAACTTTTCAACATCATAACAGGGACTTATAAATTGAACAATTTATACGTATAAATCTTGAAGAAACCTTTAAAAATTTACTACAACAATACTGCAATTCTTATTTTCTAATAAAAAGATTACATAAGAGATCTTAAGTCTCATACAAGAAACATAATTTTTCAATTAGAACCTGTAATATATTTTGTTTGAATGTTGGCGCCAAAGACCAAACATCTTTAATCGATATTGTTTTACAATACACATTTAATATTATCTGGAGGTTGCATATGAATGTGTTGTAAACCGTCAAAGATAGTGACGACACACGAAATTTTAAAAGGAACTTTATTTCCCATTTGTAATTTTGTTAAGCACAATAAAGAATATAATAATTATTTATAGGAATTATACTTTTTTTTAATAAAATAATATAGATAAAAAAACGATACATATACAGGAATGATTTTTAATTGTTAATATTGAAAAATATAATAATAATGTGTTTTAACATGATTCTGGGATGCTTTCGCATACTTAAAAAAACGGAACTCTCAAAAGAAGCAAATGAGAAAAATACCTGGCTTATGTACACATATTTACTTTGTCCGATGAATTGAAGGACAGGGATTAACTAATATTGAAGATATTAAACATGTAATAACATTTTACAATTATGGTATATTTTAATAGTATTTATAGGCACTGGTGAAATGTCCTATGGCTTTTCTTCAAACACAACAGAAACACTTACTGCAATTAAAGGAGTAAATTCAGAAATAAACCTTATAAGTTCAGAAACATCGGGGTTCAATCTACAAAAATACAATAAAATACGTTCGAATACAGTTCCGAAATCAAACATAGTATATCCGAACTTCGTTATACGTATTATTCTTTATTTAAAATTATGTACTTTAATATTCACGATTAAAAAATTCCATAAGTGCTACTAAGTGACCCAAACTTCCGGGGTACTGTAAAATTAAAAGTCCAAGTGTAAACTTTTTTGAAGAATTTTTTTTAGATAACAATTATTTCGTTTTTTTACACGAAATTCAATTAGTCTTTTAAATGAATATAAGTTATAATAAAGTTCTTTTTCTAAAAAATCTTCGGGTTTTAATTAGTTTCTCCAATTTTGTGAGAAAAGTATTTACATACTTCAAATTATAATACGCAAATTTAAAAAAAAATTCAGGGTAAGTATATAAAAGTCCAAAAAATATCGCAATAATTTTCATACAGATTTAAATGCTTTTTTCTAATATATAAAATCGAAAAGTACTTTTTTGCCACTGTTTTAAGATCAAATTCCATTAAATGTTATTTGATTTTGTATTTTATTTGGTGGTTATATGTTGGTGGTTATAATCTATGATTCACACCTTTGACATAATTATCCTTTTATATTTTTAAGTAAATTCTTTTGTGTCTTTTCTCCTAACGTAACACATCGATTTAATTTTAATTTTCTTGCAACCTGTCTGTTGAAAAGCCCTTTTACTTGTTGGTGGAGTGATTTTTAAAGTAAAGAATTTATACTACTTCTCATGACTTCTTAGTAGTAGTCAAATATGTTTAAGTGTTTAAAATGAAGCCTTTAATATGCGTTAAAGTATCCTAAGATAGTTTATTTTCTTTTCTTTTTAAATAAGTGCAACTAAAAATATGAAACATGAGAAGCTAAATGAGATGATGAGATGGATCAGAGCACGACCCCTTTTTATGCATGCATAAAGTCCGGATTCGAATTACAGTTTACCGGACGAAGAAAAGATGTGTGAAACTATCCCACATTGTGTTTCTGTCACAGTAAATCAGAGTTGGATACTTTTCTACAATTTCGTTTCTTCGCCATTTCCTGCATGCTTACGAGTGGCTCTAACATCACCGACACATACCTGGAAGTTTTACACATGTTTCTGCTTATAAAGGTGGCATAAAGAGTAAAAAATCAAATACAGTAAAAAAAGGTTATGCAATTAGGTATTTGAACGTCATAATATTATGATTTCGCAGTAGTGTGTCAACATTTAACACCCGAGTTGTTAGACACGACTAAAACACCACAGCTTTCGCATACCGCCATTATCGGTCCCCTCTATTAAACCAGTTCCCTGCGATACAACTAAAAATAACAACAATAAATAAATTTTGTGCATAGAGTGCTCTCTTATTTCCCCTTCTATTTTTGAAATTTCCACTCACAAAGCAACAGTAAAATGCCATGTTGTTTTTACAAATGTTGTATTTGTTGTAAAGATGCTATTACCTAGTAAAATAAATGTACCTTGCAAGACTCATTAAATTAAAGAGTAAATCTCAGGATTTTTATAATTAAATTTCTAGACAAAATAAAAACAATTCAGTTTCTATTTATAATTTATCCCTTTTCTTTGCAAAAAGACGAGAAAATACTTTTGCATTTGTGGGCCATATATTATGTCAGCCAGTTCAACACAATAAAAATTGTTCTATTTTAATTTCATTTCCAGACAATCGTGAGTCTAACATTGAAAGGAAATGTTAGTGTTAATTATTTTATCACAATTTCACTTGTGATACTAAAGAACTTGCTGCTTCAAATATTAATAATTACCATCATTCAAATGAGTTGATAATGTCTTTTGTATTCTGTGTAAAAATATTAAATAGTACTAAAGTATAGCATTTATTTCATGTGTTTTAAATTTTTTTACTTCGGTTGCAGTTTGATAGACAAATAGAGAAAAAAGTATGATGCCATCATATATTTAACTATATAAAGATAAAATTTATGTGTTAAGATTTTTTTTACTTTCCTTTCAATAGAGTTCGTATAAAATTTTTGTGTCTGACTTAGGATGTGTATTAACGATACAATGCACAGTGGGGCAGAATCAAAATATTTTGGAAATAATTCAGCCATTTGAAAACGGCTAGGCCGATTCATTCAAAATTTGGCACGAGCATAGTAGAGGAGTACTTGAGCTTAAGTTTTGAAGGTGGTTACCCTCCACTTTCCAGGGATGGCGCTATGTGGTCTCAAAGTGTGACACCTCGCTCCTGAAAATTTTTCTAACGCTTGGCATTTCTTCAATTTTTATCTGATTTTTAAATATTTTACACGCTCTTAAAGCTCTCGTAAATACCTACAAAACGGTGCTTTAAACTGCATGTTTATGTTTAACAATGATCGAGTTATAAGCATTTTAAAATTAAATTTTTGATTTTTTCTATACCCTGGTCCAGTTTTTTCGAAATATTGGGTACAATTTGCAGCAAATTTGTTTGAGTTTTTTACCGTAGATAGCAAACAAAATTTAAGATTTTCTGAAAAAAATTTGAAAAATTATACGATTTTCAATTTAAAAAATCCAAAATTATTGCATTTTTGTGTATTTTAGCCTAAAATGGGACACTAATCTAATTTTTTAGATAGAAAAAAATTTTCTTAAGGAATATATAAAAATTTTTTATTTTTATTAAAGCTAACTATATGTGTGTAAGTTTAAACCAAATTTCGTATAAAACTGATCATTCTTGTGGAAGATGTAAGTCTTTCAACTTGACCTATTTTACATCGAAATTTTGAATTTACCCCATATTTTCTAAAATCCCAAAGCTGGGATCGGAAAAAGAAGAATACTATAAAAAAGCTATATATACTCCAAATTGTTTCAAAAAGTATTTCGTGAGCCCTAGTCCATATGTGGACTTTATGGGCAAAAGAGTAAAAATTCGAATTTTGGGATTTTTCGTCTTTATTTTGGGAATTATGGGATTTCCTTTAGCTTAATGTTGCAGATTTTTTTTTACCGTTTGATTTTAGTTAACAAACTACATGTGCACAGAAAATTTTATCTGATTTGCTTAATTAATAAAAGTTTTATAGCATATTTAATATTTTTACTTTTCTCAAATTGGACCGTTTTTACCATAATTTTTCGAAATTTTCGGAGCTCAGCAACGAATATTAAAATTTTGTTCCATTTTTTTATTTTTTTTACGCAATTTCCTATTAAATAAAAAAAGATTCACCTCAATATCATTCTTACGTGCAAAACTATGCGTTCTTAAATATGAGTGTTTCAATATGTATCTCACTTTTATACATTTATGTTACGGAAGTAAAAATTTTCATGCCTGTGTAAAAATTGTGTAAAAAAAACAATTATACCTGAAAAAAGGTTAAAAATTTAAGGGTGCAGGTTGATGACCTATGACTAATTATGTCTTACCTAAGTGCCTTTTTTGATTTTTAGCTAGCTGCTTTGCTTCTTTAGGTACCCAACTGTTCGATGACCTGAACACGCATATAAATATTTGCATAAATACAATAGATATCATATTTAAAAAAAAAAAACATCATGCCGATCACATTGAAGTTTGAGACATTGTGTTCTTTTTCGTGGACTGATGCTACAAAAGGACTTGATAGAATTAAGGCCATGAAAAAATTTATTAAGGCTACATACAACTGCAGAGTTGATGTCATTGGTACTGCAAAACTGGAAAAATTTTTTAAATTATTTGATCAAAAAATGAATTCAGTTCGCGGAAACAAAAATAAGTTTAAAGTAAAGTATCTTACTTAGATGGATACTGTTGCGAAATTCTCAACCTACATCGCATTATGTGGAGCTCCCTGCAAATCTTATGATGACTTATGTTCGAAGTCTAAGAAAAAAAGGTTAACCGAAAAACTTTCTTCAGTTTCAAAAGATGAAGATGCGATACGTTCAAAGAATTGCTAAAAAAAGAAAATCAGCCTTCCGAGGAAGTGCACATCACCAATATTCTTCCCAGCGCATCTCCAAAACGGTTGAAACGAATTGTTAACAGAATACCTACTCCGACATCGCAGTCAAATTTTACGGAGGAAGAAGCTATTGCTCTGATGTTGGAAATAAAAATAAGCCGAAATAAGTACCAAATTTTGAGAAAAGCTTTACTTGAGAAAGGACATGCAATATTACCATCATATAAGTCTATTCAAGAAAAAAAGAAAGCGATTATGCCATCTCCAATAACAGTTGATGAAACGAAAGCTTCTATTAGACTATCTTCTTTGCTAGAAAATACGGCGTCACGGATTATTTCAGATTTTTCAACTGACCAACTAGAAAAGGTTAAAAACTGCGATGTAGTACTAATGTGTATGTGGGGATGTGATGGAATATCAGCCCTTCCTGAGTACAAACAAAAACATACAATAGATTTTGAGAGCATATTCATGGCATCCTTAGTACCACTAAGAATTCGTTCATACTCACTGGTTGCATCTTCATCAGTACGTGCAAACACTTTTGAAGATATATGGAAAAACACAACCCCGGGATCCAAAAATTTTTGTAGGCCTATTTGTTTTGAGTATGTAAAGGAATCAAATACTACGACAAAAAAATTTGTCGAGCATATCAAAGACGAAATAAGATCATTGGAACCAATATCAATAAAAATAAAAGAATACTGGGTTAACATATCCTTTCAACTTAGTTTAACAATGATTGATGGAAAAGTTAGTAACGCTATAACTAACACATCTTCTTATTGGAAATGTTCCATATGTGATCAGAAGAAGTCAGAATTCTCAGATAAAAAAAAACCAACGTAGTCAACGAAGAAGTTCTATCTTTCGGAATATCCCCCCTTCATGCTAGAATAAGATTTTTGGAGCATTTTCTGCATATTGCATACGACTTAAAATACAGAAGTACGACAGAAAATTTAATAACAAAAAAAAAAAAAAAAAAAAAAAAACAAAAAACAATGATGAACTAAAAGCTCTAAGAGCTTCTGAGAAAAGTAGAATCCAAGAAGAGTTTAGAGTACAAACGGGGTTAATAATTGATAAGCCTCTTCGTAGTGGAGGAAACACTAACGACGGAAATACTGCAAGAAAATTTTTTGGGGATTTTGAAACTACTTCAACCATAACTGGAATTGACAAAGATTTGCTTAGAATGGTTAACGTAGTTTTAATGGCAATTAATAGCAAAACTCAAATTAATTCTTTTCGATTTGGAGAATATACAGCAAAAATATCTCAGCTACTCGTTTCCCTATATCCATGGAGGGATATGACGCTCACAGTACATAAAATATTATGTCATGGTAAAACAATTATAGAATCGAATATTCTTCCTCTTGGGGAATTAACAGAAGAAGCCCAAGAAGCAAGAAACTGCGATTTCAAGTACATTCAAATATTCAGTTCTCGAAAATGTTCTAGGCAGTCACAAAATGAAGACATTTTTTATAGCCTATTATTATCTTCTGATCCTGTATTCTCATCAATGAGAAAACGTTGGATTAATTATGAGGCTTCTTCACCTTCTAACAAAACAGAATTAAAGGATTTACTTTTAGACATGCATAATAATATGACAGATTATTTTATAGAAAATAAATAATAATTTTAAGGAAATAAAAAATACTTTTAACGACTTTTCGTAAATAAAAATTAACAGAAAATTTTATTTTTTATCTAATGTTTTTTATAATGCCTATTAATTTAAGATATGCCTCTTGGTTATCCTCTATTCAGGTATAATTGTTTTTTTACACAGGCATGACAATTTTTACTTCCGTAACATAAATGTATAAAAGTGAGATACATATTGAAACACTCATATTTAAGAACGCATAGTTTTGCACGTAAGAATGATATTGAGGTGAATCTTTTTTTATTTAATAGGAAATTGCGTCATCTTTATTCACATGCATTAAAAAAATAAAAAAATGGAACAAAATTTTTATATTCGTTGCTGAGCTCCGAAAATTTGGAAAAATTATGGTAAAAACGGTCCAATTTGAGAAAAGTAAAAATATTAAATATGCTATAAAACTTTTATTAATTAAGCAAATCAGATAAAATTTTTTGTGCATATGTAGTTTGTTAACTAAAATCAAACGGTAAAAAAATCTGCAACATTAAGCTAAAGGAAATCCCATAATTCCCAAAATAAAGAAGAAAAATCCCAAAATTGGAATTTTTTACTCTTTTGCCCATAAAGTCCACATATGGACTAGGGCTCACGAAATACTTTTTGAAACAATTTGGAGTATATATAGCTTTTTTATAGTATTCTTCTTTTTCCGATCCCAGCTTTGGGATTTTAGAAAATATGGGGTAAAGTCAAAATTTCTATGTAAAATAGGTCAAGTTAAAAGACTTACATCTTCTACAAGAATGATCAGTTTTATACGAAATTTGGTTTAAACGTACACACATATAGTTAGCTTTAATAAAAATAAAAAATTTT
This sequence comes from Cistogaster globosa, assembly GCA_937654795.1. Lineage (NCBI taxonomy): Eukaryota > Metazoa > Arthropoda > Insecta > Diptera > Tachinidae > Cistogaster > Cistogaster globosa. Next base: position 110,028,526 of record OW569404.1, on the reverse strand, counting down.
TTATATTCCTTAAGAAAATTTTTTTCTATCTAAAAAATTAGATTAGTGTCCCATTTTAGGCTAAAATACACAAAAATGCAATAATTTTGGATTTTTTAAATTGAAAATCGTATAATTTTTAAGCCAGAAAAGATATTACTTTCAAATTTTTTTTAGAAAATCTTAAATTTTGTTTGCTATCTACGGTAAAAAACTCAAACAAATTTGCTGCAAATTGTACCCAATATTTCGAAAAAACTGTACCAGGGTATGGAAAAAATCAAAAATTTTAATTTTAAAATGCTTATAACTCGATCATTTTTAAACATAAACATGCAGTTTAAAGCACCGTTTTGTAGGTATTTACGAGAGCTTTAAGAGCATGTAAAATATTTAAAAATCAGACAAAAATTGAAGAAATGCCAAGTGTTAGAAAAATTTTCAGGAGCGAGGTGTCCAACTTTGAGACCACATAGCGCCATCCCTGGAAAGTGGAGGGTAACCACCTTCAAAACTTAAGCTCAGGTACTCCTCTACTATGCTCGTGCCAAATTTTGAATCAATCGGCATAGCCGTTTTCAAATGGCTGAATTATTTCCAAAATATTTTGACTCTACCCCACTGTGCAATGTGCTGTTTCCTTTTTTAAAAGAAATTTATCTACTTTTCGTTTGTCTTGCAATTTAAAAAAAGCAGAAGAAGCTTTCAGTTTTGTCAGTTGATAAATTGACTTTTAACTCTGACAATTAATTTTTTATAGAAGTTGGTTATTTTCAGTCATTATATAAATTTAATTCTGTTTATGTCTCGCTTTGTACGTTCATATGTCGTAGTTTTGTTTTTATGTCTGCGTTGAACACCCTATAATGCCTAAATCAAATTTAGTTTGTATAGTGGTTTCAAATATTTAATAATATAAATAATAAGGAAACCATAATGTTTCTTCTCTATGGATAGTAAAGATATAAAAAAATCAGAAGCTTATGATGTTCTTATCAAGGAAATTTAAATTGATCTTTAGTGGAATTAACTAAAACTTCGTAAAATCTTCTTGGATGTTTTCAATTGACTTGAGCAAATACTAGAAAAAAAGTTTGGCTACAATGTTATCCAAATCATATATTTATAATGGTTATTATGGGATCGTTATTACGCTTACGATGAACAATTTATTGTCTATGAAACCAGGCCACCAAAACCTAAAGTTTTACCAGCACCTTTTTGCCGTTTTAGGTACTTAGCAGTATTTTTCCTTTCCTTACTAAAAGCTCATTTAACACAATTAAAGCTTGTCTAAAAGCAGCCGTTCGCTGCCACCTAATACAAAAAATTTCTTAATTAACGTTTGGGTTAAAACTCTAATTATTGATATTGTTATGAGAAAATGAATCCCATTGGAGTTTCTGGTAATTTCAGTCACGCTTAAATTATGTTGATGGAGGAAATGTTAGATAAACAAATTCTTTTTTGTAAGCCGAAGGATGCCAAGACTGAAATGAAAGTTAACGTAATTATTTTGCTAGGAAAATTATTGAATGCCGATGAAAATCTTAGGAGAACGCAGAACATTGGTGTTTTGAAGTATAATATTTTCTTTCGATTCTGATTTATGTTTTTTTTTATGTAAACTTAACTTACTTGTGAATAAATTAGAAAATCAGAAGCTAATTATCAGAGATTAAAGTCTCAAAGAATATTTCTTAATAAAGACATCTTTCCTAGCATATGATGTTTTCTAATACTTATTACAAAATAAATGTAGTGTACAACGAGCATCATACAGCCAATCCTTATTCATCATTAACTTAAAATTATTTCTTAGATGCTTTCTCGTAACTTAAGTCTTCTTGTTGTAATTAATCATTTTAATGTATCAAGTGATTATTAAGAAAGAAAAAATAACACCAACCAACATTTTATTTTCAAGTTGACACTAATTATTTTAGTTTATCATTTGACAAAAAAATTAAAAATAAATTAAAACGCTATTCACTTGAAAATAAAAAATTTTCTTTGAAGTCTGAAAATGAGTAATGAGAAACATGTACGTCTAAAAAAATCTTAAATTTTCTTTTGCAAAAATATTTTAAATAAAGTACAAGTGTCAGAAATTTAAGATTAACTTTAGGATTTTTTAAGTATCATTGATTTAAACAGCTAAATTAATTAACGAAATTAACATTTAATTGTTACTTAAATATTCCAAATCTGAAGAATTGCAGAGAGTTTATCAATCTGATTTTAAGTGTTTTTGTTTTTGAACTTTTATGAGCTCTATGTCAAATTAAACACTATGTCTATTAGAACAAAAAAAAAAAAATATTTAAATTAGAGAGTGTCCCAATAATAATTTGCTTTTTATATTTTTAACCGCAATAGGCAGACACTTTTAGGTTAAGTATTTTGTATCAAAAAGAAACACCAAAAATTAGAACAAGAAAATAAAGGCGATTAAGTCCTTTTTAAGTAAGCAGATATAAAGAATATTCGCATAGTATGTTTAAGTATATCCACTTGAATAAAAAGTGTGAAAAAAAATTAAATTGCGTTTCCAAATGGGCCATAATTTTGTAAAAAATATAACCATTAATGCTAACTCATGAAAAAAAAAATACACGCAAAAAAGTTAAGGAACGCTACAAATTAAATTTTGTGTTAAATATAAAAATTGTAGGTTGTTAGTCAATGATTTGATAGCCTTCGTGTGGTGATTTTTATTTTATTTTCGCCTTAATCAATTAACATTTGAAACCTTTAAATCGATGCGATATAATGTTAAGTACAAGGATCATAACTGAGTCTGTGTTTCCTTTTTAGGCTCAATGTCCTTGTAAGCACTTTTCGAGCTCATACTTCACACTTTTTCAGTACCGCGGCAGAACCCTGAAGTCACATTTTTGCCGAGACAAACTCATTTAGTTTTAGAACAAATCTTATTGTAATATTCTTTATTCTTTTAAAAAAACTCATTGGGTGATAAAATTGTTATTCGTTAAAAGTTTCCAAAATAAGGTATAATTTTAACATAAGAATTGAGAATTTCGTTCAAAATCTTGCATTCTATTGACAATAATTCTATTGAATAAAATTTCCATTCAGATGAGAATATCTAATGATATCAACTTAAGACCATGAAGGCTCTTGTATTAAATTCTTTAAAAATATATTTTTATGTATTTTTACTCAAACATAACATGCATTAGTAAGTAGTTTTATATATCTAAAAAAAATTTTAGCATTTTTAAACCATCATTATGCATTTAAAATGACATTTTTTTATCCATTCTCATAAAAAAACATTTACATCTTACATAATTTATGCTGTCAATAGAAATATGACAAAAATAAACTGCATTTCAAAGACAATGCAATTCTATTAAAATCTAAAAAATATGCTATATATATATATATATATATATATATATATATATATATATATATATATATATATATATATATATATATATATATATATATATATATATATATCTAAGCAACTAAAATATTTCGTATGCTGCATGTGAACTAGAGGCGATATGAGAACTTCTACTGAAGATGTTATCTGATGCAAAAGCATCAAAATTATTTACTTAGTTCTTCTTTTTTGTGAGCTTCTCTTTTAACTTTATGAATTTTTAAAACGTTAAGGATGCAAGGGGTATCAAAGTATAAATGTGTACAAAACACATGTATCGCAGCGGCTTTAAGCATTGGAATCGTAAAGACTTTTTGACAACTTAAAATGGATTGCAAGTTCACAACTAATTTCACCGCTACATTACTTTGCTCAAAAAAGAAAAGAGATGGAAGAAAAAACACTTTATAATAGCTAAGCAAATGATTCTAGATCACAATATAGGCTATTTCTGCAAAAAAATAAATTTTACATCCATTATTTAATAATCCGCTAGCAATTTCAAAGACTTGATTGAGTTGTATTTTTAGACAGAAATAAAGGCAGAACATTTTTTTTAATATATCAGAAGGCAGAAGAATCACAAAATCTGTAACCGTGCAATCAATAAAAATTATTTTAATTTTAAAAACTATAAACAAATGGTATATTTTATTCATTTTTTTATTGGCTTACGTACTGATTTTCGCTGGCTACGGCAATTTGTTGCAACTTCAGACAGTACTTTCCTTATCTTAATTTTTTACTTGATTTTCTTCAAGTGTAATTTAAAACATATTAAGCAACTAAAAGAATTGAATCAAAGGTAAATATAAAAAGCACTTATATTAAAACAAATGCTATTCAAAAATTACAGAAACACAATGCAGCAATAGATTTGAGATATTGAAATGCATAAAAATGCAACTTTAATTGCTAATATTGTACGCCCATAAATACCATTCTTAGATATTTTTAACAGTTCTTAAAACTTTTTCCTCTGCTCTAGTTTTTATAATAAAATTTGTTCATAGAGTTGGCATTAAAAGGAGCATTTTTATGTACATTTGTGTGTAATGGTTTACAGTCACTATAAAAATAAGGTCGTGTTAATGGTCAAATTGTAATAATATAAGATTTTTTTTTATCAAAATCTATATAATATAGAATGCAATAGCCTAACTGAATTTAAAGTATTTTTAGGCTTGGATTTTACACCTGGTTAAATCATTACTTTTCAAGAAGTTTACGCTTCTCTACTTCGGAAAGTATTTATATCACATTTGTCCTCAACAATTATTTTAAAAAATAACTTAACATTTTTCAATCTCATCTTTCAGATAAATTTTTAAGGAAATTAAATTTAAATTAACCACTCAATTTCTCATAGAACATTAAAAGCAAACATTGCAACTTTTCTACATAAACTATGCAATTAACTACATTATTATCTGTCTTGTTAATCAAAATAGTGCATCTCATACCATTAAATTTTTTTTTTTTTTGCTTTCATTGTATATTAGGCAAGAAATACCATTCTACAGCGATAATAAAAATCGAAATAAAAGAAGTCCATATCTGTTTTTAAGTCTATAATCTTAAATATTTTGCTGTTGTTGCTATTTAAGCTACTTTAAAAACTGTAACGAATTTTTCAATTGGGAAACGAATGGATCTAACCATGTGATCATCATGTATAACAGATAAATAAATTGAATTCTAAAAAAGACCAGGAATTCATAGCAAAATTGTATGCATTATTGTAGGTATTATTGTTTAAGAAATACAGTAAGAATTACAATTATTTGGATTAGTGGTCGGCATGTTAAATTAATGGCCTGGTGCCTGGTAGCTGTGTACATACGTTAAATTGCGTAGTTTTGTTTAGAAGGTAACAAAATAAGTTAAAATAAAATTTTATATTAAAAAGCCAAGAGTATGCGTATAGTTGAACAATTTCTTTGCACTGGCTTAAGGGATGCCAACAGCTAACAAATATGAAGTAAAATGGTTTGACACAATATTAAGAGATTTGATATCTGCAGTTGCAAAAAAAAGCAATTTTTATGATTGGATTACATTACAAATCATATTATTTTAAAAGAAAACAAAAATATTGTTGTCATAGGAACCATATTGATGTCTAACACACTAATAACATTATGAGCACGTGATATACATTCTCTTCTGTTCGTGATTGAGTAGATCATATAATTCGGCAGCATTGGATTTATTTTCTTGCGGTTATTAGTAGTCAAAATCTACAACTCTTGAGTATAAGGAGGATACATTACGCCGCTCTATATACGATGTTCGATCGAACTTATTATTTATTTTGTGCCTATTTGCTTAGCTACTGTTCAATACAAAACTTACGTATTGACTCGATCATTTATTGCTTGAATGATAGTAGAGTTTTTACTCGATAAATTGTTCGAGTAAGAAAAATTACAAATTACTCGAAAAGATGATATCGGTGAATCCTCAAAACCGAATTAAACTAGTTTCTCTTAAGATTATATATTTATTACTAAATATTCAAGTTTTTGTTTGTTCGTTTTGGAGTAATCTGAAACAATATGTATTTACTAAAAATATCTGTAAATTGTTTTTTGTTGAGAAATTTAAAAAATTAAATTAATTCTTTTTCAAAAAATTAATCAGGCTGTTTAAAAACCATAAGAAATAAAAGGTTCAGTAAATAATTTAACCTTTAATTTTGAATCTTAATTCGGTAGCGTCCCTCAGTAGTGATCAACAAAATAATATGATGTATATAACATTTGTTAATTAGATAACCAACTAATGAATCAGATGGTGAAATTTTGTTGGAGGAAGAAAAAACTTCAAGTAAAATATTCTTCTTAGTCAATTAATTAAAACAATAAAACATTTTTTTTAATCTTTTGTAAATGGATAATTTCTTGTATCCAGATAAAACAAAGAAAGATCAGAAAATTAACAGGAAATTGACCGCCATTATATAAATATCGTGTACAACCTATATCCATTTAATATAAAACAGGGTTAAAAGTCTTATATCCAAATTCAATTTGATTTTTAAACTAGCAGTGCCCACGACTTCGTCTGCGTTTCATTTATAATTTTCTCAAAATAAATGAAAAGAAAAATGTGTTTTTTCAAATTTATGGTAGAGATCTGTAGACAGTGTTTAAAATTTTCCCACTATAAAAATAAAATGTGTTGACATTTGTGTTTGTAACACTATACCGAAAATATTATTAATTTATTGTTATTAATTGATATGATTAAGTCCACTGTTAATTTTGTTCCAAATTTCCTTTAATCAAGTAATACTTCTCTAAATTGTGAATAAATCCGAAGTTTTAAAGTACAGAGGAAGATAAGTATAATTATAAACAATTTTAACAAAGACATTGTTTTGTTAACAAAAACTACATATTCCCTTAATATTTATAACCGAAAATCCTAAACAAATCAAACTGGCAATCCTTTTTTGTATATTTCTTAAGGCCACTTGATTTGTAGTCGTATGATTTTTTATATGTTTTCTTGTACTCCAAACAAAAAGAAAGAAGAGCGCTTCCATTGTTCTTAGGTTTTTATCTTTATTACCATATTGAAATTTCACGCAGTTTAATGCACTCTGTTTTTATCTTTTTGGCTTAAAAGTAATTTTTAAACTTAAGAAACTTTTCTGTGTTTTGCTACGCTAACATAAAATCCAACTTGTCTAAGTGCATTGTTTTTCCCTATTTGTTTGATATTTTGTTTTACTTTTTGTTGTTGAGGTTTAGAATTTTGTATGAATCTGATATTGTTATTGCATTTTACTAAACTTGGTTTAAGCAGTTGATATAAAATAATGTAATTCTCAAACGAAAATAAGTGCAATTTTTCTTGTTGTACCTTGTTGTCTTAGCCCCCGACTACACACAGCCTATGCAAGGTGAAGCAAGCAATATAAGATGATGTTCCGTTCGAATGTATGGTCATTGTTTTGAATACAGGTTGCCAGTTATATTTGTTTTTACTTGTTTACATTTATGTTTTTTTTTTTTTTGCTTACGATAAGTTCCTTTCGATGTGGCTGAATTTTCCAGACCATGTTTTAAACATGTTCTTACGTTAATTGAACATTTTAACCATAAAAAGATTGATCATCTAACAAGTGAAATTGGATATGCGTGAATTATTTAAATAAAGAATTAAATAAACAAACTACATAAAGGCCAATGTTAAAAGTCCACTTAGATGATAAATGAGAATCAAGAGAGACTAAATAAATAATTATTATTAAATGCGAATTAACCGCATATGTTTAACTTTAATATAAAATCCTTAAAAGGCAGAAGTAAGATGTGGTCATTGTTTTCAAATAGTAAAAGAAGTTGTAAATGTGAAAAACTACTATTAAACAATAGATATTTTTTTGTTGTATGAATAAAACTGAGGTATTATTATATGGATTTTATTCAATAAAACCTTTAGTAGTTTTATTTGTTTTTAGATTTAATTTTATCTAAATATGTTATTTATAAAAAATTAAATAAATAATCGTATATTATAATCATAAAAATTAAGAGGACGAAAAAATCTAATTAAGTAAAAATTTAGTCGTATATCAATAAAAAATTTAATTATTTTTAAACGGAAAACAAAAAAATTATAAAATTTTCAATTTTTTTTGTCGACACTTAGCATGCATTATTTTGTTTAATTGTAAAAATATTTAAACGAAATTTTGTGCGCAATTGGCAAATCATGTATTAGAATTCGAAAGAGTAGAATTTTTTTACTTTTGAGAATCACAAATAGTATATAGAGCTATCAGCAACAGGGATGTCATCGGTCAGAATGTTTAGCAAATTCATTCAATGTTTTACCAAGCTATCATGTCCAAAATTACGTTTTACAGAACAGTAGGAAAAATAATACTTTATAAAGAAATTTTCCTTTTATTGTGAAACTTTTTATGCTAATTTTTTATCAAAAATATTTAGCAATGTTAATTTTTTACAAAATTTAATTTGCAATTTTTTATTTTTTACTCTTTTACAGAGCTTGACCTATAAACTATTTTATAAGTTTCACAATTATGCTGGAAATCTAGCTGGGGAAAAAATTATGAAAGTTTTGCTAAAACAGTATTCAATATGGGCATGTAAAATTGATCGCTTGTGCTGATCAACGCTCAGCGGACCTGTACAAGCATTCAATTGACAGCCTAGGTGAAATCTGGTCGGGTGCTAAGCTCTTAGCTGTATCCAAAAATCAGATTCCGAACCGTCCAAGATCCTTCCCCCGAATCCCGGCAGATCCCTCCACTCCGGATGAAATTCTGGAGCTGATTAAACTCAGCAATAAAGAGCTGCCTACGGCCGACTGGAAGGTCGCTAAAGAAAGCGAGCCAAAGGGCCACTTCCGTGACGCCATCATTGTCATTAACGACGAGTCCCTCGCCCCCACTTAACGCCTGTATGGGGGAGATCAACTACGGTTTCGACTCGATCACTCTCAGGATCTTTAAGGGGGATAATATAGGGAAAAATTTTAAACCTCCCACGGAACCTCTGGTACCAGAGGTTGCCGATGGACAAGCTAAACCTTAACAATTGGCTCCGGCCTCCATGTGCGGTTCAGATATGTCGGATGACATAAGAAGTGTCATCTCTTCATCTGAGTTTGCTGGCGACTTTTTCCGGCAAATGAGTCTCGGATCCGAAAACCTGGCAAAAAGCGAGGAATCACTCCTGTCTGAGGGCGATTCCGACGCTACCCTTACGGCCAAAAATAATGATGATTAGGGTTGTGCAAATTAACCTTCATCATTCCATCGCTGCTTTTGCGGCCTTACTCCTCCGCCTGTCACAGAAAGGAGAGGATATTGTTCTGGTCCAGGAACCATGGGTTATTAATGATCGGGTTTTCGGACTATCTATGGACGGCTACAAAACTGTCTACGTCACAGGTCAAGGTAAACCCAGGGCCTGTATTATGATTAAGTATAATATTAACGCTTTCTTTCTTCGCAGATTCAGTGACAGAGACAGCGTTACCATAGCAGTGGAGACGGGCTCGAAGGATGTCTGGGTGGTCTCCAGTTATATGGCCCATGATCATGGCAATTCACCACCACATGACCTGCTAAAGCTTCTGGTTGCAGAGGCTAACAACAGTCCAACGTCGGTCATCATTGGGGCCGATGCTAACGCTCATCACCATATGTGGGGCAGCACGGATGTCAATGAACGGGTTGAGTCTCTTTTTGATTTTATATTATTTTATGACTTAAGTATTGTCAATAGGGAAAGCGAGCCTACCTTCGTCACTACGATAAGAAGGGAGGTTCTCGATCTTACCTTGACTGGTGGTGGCTGGTCTGATATTGTCAGAAATTGGAGTGTCTCTCAAGAGTGCTCTTTTTCTGACCATAGGTATTTATCTTATAAATTAGATTTGGAATCAGTAGCTTCCGGAGTGTCTCACTCCAACATAAATAGGAAACAAACGGACTGGAATAAATAAAGGCAGTTATAGAACCAAATATTCTCTATAGTGCTGTGTTTTGGTGGCCCGCTCTTGAGAGATTGGTCAATCAAAAGCCTCTTGACAAAGTCAGGAGAACAGCCACCATTTTGATTACTGGGGCTCTTCGAACTACTTCGACAAAGGCTCTGTTTGCTCTTCTCCATTGGTTACCCACCAAACTTCTGGTATTGCAACAGGCTAAATGCTGTGCAGCCAGACTTAATGCCCTCTCACGCTGGCTCAGGCTGGACATAGGGCACTCTAAGATTATCGATCGGGATGTTCCACTGCCATCAATGGTGGACTACATCTCTTCTACTCCCGCTCTGGACCACGGGTTTCGGATCCATATTCCAAATAGGGAGATTTGCATCCGCAACGAAGTGGTCGTGGGTGGTACTGTGGACATCTACACCGATGGCTCGAAACTGGACAACAGAGTCGGTTGCGGAATCTTCTCCAATTATCTTGGACTAAGACTCTCCCTCAGACTCCCTGACTACTGCAGCGTCTTTCAAGCCGAGGTAATGGCCATTCTTAAAACATCCAAAACAGCGCTCAGGAACGATCTTTCTGGTCATGCTATTCAGATATTTTCGGACAGTCAGGCGGCAATCAGGGCGCTTGCTGGTGCATGTAGTACATCTAAGCTAGTCCTGAGTTGTCGCTCATTACTGAACACTTTATCGGAGCGATCACGGATTGACCTGTTTTGGGTCCCTGGTCACAGGGATATCCAGGGTAACTGTGAGGCCGATGATCTCGCAAAACGGGGCACATTGCTTCCTAATGTCTCCCCGCTACCAGACGTTGGAATTCCTCTGGCAACGGTGAAAATGGCCATAAAGAACCACTATCTAAATTTGGCACGTAAATTATGGGTAGATGAAAGTTCCTGCTGTGTCTCCAGACAACTGTGGACTACGCTGGACCTTAAGCGGACCAGGCAGCTGCTCAGACTGGACAGAAAATCCATAAGTATCACGGTCTCGGTACTTACTGGACACTGTCTAATCGGTAGGCATGCTGAAAGACCTGGTCTGCCTTTTAATGATTTCTGCCGCAGCTGTGGTTTGGAGGATGAGGAAGAGACCGTACTGCACCTCCTGTGCCACTGCCCATCCCTGGCTCTAAGAAGACTAAGAATTGTGGGCTCTCCTTTCTTTGGAACTCTTACGGAGCTATCATCCCACTTTATAAGGGACATAGCGAAGTTCATCCGTGAATCCTCATGGTTCTCGGCTGGGTAATGGGAGTCATGCCACCTTCTTTGTGGTATCACAACGGGCCCTTCGTTTGTGCTCAAGTTAGCTTCGTCGCGAGAGGCTGCCACTCCCAACTAACTAACTAACATATTCAATATATTAAAATAAAATCACTGCAAATGTTAGATCTTTCTTATTATTTATTACTTTAAGACATTTTCTATATAATGAATTTTCATAATGAAATTTAAAGTAAGCTAGTTTTCAGTGTGTTCTAGTTTCGTTAAAAAGTTACAAGCCTTTAAATTGATAAAATGTAAGAAATGTCATTTCTAAGGATTTTTCCTAAAAAGGTGGCATTTTTTTGTGCTTATGTAATTTAAACTTACACCATTTTAAGAACAACCCATAGCAAATGTTAACAAAATAAATATTAGGTAAAAAATTGTGAGAATTCTCCCATGATATATAAAGTACTATAAGATTCCTTCGGCACATATCAAACAGAAAAACATAAACGGTCTTTTAAGTCCCCAGTTGTTCACTACACAGTCAAAAACGGGACTGTCAACTGGGATTAATAAAGGCAGGGTAGCTCCTTTGTAAAAAGAAACATTTTATTGGAAATTTTTTCCCGTTCCAGGAATTGTTATGCAAAAATGACAAAAAAATTATTTTCATTGAGTTATTGTATAAGAATCTTAATTTATACATATAAAACATAAAAATATCATAATTTCATGCCGCTGTGTTTTGAACAAATTTTTGATTGGTTTGAAACAAAAAAACCTGTATGAATATCGTTATATTACCTGAATAATGTAGTTCACCACAACACTTAAAAAGAACCCCTTTCTTTATCTCCCGATACAAATTTTCATGCCTAAGCTTAATCTCCGTATTCGTAGTAATCTTAGTCTTTATTACATTTAGCTTGTTAGAGTTTGTTTTTTTTTTTTTTTTGTAACAAGTGCGCCGTGGGGTATATTGTTTTCAAAGTATTCAAATTATGCATCAGAATTTCAGCATTAGAATACTATGCATTTATTCAAGGAACCCCCTTGAAAATTTATGAATTTGTATCCTTCATACATTCAAACTCTCATATGAATAAAAGTACTTAAAAAATTCAAGTAACTGTAAAATATTTTATTTAACAAAAATAAAATAACAAAAAGCATTCTTCAGAAAGTCAAAAAAAGAAAAAGGCACGTTCATAGACTTTTTTATAGGAATTTTGCGAGTTGTTTTCTGTTTTTAAAAATTCTTAAATATAACATAACAAAAATGTATATAAAATCTTGTTAAAAATTAGCTCGAGGCTAAAAAATACAACATAACTTCAATAAAAAGTTAATAACACTTGAGAGTTGCCCAATAAAACAACTGTTCAGTGAATCGCTAATAATGCTGTTAATGAAATAAAATTTCACTGCGTCATATTAAGGCATCTTAAGGGAATTTATTGCTGAAAATAAGAATTGCTTTTTTTTCAAACTTTAGTTCACATAAGTTTTTTCTCCTTCTTTAAACTCACTTCCTAACCCACTAAGAAATAAAGGAAGAAAAAATATAATATTTTTATAGCCGGGCAAATACTAATAGTGCTTTAAAATACTATAAACATAATAGGATCTTTTTAATTAACTTCGCTTTTGTTTGAAAAATACTTTCCTTATTGTAAAGTAAAACTCGCTTTCGATAAAACATATGTTTTTATTTAGAAAACTTGTGAAAGTTTTAAAAAATTATATACACGTACATCAGTCCCAGTATCTTTTAAGCTTATGGAAATACATCGAGATAAATTCTTAATCTCATCACAAATATACAAAAATACTCCCCGCTAGCTGAATAAATAATTTTATTAAACGGTTTTTATTTGCATTTCATTTTAAAACCAAAATTTTTTCCTTAAGAAATTGCTTAGTGTGTTACCATCGAAAATACTTTGTCCATTCGAACATAACTTACTACCCATTTATTATTCAATTTTTGGCTTGTAAATTAAGTTTATGGTTGTAAAGTTGTAATAAAAATTGTTGTTGAATAATATTTTTAAATTAAAATTTAAAAGTAATTATAAATATTTATTAAAAACACGTAAAACGGTCATTTTTATATTTTCCAATGTGTCAAATATTTAAGAAATATTTTCGAATTATTAACAGTTTTTTAGTTAATCCTACTACCCGGGAAATATTATACAAAATTTCAATAATTTGTAACAAATAGTTTGTTACAATAATTGTAATAAATATATGGATTTATGTGGGTATTGACATCTCAGTCCCGATATAAGTGCTTTTGTGTTTAAGTGTATGGGTTTCATATTTCTATCAATGAAGAGGTTTTGGATACGAAATTTGATTCATATTTGTAGATTATTTAAGAATTATGATTTGATAAAAAAAAAAAAATAATATTGTGATCCCTACAAATCTACATCAGCTCTTTTAAACAAACAAAAGTAATTGCTAATTTTATTTTATTATGAAACAAGCACTAGGTCAGTTTTAGAATAAAAATAAAAATATTGTTTATTATTTTTTATTTTTTTGTTTCAATATTTCACCACACCGTTGGGTGGCATCCTCAGGAAACAAGAAATAATATTATTAAAAAATTGTATGTTTTTCAAAAACAAAAAATTAGTTCAATTGAAAAAAAAATTTTCAAATAAAGTTATTGTGGATTTTGTTCTGATGATTTTCTCCCTCAAAGTTTTGAAGCGATTAACCAATCCTCTCATCCGTCGATTTCTTTTTTTTTATTTTTATTCTAAAACTGACCTAGTGCTTGTTTCATTATAAAATAAAATTAAATATAATAAAAGATCAAAAAACATTAACATTTAATTAAAAAATAATTGCTTTAAAGTTAAAAGATGATTGTTCGGAATTGCAAGGTACTAGGTTTCAGGTAGAGAAATAAACAAAAATAAACTTTTTAAAGGCTTGTCTGACGTAAGTCAAGCACTTCCACTTAAAAAAGCAAAAAAAGAGCAGAATCGACAAAAATTAGCTGCAAATTTATGGCACAGTATCATTAGCTGGAGTGACTAGTGTTTTTGGTTTAGTGAAATTATTTAGTGAATTTTTAAGCATTTGCACCAATTATTATTATTTGAGAAGTTACTTTCAACAAATAACATAACATAAAAGAAATTTGTTAGATTTTGAATTTAAATTTAGTATGAACGATAACAGAACGGTATGTAATTATTCACATCGAACAAGCCGTTAAAACTGAATGACGCTGAAAAGAAAACAGATATATACTATTATTTGGACAAATGAAAATAATAAACTTTAGTACAAATTTTAAACATCTTAAAACTAAAACTTGTAAACCAGAAGCAAGTTATTAGTTTGAGAAAAACCAAACAATCTTTTTATCACTGTTTGCTTAGTGTACTCGAGAAATCTCGAAAATGTCTATCATTAGTCTAAAAAATACTGAGGTAAAATTTTTTTATAGAAAAAGCATATTCTGCATATTCATTTTGTTGGAAATTTTTTATTACTTGCGAGGATTTTGGTTTCTTAACGCTTACGCTTATTAAGATACTCCTTTTACTTACCGCAAATTGCATTACATATGTCATATTCTAAAAACATACTTGCGTAAGTATAACTCTGACCAATTTGTTGGAAATGGAACACGATTTCTAAATAATATTCTCTAAAAAGCTATTTTCTATCATTTGCGTAACATGTTAAAATTGTAATATATTTTATTCCAGCGTATACATACTTATGTATTTTTAAATGTTTTTTCAATAATCAATGTGTATTTTAAGGTTTTTATTGATTTGATTTTCATTTGAATTCTTATTTTTTTTTTTTTTTTTGCAATAAATCACTACAAAAAGAAGAAATTCATGGAAATAAAAGATTTTATACATTCACACCAAAAATTTATATTCAGAATCAAAACAATATTTCCTCTTACAAAGGGGAACAATATAACACTTGGGGCGTCTATGCTTCGCGCAACATTTGCGACAATAATTAGCAAAAACTTTGCGCCCCCCACATTAAAATTTTTAAAAAGTTCATTAGGATATGTACACTTTAAAATTATATTTTATTTACTCCAATAAGATTTTGTTTAATATTTTATTTTATTTTTTGCTTTTTACTCAAGACAAGTGTTTTATATCGCCTAAGTTGTCAACGCTATTAAAATAATACGAATTTTTTCACTTTAAATTTTATATTTTTATTTTGCACCAAGAAAACATAAAACACCCGTAGATGATTTTATAGAGAGAAATACAATTCAAATAAATTTTCTTCTTAAAATTGAATACTGTTAATTTATTTAAAAAAACAAAATCAAAATGATATATAACCCAGCCAACAATTTGTTAAAGGAACATAAACAGTTTAGCTTGGGAACTATAAGCTGTGAATAACTTAATGATCAGAAAAATTAGGATTGGCTAACTGACTTAATAAAAAGAAGGTGGTTATCAATTTGAATGTGGGTTTTTTATGTTTGTACCCGCACCATTCCGTCATTTCTGAAAAAATATTTCTTTACTTAAAGGGTTCTGCTGACAGATTGGTCACTTTTTGTAATTCATGATTTTAAAAATTAAAGGGTGTCATCTAAGGTGACGTAAATTGACATATATATCAATTATGAACTGTTTGCATAGTAGAATAAATATAAATACTTAAAAAATATACTGGGAGTGTTACAATAGTTACAAAGAACCTGTATTGCTACATCTGCTATAACAGCAATTATAAAATTTAATTTGTAAATTAGAAGGTGTTAACTTATGAAGCCAGTTATTTTTTGCAAAAATTATTTTTAATTATAATATGTTGAAGAAAATCAATAAAAAAATAGAAAATCAATAAATTACTAAAAATGACTTTAACCAACTCAGAAAGGTAAAGAAAAGTAATAAGCAGAAACTACTGGTTATACACTACAATAAGTTCAAGATATTTTTTGTACCTATTAAATATATGGTAATTTAAGTATAAAGTGATGCAAGCTTGGGTGTACAACTTAATAAAAAAGTACTACGTTTTACTCTCATTTTCTTTGGTCTTTTTTATAATTTTTTCTTTTGTTTTAATTTTTAATTTTGTATCGAATTAACATCAAAAAACAAAAAGTAAGAAACGTTGAAATAAGACGCATGTGAAAGTACATGACATTAAAAAATTGCAAATTTATTTCAAGCTGTCATTTAATATGCGACACCATGTGTTAAATTGTGCTTGGCTAAACTGACAAAAATCACACTTTTTAGCGACAATTCCAAAACAATTTGCTTAATTTGTTCTGTTTTCTATTTATTTTATTTACTTTTTTGAGTCAATTTGTTATAAATTTCTATGAGTTCATTTTTAACACTTATTGACAGAAGACTGTGCAAACTTTATCAAAATCGGAAAAGATTGTTAGTTTCTTTTGACTCTATATACATGTTTGTTTTATAATTTTTTTTTTTTCATTACTATAGGAGTAGCTATAGTAGCCAAACCCTATAATAGTTTTTGTTTAATATAACGTTATTAAAGTTTTATTTCAATTTATTTCATCTTAATCTAAAATAAACACATTTCTTACAATTGTCAACAACAAATCACATATTTTCCGTAACAAATTCATATGATTTTAATCCTAAATTCTCCTTTTTACATAATACTTGTTTTTTAGAAACGTCTTCAGTGGTTTCAAATGAAATTAGTAACACCTTTTATTATTCTTTATGCTGTGCGACATCAAACATATTTGAAGACAGAAGAGCATACCACTTCAAATTTTTAGACTTAAGTGGCTTATAAAATTTTGTTAAAGCAACGAAACGAAAAATAAGCAGCGCTTCGTGTTGTAGAAAATAATTAACCATGAAATTGAAAATTAAAAGGAAACAAAAACTTACACCTAAATTAAAAAAGAAGAACTTCTGAATGAAAAAAAGTGTGTGTTTTTATAAGTGGATAGACGTTAGTTAGTTGTTTACATTTTCTTTTTTTTACGTAACATTAATGGATAATGAAAGGTGCTGCCTAAATAACACATTATTTGAGTTAAAGAAAAAAGACTTCTTTTTAAATGGCACAATAGACATTTTTAGGTTTTTTATGTTTATTTTGCTTAAAATATCACGAGAATATGATACATTTAATTGAATTCTTTCAGCGGGTAACGGCCAATAAAAAATTGTGTACGTTGCCGAACCTAAATTTCTTAGAAAAGTCTGCAACTTAAGTTTTTTTAATTTTTTTTTTAACCATGAAAATGCGTTATTGTAGTGTATTCCTTTATTTTAAATAAGTTTAAGTTTCCAAAATATAATGGTTACTATTACTCTGCTACAAAAAATCTTTCGTGAATTTTGAGACACCTATTAGAAACAAACAAAATATACTACACTCATATTAATTCCTCTTTCAATATTTTTTGGTTTATCACTTAAGGGAAATTTAAATGCTTAAAGGTCAAGAGAAATTTAAAACGAATTAAAAATAAACTTCCATAAAATCCTAGAGCCCACAAAAATATTTTGGTTTAAGAATTTATCACATTTAGTTTTCTTAAAATATGTTTTTCGTGGGCACTGTAGGAAACAGCACTAAATAAAAAATTGAAATTTTGTAATGTTGTTGTTGACGTTACTATATAGCATGGTATATAGGAATATTTGGATGAGTTTGGCTCAAATATTAAGGCTTATATTTTTATTAATGTTTTTTCAGTCATAATTCAAAAATGCCCAGGCATATCGACCTACATATAATACGTATGTTCCACTTCTGCATTGTTTTTTTATTATATTTTTTTGTTTCTGTCCTGCTCGTTGTTCTTCTTATTTTCTCCTATTAAAGAGTACCATTTTATGTTATACTGCATTTAATAAACATTTTATTTTAGTATTTTCTTACTCGAAACAACTGCTGTTTTTGGTGAGTTAACCATTTTTTCATGACCTTCTTTTGTTTTTATTTAAATTCTTGCTTCATAAAAATCACTCAATTAACATCAAACGTTGCGACACGAGCTCACTCTTAACTTTAATTATGCTTCTGCAATTGTTGTGTGTTGTGTGGTTTTTCGTTGTTGGCATTTGCAGCACTTTGCCATAAATGTCAAACTGTTTAAGTTATGATTATTATTTTAAGAGTTTTTTTTCCGCTGTACAACTAAGAAATTATATACAGGGATAGAAATACCATATTCGATTCAATCATTAGGCCATGCCTAATGTTTGTTGGTTGTTATTCAAGACTAAAATTTCATTGGTTTTAGGTGTAACTGCTGCCACCATCACCTGTAATAAGTAAATTTTTTGGGTGTCACTTATTTGTCACAAAAAAAAACAGTATTTTAACAAAATTGTTTTTAGTAAATACATACAAAGTCATAATGTACATATGTATGTAAATACATAAAATTTCTCTAGCATAAAACTTTGCTGCCTGCAAATTTAATAGGTATCAGTAACACACAGAAAAAAACTGTCATAAAATTGAATACTTAATGTCCAATAAAAATGTAGACATGGACAGTGACAATTCCCAAAAATACAACAATTATGTATAAATAAAATGATATTTTTTTGAATAATGCATTATGCATATTTAGAAATAAAAATGTTATACAAACTGTGGCAAATTTAAATGCGTGCATATCAAGTAATTAATTGTAATGGAAGGTGCAGTTTATTACAGAGTAAGATGCTTATGAAATTTTTTAGGCGGCAAAATGACTTTGTAAAAGACTCAGTAATTAAAATATAAAAAATGTGTATATAACGGTGAGAAAGAGTCATGCGTGTATACATACAAATGTTAAAAGGGGTATGCAGCAAGAATTTTTTGTAAACAATAATGAAAGGCATTACATCTTCTTCCAACTGAGTTTTGTTTTTTATTTTTCAATTAAGAAAATCCAATATATATTTGGTACTTAAGTCTGGGTAAAAACATGTGCGTTTAAACTAAGCGACCGTCCTGAAAATGCTACGCTCTCATTGCAGCAAGACTAGACTTTACGATCGCCTATTTTACCAACAGGGCTCTTTTAACTAACAAAAAAAAAACTATTGCAATGTTTTTACTTTTCTTGCTAATCAATAATCCCTTGTGATTTTTTTATTTTATTAAATGTTCTCCTTAACCATGTTATCTGCTGTATTTACGTACTTCTACCTTAATAGTTAATCAACTATGGCACAATAATTATGATCGATTCCGATTTTTTTGTTTTACTACGCAGGAGGTCAGGAGGAAAATCTCAGCGGCTGTTTTAATTTACTAATATTACAAACTCATATACCTTGGCCTCTCAACAAATTGTTTTTTTTTTCTACATTCATAGCGCTGATGGAACTTAAACCCGTAACTCGGGATAATCTGTTCCACAAATTTAGACACCTTAACTAAGCTACATCTAACATCAGCTTTATCAGTGCTAAAGGTAAAAAATTGGCTTATTCTGTTTCTATAATGTATGATACAATTTAATATTTTAAACGGATAAAAATTTTACTGATATGTAAAGGGTTGTTTGCAGATACCCAAAGTCATTTTTTGATCTCGCTAAATTTAACGTCCTTAAATTAGAAAAGGTAAGTGTTGAAGTTTTTCAAGAAGTATAATTAAATCGTTTTCGGCATAATGTATTAAGTATCGCAGTGAAAAAATCTTTCGAAGGGTTAAGTAACGTTGAATAATTTATTAACACATTGTATAGTAATTTTTTAGTAAGCCGGACTTAAACTTAACTTTCGCTTTATTGATATAAATATCATAAATTTCTAAGTTAATAATAATTGACTTAACCACAATGGAATTTAAGAGAAAATAAAAGACAAAATACAACTCTCGTTTTATATAATATATTTGTTTTGTATTTATAACAGCTTGATTAATTGGTTTAATACAATAAGGCAACAAAGTCACGATTTAAAATTAAATTTGACAAATGCTTTTAATAATTCAAAATTATTAAAATTCTTTTGAAAAAATAAAAAAAACAAATATTGATCATGTTAGTTACAGTACACTCCCTTTGCGCAACGAGTAGGAGCTTTTGAATAAAAATTATTTTACGAAAAAAAGTAGAATAAATGTTTGAGCCTCTCACGACACAGATGACACATTATAATTTAAAGTTTAAAGATTTTAATTTAAAAGCAAGCGACATGCTCTCGAAATCTATAAAAGAATAACAAAAGTTTAAAAAAAATCTAAGAATTATTCGTTTAAAGTGACAAAAATTGATTTTGAATTTATGGATAGTAATATAAATAAATTTGTATTGATTTTAAATATAAAACTATTCTACACACATAATGACATCTTTGTTGTTTTAATTAACACACACATAGAGATTTTAACAAGAGAAGTTTATTATACTTTCAAGGGTCGTATATTTACTTTGTACCATATTAGTATTATGCTTTACTATCAAAGTATTTCAAGATGTTACAAAATTTTATTCTTAAAAAAAAGATTTCACATGGGTTTGCAGTTTTGATATGACTGCGATGTCCTAATTAAATATGATATGTTGGCGCCGCTATAATTTAAAACTAAATTCACCAACAAGATCAAACGAAAGTTTCCAAATAAGTAAACAAATTTTAATAAAATTATATACAAAAACAGCCTACATACAATTATAAACACAAAGACGATATTTCGGCAGGTAGAGGCTGTACTTTTGCCTTTCAGCTTAATAAAATAATAGTTGTGTTTAAATTTTATTTTTAACTGTTAAGAAGTTTTCGATGGTAACTACGTGATATTAGAAAAAACTCAGATTTAGTTAAAAATTTTTGATAAAAGGAACCAATTTGATGGTTCTAGCTCGAGTAGTACTATAAATTTTTAAGATCTATTTCATTTAAAATTATATGTTTAAATAACAAGTTTTAATTGTTCCCACTTTTATTATTTTAAAGAATTACTCATATGTCAAGAAACGTTTTAAGCTTAATGATCATAATGTGATATTTAACTTTTAAAGAATCCAAAAATAAGAATTTTAGATATTCTTACTTTTACAAAAATGTTGCTTAGGTCATATTTCTTGAAGAAACTTTTCTCTGTTGTCAAGTAAACAAAAGAAAAATTTTTTTTAATTTCCCACTTTATTATTTGGCTTGTATTTAAAGTGCTAAAGTAAATTTTTTTCCCGATTTTTTATAAAAAAATATCATAAAACGCTTATCTTTAACTTAACTACTCGTAATAATTATTGGATTTTCATGATGACAAATATAGTATTTTACTTCTGATTAAATGCTTTTAAATTTAATTTTTAAGTTTTTGTTTCTAAGTTTTTAAGCATTTTATAATTTATACAAACTTTTTAGGACATGTCACACTTTCCAATTTTACATGTTTACATGAAATACGTTCTTTAACTTGCTTTCATTCCTGTATTGGTTTGCAAACGATTTCTAATTTCTTAAAGGACATTTTAAGAAATATTTTGTTGTGAATACAAGTAAAAAAATTAAAAAAATAAATAAAAAAATATTTAAAGCAAAGTAATGGTTTGTGTAAAAAATTACATTTTTACCTGATTGTTAATAAACCAGCGTACGTGAACATTTTTATGGATGTTTTGAAAACATGTACTCATGGTTGTTCTCTTACACGCAATAAAAATTTATTGTTTACAAAATAAAATCATGAGCACATACACCAAAATTTTATGATCCGTAAAGTGGAGGAATAGCCAGAGGCAGCAGTTGTTGCAATAAAATAAAACTGTAAAATTTACTGTTCGTTAGTTCAACCTTAAATTGTGATTAAAATAATTGGAATGGGCACGTCATACATGACATGGTGATGGACTTATAATATCAAGATGCTTTTAAAATTGTTTTCAATTTAAAAACAACAAATGCAGATATTGATTTAAGTTAAAAAAAATTATATCTGTGTTTTTAACTGCCTTTATTGCCTTCATTATTTCTCTTAAATATCAAATCGAATATTTTGTTAACCAATAACCGATTTTACACTTTACTTTCTGTGGCGACTCTCGAACTTCACTTCTAAACTTCATTGCTATACAGATCATAGTATTCTATGGTTATTTATGACACGAACTCGCGATATCCTTTGTTTTGCCAATCAGGTTCCGTAAGTCAACTCACTCGCAACTGCCACACACTGTTATCACTAACCCATGCTACGTTTAGGTTTGAAGCAATGTTTTTTATATTACTTATCGAAACTCAAGGAACTATCGTTTTCAATCTACTTGCCTCTTTTGACCCAGTATCTTTAGTTTGACCTAAACGTTGACACCTCCACTAATGCAGCCAAGCATGGCATTCCTTTCATGTTTTAACGCTAAATACAGTCAAGAGCCCGTATGAAATAACTGCTGGGGATTATGAAAAACAAGTGTTGACTGTTTCTGGCTGTAAGTTTATACAACTTTTTTTTTTTTTTGCTATCTGCGATATAATATGTGCTGCACGACATTGACCTGGAACTGTTAATGACATCAAATAATGTTGTATATTTAAGTAACAACTTTTTTCACATCGTGGTATAAGCTTCACTTAATTTTTTAATCGAAATGAATAACGTTGCTAAACAATATTTGCAATTTTAACAGAGTGCTAAGAATACATTAGCTGCAACAATATCTGTATGAAGGTTTTTCAAATACTATTGCAAAATACAACAAATATCTTGATTGATTTGCACAAAATTAATTTATTTTTGTCAATAAGAAAGACACAGCAAACACACATTTTTCAGTCTAGTGCATCAAATTGCTGAAATAGTTGCAAATGTTAGAAAATATGAATGAGTATTAGCTTCTTATAGTGTGAAAACGTTACTAGATGCAACTAGAATGCAGCAACCATAACTGACAATAACCAGCAGCAGTAATAATTAATATTTGTAGAATTCTTGTCTGTTTTGGCTCAAGTTTTCAAAAAGAGATTTTGTTTCAAAGTCAAATTGAACAGGGAAATGATGAATAAAAAGGACAAATAAGCACTCATAAAAAACTTTGCGTAGCTGTATGTGTAATGGTTAAGGGAATAAGCCGAAAATGTTCATTAGGAAGTGTCTTCACTTATAGAAACCATAATATCGTTTGAATATTTAGATGATTTAAATTATTTATGCTATATTAATAACAATATATATTATATGCCACTAAAGAACAAAATCTAGCGTAAGGTAAATCAAGAAGAGATAAATTTAAGTATCGAAGTTTATTTATTATATTTATTTATTATTTATTATTTCCATACATAAAAAGCGCATAATTAAATTTGTTTAAATCGGATCAGAAACAAGAAATTCATTTATTTGAACCGCACTTTGAGGGAAGTGGGTGTGGACACCTGGCACCACGAACCGAAAAAAAAACAAAATAAATAAAAAACAACAATTGAAGTTTTCAAAATTCAAATACTAATATTGAAATGATATTGTGCATTGTTATTTTATTTCTGTAATTTTTTCTTACTGAAAATTAAATATGTCGGTCTATTAAGGTTACAAAGATAAGACAATAAACGTCAAAGTTATGTCTTCTATTCCTTTATTTTATTTTTTTATACTGGTAGTTATGTCGAAAATATTACCACGTTCTATAACGGTGCAAAAGTTTTAAATTTTATGTATGTTTGTACTACTATTAAAAAGTTTAGGCCACTAGGTGAAAAGAAGTCTCTTTGAAGATGCGCTTTATACTTTAAGTGTAATTTTAAGTGCTTAGATGTCCAGACACTGAGGCTTAGGAAAGACGGATATATACTGTAGCGATGTTAAAAAAGTTTCGTTTTTATCTTTTTATGAAGAAACCCTCGGAAACTGTTTTTTAAAGAGTTTTTATAATTTTAACTGTTTTACCTTTAGTAGAATTTGGAAAAGCTATAGAAAATTTGTCTTCAAATATGACTTGGGGTATAAAATATGTTATTAATTTAATTTGATCAGCATAATGCTACTGCCAAATGATTTTATATTTAAATTAATTGTAAATATATCTTCTTCTTTCTTAAACCCGCTTGTGAGTTCTATATAAATACGAAGTGACAAAACTCCAGTTTGTGTGTGTGTTTTTTTTTATTGTAGCTCAACTTTTAAAATATTTGAAATCCCACTTTTCATTTATTATGTGGTTATACCCAAGATCATATTAAGGCCCACAGTTTTTAGTTAAAAATACTCGTGACACTTTTAAATAAGTATGGCCTATCAACCATCATACTTTTTTTCACATAAAAACTGGAAAAATTCTATTAGTCATTCCATAGGAATTGTTAAATTATTTGAAAATATTAAATTAATTATAAATACTAGTAACATTCCTCGAATACATTTTTACACCTGTCAGTTTTTTAAAGATAAACTCTTAATATTTTATGTTATTTCATATATACGAGAACAGTAATTATGGCTTCCTTCAAATTCCTTAACCACAATTACTCCTTAGGAACTAATTAAAATTCTTCTCATACTCAATAACATCGCACTCATATGCTACGGAGTTTTTTAATAGTTTTAGTTTGTTTCTAAGTCACAAGCCTTATTTTGTGATTAACAAAGTCATTTGTTATTATCGTTGAAGTTTATGTATTACAAGAGTTTTGACTTGTTAATGACAACAGTTTGTCTTAAATTAAATATTGTTGTTATGTGATTTGTCTTGCGGTGGACTTAAATATTTGCTGGATGTAAAAATTTTGTTAATAAAAAAATTTCTCATTAATTTATGATAAATATAAATAAGTTTTGGTAAAATAAAATATTATACAATCTAACCACGTATTTTTATTTTGTTACCGTTTTAACGATTAATTTTTCTTGACATATGATTTTGACAAAATTAAAGTTTAAGTTCTTAACACCTTTACTTGTTCAGGTTGTTGACTTTTTTGTGTTTGTATACGTTACATAGGTAATACTTATATCACGTATTAAATTTTGGAGAATATACAGTTGCCAGCACATATATTTCAATAATGAACCTTATAGATTTAAGTTACCTTTGTTATACCCTTTATTACAGTAGAAAAGAGTTTATCTAGATTGTTATTCTATTCGTAATCTATACAATATAATATATAAATATATAATACTAATATATAATTTGATTGCTGCCTTTAAGGAAATGGACCCATCTTGCTATTTTTCAATCAAAACATTTTCAAATCTATGTTTCATCGATTGGTGTATTTTAATTATGTCTAGCTCATCTAGTGCCTTGGCATAGTTGATTTCAACACTAAAATGGTATAATAACCAAATTAATAACTTTTAATTTGGTTAAGTTCGCATTTCATTTAATTTTTAGGAAACTTCGTTACTAAAAAATCAATATGATACTAGCAGTTAATCGATATTGAGGATAAAAACTACGGATGTGCATTAGCAATTGTTACGGTAAACGTAAAAATAGTTAATCCAATTAAAGAAATTTGTATTTATGGTTATTAATATTAAGAAAATTTGCAGAGTTGATATCTTCTGTTTAGAGAACAATGGTTTATAATATTTTTTTTCATAGCATAGTTATTTTACCTTAAAAAATTACCCTTGTATATAAATTAAAGCTTTTACTTTAAGAGGTAACAAAAGAAGCACGTGCTTCATCTTACATTTTGCTATACGATTTAGGAAGTTTTTAATTTGTAAAAAAATTAAATAAATATAAAACATTACAAAATGAGATTCAAGAATATAAATTCATCGTGGAACATAAATTTATAAAACATTAATTTAGTTAAAGAAAAATTAAGATTAATCAATGTGTAGGATCTAAGTTACTTTTAAAATTAAAGCTTAAACCTTAATATTACAGTTGTATATTAAAATATTTTAATGGGGAATTGAGGTTCATATAACATTTTATTTCTCAATTTAGTTTTCATAAAATTTATTACAGAAAAAGTTACTTGTGGAAATAAGTATAAAAAAAATTCTCCCAGTGTATTTCATAAATACCAAGTGCGAATTTAGTAAATCCAAATCTTTAAAATTGAATATTGACAATAAACTTAAAAATAGAAATGATTTCTTCTTTAAGCGCCCCTACAATGTGACACTCAATTCAAAAGATAATATATATTTCTATAAACAATCAGATAGAAGAACAAAGAATCATAAAAGAAAATTTTGCCAAGTATTTTAAAAACCGCCAGGTATCTCGCCTCTCGCCATTTTAAAATTTTTATCATCAAAGACTATTTCTTATCGCAACGCTTGGCAAAAATAACTGACAACACTATTAGAAATAATATATATATTTTCTGCAAAATATATTTTGTATCCAAAAAGTCACGGGACTATTGTTATTACAATATCATTAAAATGTTAACGCATTTCTTTGGAAATATAAGGTAGGCTTAATTTCGTTACTAAATCTGATTACTTGTAACAAAAACTATTTTGTATTACCAATTTTGAACACAATGTCTCATCACACAAGAAGACAATATGATATTTTTTGATCAATTATGATTTTCAAGACTGTTATGAAATATGGTGATGTGCCATATCTAATATGATAAATTTTGCACAAAAAATGTTAACAGTTAACTCCTTTAAATGAATGGACATAACCAGGAAGTTAGTGGTTAAATCTTTAAGACGACTGACAAAAAATTTAAAAGTAAGTAGTGTTTTAATTGTCTAATATATAAAATACTTTAATTAAATGCTTTAACAGTATGTAGCAAATTAGCAACCCTTACTTCTTTACAAATTTTGAAAGACCAAGACCAATTTACAAAAAATATGTACAAATGTTCAACCTTTTTTAAGTAAAATTAAGTAAAATAAAGTACCGCCTTCATAAGAAAGGTACGAGTGCAAGTAGATTTTACAGCAACTTTAAGTTGAAAACAATAAATTGTATTTTAATGTTCAAATGTTTGAAATGAAATTGAAAGAATATCGCTTAATCAAAACCTTGGAAAACCCTGTTTGTCCATGTTAATAAACTACTTGAGACTAAAAAGCATTTAAGTGAAGAAGCAATTTTTATTGTGATATTTTGCGTGCACATTTCAACAAAGATGTTTATCAAAATTTGCAAGGAAATAATATAATGCAAAAAAAATAAGCCAAAGGGGGTTGCAAAAGCCACACGTCATTCGAAAAATACATAATTTCTTCCGCCCCTTTTCCTACTTTTGGCACATAACAAAATACATAATTGAAAACTTTCATTTTCATGCTTTCAATAAAAGTACTTATACATTGCTTTTTTTCTTTATGATTTATTTGTAGGTTTTCATTTTTTGCTTTTTGTGTTAAATAACTGTTAACAAAACAAAAAGAATTTCTTAACTATGTTGTGATAAAGTTTAACTAATTTTTAGTATATTCTTTATATTTTTTACAGGGGGTGGTAAAGAGATTTTTCGTTTGTTTGTTAACACTCTTAGGGTTGTAAATTAACGTAGAATTGATATTTTTTCCTCTGCATTAAAATTTTACTTTGTAAATACATGATACCTCATCAACATCTAAAAATCAAGTTATATAGTACAATAATGCACATTTAGCTGCTATTTGCAGCTGTATTTATTGTTTATGTACGTATGATAAAGTCGTGTATTTGCTGTATTATAAACAAAACATTAAACAATACGACCCCCCTTTGTATCTGCTTTATTGCGTTTTTAACCTTAAACGTCAGTGATAGAAAGTTTGTTTAAGGAAATTCAAGAGTTGTGTGATAAAAGTAGCAGCGCTGACATTGTCTAGACTATAGAGTTTAAGTTTTTCAAACTTAAATTAAGTAAATGAGAATTTGAGGCGTTGTGAAGGGACCTATAAATATATTTGCTATTTATAACTCTTTCTACTGGCGAATAAGGTGTAAACAGTCATATCACTTGCAGGGGCTTAAAACTAAAAGAAAAGCACATTCAAGGCCAACTAAAATTAGCGGGAGCTAAAGGGCCTCAGGGACGAAAGCTTCTATTCCGAGAAGTAATCTGTAAGTAGTAACTTTGTGGCTGTGGTTTAGTCCTTAGCAATGGGATAAGGGGTTGCACCATATGCGCTGTTACATTGCAACACAAGCCCTTTACCAAAGTACTCAAAATGTCTTTCTTGATTTCACTTGCTTTATCAAAAGAAATTCATTCAATGAAACAGTTTTGAAAAAATTTTAATTATTTAAAAATATCTGTTGAATAACCTGCTTAAAAAGTTTAACTCAGGTTCGTTTCACAAACTTAAATCAAAAGGATAATACGTACATACATATGTTTGTCTTTCTTTGAACTTAACCCTTATAAGTTATTAACGCTTATGGTTTCAATTAACTTTTCTTTTATGAAAAATCCACAGTATGATTGATTAATTTGACGCCATCAAATATTTATAGGCAGAGATATCGAGCTATTGATATCATTTACAGAACTGTCATCTGCATTTACGAAAAAAAACAAATCACCCTTGAATATTTCTTTTCAAAAAATCTCTCTTAATATCATAAAATTTATGGGGACAACAGATTTTAACGCACATCTATCGCTGGCAATTTGCAGCACTTCTTATAAAAGTCTCATACAGGAAGAAAATTTTTTTTCGTAGATTTCTACTTCTAAATATTTTTAGGTTTTTAAACAGGCATGAAATATGCGGGTGACATATTGCTAATATTGCATGAATTAAAAAAAAGAGAAAAAATATTATAAATGTCAGGAAAATAAAACATATTGGGATCATAAAAATTAATGTTCATGGGAAACGAACTGTTTCTCTACTTTGTTGTAATGAAATCAAATATTTGAAAAGATTCATTCACAAAATCAAATACACAGAATTATTGAATTTAATGAAACAATTCTAGGGAACAAAATTATTGATATCAATAATATATTTATATTTGTATCTAAAAATTGACATCTGAAAATTATGGATATATATACTTCTTTATTGACGTTCATATGTTCAAAGATTTCTAATGTAAATTTTACCAAGTTTATTAATTATTATTGCAAAATGCTTAAGTGTGAAGTGCGCTCATGTGCAAATAAATGTTCACTGCACATTTCTAAGTATCACAAATAACTATGTGTTGTGTATTTACACATTTATTTTATACGCATGAATATGTTTTAATGTTTTGATTTTCTGAATATAAATTAAATTTATATATTTTTTATTGCATTTGAATTTGCGAATTTTTATTTTACTGACAATAAATTGATAATTTATTATCGACTTTTGAACACATGCCCGAAAAGTAATTGAAACATTCTTATATGAATTATGACAAATTAATTTTTTTATTTAATTTTGCAGAAGTAACATCCCACCGTAAAGCACATAATTGTCAAGTGTAATTGATATTATTTGCACACACATATATATTCGAGAATTTTTATAATAATTTGTTAAATTATATGAGAATTTATTTGTAAAGTCTTTTAATTTAGCTGAACTTATACAATCGTATTCATCCTAACCAGGAATATTTTAACGAAAGTATTTTCTTAAGGAAAATTTTTTCTCGAAGATTATTATACAGTTTTTTTTACAATATAAAAGGTGCTGCCAAGTATTTTCACGTTTTTCTTTTTTTTTTATCGAAAAAGAGATATATCCAGTAATAAAAAGTATTGCACCGAGATGTTAGAGTATCTCGCCACAAAAAAAAAAAAAAACTTGAGAAATAATTATTTTCACGATCTACAGTTTTAGTTTGCTTGCTTAACTTTGGCTCCACTTAAAGAGATTGATTGATAACCAGAAAAAATTGTAATCCCTTAAGCAAACAAGTTTTTGGTAATATATTAATATTTTAAAGAAAGATTTAATTTGAATACAATATGGCAGAATTTTTGTTCACCCTCATCTCGGCATGAAATTAGAACAAATTAACAAAAAACCTTGAAAATAAACCCAACTATCCGCAATAAAAAAACATTCATAAAAATTGTTTAAAATAAAGTTTTGCTTGAAAAAATAGTGTATACAATTGTTACCACTTACACTGGGTGCATTGCAGAAAGGACATAAAAATTGTTAACAATAACACTTATGCAAATTTTGTTTTTAACGCCATATAATAGTGGTAACCATTTAGGGATGTTGACATGACATATAATTTTATCATTTTAAAGTTGTAACAATTTTGTTTTGTATTCTCACTAAAGAAGTTTGGAGATTTAAGGGGTGATTGCTTCTGCGGCTGTTGATGCAGTTAATGATAATTTAAGAATACTTATAAATGCCATGTATTGTTGTAAATATTGTTTATGACAACTTTAAAATGAGTTTAATAATCAAGTAGAATTATCATTATATGGAGGTTCATAATTGATTTTATTTTTCACATTAATTTTCTTAGCTGTGATAATAATAAGAGCCTTTGCTAAGTTTCTCCTGGTGAGCTCAAGAAAAACAGCGACATTTTTTTTTCTTGGAGATATAAAGATGCGAAATACTTCTTTACATATTTTATTTTGCAACTAAAGAAAATTGCTTCAAAATCTAAGGTAAATCAATTTTCGATAATTTTTAATCAAAAATTTTTTATAATTAAAGAAATTGAATATTTATTGCCAAACCAGTCTTACGTGTATGCGAAAAATTTAAATTCTTCTTTTTTATGCATGTAGTAAAAGAACTGTTGTATAAATATACACCCAAACACAAAAACTTTTTTGGAATTTAGTCTATTATTCTGAGATGATTTAAATTTAATGATAAAGATTTTTTATTAATATTTTGCTCTTTAGTTTTGAATCCATTTTAACTTATTTCGATCTTTTTCAAAATTAAAATCATGTGGGGTTATGTTGCTTACGGAACGCCGCTTTAACAACACTTTCCAACACGAACATTGATTTATAATTATTATATTATGTTTACAATACTGTGCTATACTTTTGTTTATCTATAATGTCATATTTGTGAAATGTCATTTATATTTATAAAATATCTACATAAGTATATAAATTTGCGGTATTTCTTAAAATTTGGAAATATATTTTTTCTTTGGTTTTAAGTGCTAACATTACCTATTGGCAAAAAAATTTTAATATAATATTTTTTAAGCAAAATTTACATACATAGTAATTTATGATTTATTATTATTAATATTGTTTTTTATTTACGTATTAACGTTTAAATATATTTACACGTTTAAAGTTGTGTTAGAATTTAATTTATAAAATTTTTGCCATAAACTGATACTTTCTTTGTAAAACTTCATTTAAAATGTTGCAAGATTATTTGCAGCGAGTGTCCTTTTTTTGTTTTTATTTTAACTAAACTTAAATATTTAACTCCTTACTATTCCCAACAACATATTTAAAGGGTGTATGAAAGAAAATTTTAATTTTCCTTTATTATTCTGGAACTTCAAAAAATTCTTTTGGTTTAAAAAAAGACTGACTCGTGCATACGTTTCCTAAACAAATGAAAAGAAATAAACAAAAAAAGGCAGCATTTGTAAATTATTACTTTTGCTGATTTGGTTCGTATTTTTTAAGTAACTGTTTGAAGAGATGAATATGAACAATCGGCGGCAATAACAACAGCGTTATGCAGGCTGCCATTCCGTTAATTCAGCCAAGAAGTCAGTCAATGTAAATAGTTCGCCAACAGCATCATCGTCATTATTTTCAACAACGTCATCAGCCTATTTGAAAACAAACAAAAGAGGTTGTCCTCCATGTCATTTGTTTGTTCTTTGCTACTTGATTATTTATTTTCTATCCTTTTTGGGGTATGACTGACTCAACTCACTCTTTAGTTGTTGTTTTTCTATACCGGTTATAATATGGGTTGAACAGCTGTTAGATTTGTGTTTCTGTATTTTTGATATCTTTAGTTGTATTATCTTTGAAAGTGCAACATGACTATTAGCCTTATACCTTTAATAGTTGGTTGCTATGCTGCCTGCTTATTTATCTTGCATATTTATCCTTTTTTCGCCCCCTGATAGCAATACGCTAGCTATAGCGTACATATATATACACGTATATGTACTTATTGCACCAACAAACAATAAGTGCTTTACACCTCACCTCATCAGGCATTCAAAGAAATTAATGTTATGGCTGCAATGATTACATGTTCTTTTCATAATGTTTACATGTACAATAACAATAATAAATTCTTTCCATTGGTACACAACATTTATGTATTTTTTTGTTTCGATTTCAAATACTTGAAAGTTGTTATGGCTTTATCATAAAATGTTTAATTGTTACATAAATCAATGTCACAAATATTCCGTATATCATTATGAAAGATGATAAACTTGAAGGGGCTCAAATGTTCAAATTCTACAAGTTCATCATTTAAATATATGAAACAATAGAAAAAGCTGTTTAGTAGCCCTGTGAAGGATTAAATTGCCTGTGAGGAATACTTGTTTTGTTTTAGAAAACAATAATAAAAAATTTACGAATAAAAAACGAAGAAAAAGAGAATGGTTATCAATTGAACAAAGGTTTTCATGACCTTATAAAATGATTAGAAGCTGGTATATTAATATTATGATTGACTGTAAGCATTTTTTTATATCACTCTACTTGCGAACAGTAAAATTTTGTCCATCAAAATTCAAAAAAGGAGATACAACGAGGTACAATTAAAAATAATCAGTCGTGTTCTGACACTAGCATGCCAATTTTTGTTTTACATGTTTTGAAACTTACGTGTTTTGCTTGCGATTTGCCTTTTTTCAATCTTATCTTTGAAAAACAAAAATTTATAATTTTACGGTACAAAAAAAAAAAGTAAACCAAATTGGCAACAGCTTTCTTGCGTAGTTAAAATTCTTAAAAAAAAAACATTCAATTAAAAAAGATCGAGTTAAAGAACAGACCCTTAAAAGTTATTTGAATACAAAAGATATTCCAATCCAATGGATATGTATGATATTTATCAAATTACGAAAGTCAAATAATAATGTACATTTGACGTAGAGAAGCCTTAAAAAAGCGAAATTGGCTGATTTGCAAATACTCTAAGTTTATTCGTCAAATTTCTTCTTAGGACAAACCTTACGCCAACGTGCTTAGGAAACCAGTTATGGGAAACAGCCTTCATATCAACTTTAATTTTGAAAGTGCCAGAATAAAATACTACGACTGATAACTAAGCCACTGGTATATAAAAATTATAAAAATAAACAAATACTTGAATACCCTGGTTACAGCAGAAATAGCGAAATGTACAAAAGGCAATGTGAAAAAGCTATAAAGGTGCCCGCTAATGCGCAACATCTGAAAAAATGAAGTCAAACGTGAGCAAAATTAATTTTTATCTAGCATCGACTGCTTAAGCTTAAAACGTAAAAATGTTAAATCTAAAATTTGACGAATTGTTGTTAATTTAGCTCTAATAGAAGACTCAGTAAATTTTAAAAAATATATTCATATAATTCTTCTGCAAACTTTTTTCTTAAATCTTTACAACAACTATGACCTCTCTAACTATTTTAAAAGTTTAACAAGCCCAAAAAATATTTTGAATTAGATTAAAAAAAAAAAAAAAAAAATAATGTAGTAATTGACTGACGGATTTTATCTGTACTTATTTCATCTTAATTACATCTTATCATAAACCAGATTCAATTTCTCCTTAATAATTTTAAAGGCAAATACCTTTTAATAAATACAAGTAAATTCATATGTTAGGAAATTCCAACCCTTAAAAGAAATTAAAGTTCCATAAAATTTTTTCTGTTAAGCCTGACTTGAATAATATTAAAACTTAAAAAAATAAAATTGCAATGGTTTTTACTTTCTTTTAAATATTAAAACATTTTGTAAATATATTCAAATTAAATAACTAATGGCATTTCCGTATTCATATCCGATTTTTTTCCACAAAAGCGAAATGGTTTTGTAGTCATTAATTTTATTTAAGGTTTAACAAAAAAAATTGTACAGAATGTAACAGTACAGTATGTAGCAACAAATACTATTATTCTTTCCAATGATAAAGTAACCTTTAATGATGGCCACTAAAAGCAATATGAAGGTCAGGTAGCCCTACACCTTCTGCCTATCAAGTCGGATAAAGTAATTTACCAAAAAAAAAAGAAAAAAAAAATACCAAATACTTTTCTTGTTAAAACAAAGAACTGAACCTTAAAATAAAGAAATAATTAAATAACTTTATGGTTAACAAGAAAAAGGAAAGTCCAAAAATTCCAAAGTTTGTTGCCCAAAAAAATTTTTTTGTTTTAACAATAAATGAAAACATATTTAATTTTTAATCAAAAAGGCAATAAACTATACACAATTTATCGTGTGTCATAAGAGCCAACAAAAAAGCAAACTATTGCTGATTAGTTCAGCCTTTCATTTTCAATAGAAAAAATCGAAAATAACAAACAACAGAAATTTGTATAACAACAGTTAAAAAAATTACAAAGGGAAGAAAACAATTGTAAAAAATGCTTGCAATTATATAACGTCGAATAGAAACTGTAACAACCCACTTCCGTTGTGTTTGCAGCAAGCTAATCATTATATATTTTCCTCTTCTTTTAGCAACCCATCCATTTGCTTGAATTAAAAATGAGAACAGAAAAACTATGGGCAGCATACTGTAAAGAATTTGCAAAACTTGTGTTATAGTTTTTTCTAAAGGTTTGTACACTAAAAAAATAAAGGTTTAATAATGACAAATATCTACTTTTATTAGGTTCGTTATTTTTTTTATATAATTTTTCTTCGAATATAATTGCTATGCTCCTTCCTTTTTTTTTTTGTGTGTGCCATTACTGTATAAAATTGTTTTTATATTCTTTTCAGGGGATCGTTTGTTGTAAGCTGACGTAGCAAAAACACGAAACGTTTGTAATCCCTGTTGTAAATTTACTCCTGATCTTTTAACGCTGATCCTTGACACACTACTAAATCATGTTTTTATTTATGTTGTCATAAGAGATTTGCGTTTTCAGTGTTGAGTTTTTTATTTATTTTTCTGCCTATTGCTTCTGATACCTCAGTGTCCTTGTATGGCAAAAAGGAAAGAATATTAAATAAAATCGAAGTAAATATTTTTATAGGGTAGGTGAAAGTTACTCATATGTAAATAAATTTATTTGGAAAGAAGAAAAAAGCAGCATGTGCCACAAATCGTTGTAGGTATTTATTATAAAAAACAGAAAATGACGAAAATGAAATCATGTTTAATAACATTACGTTTTGTAATTTTAATTTAAAAAATAGTTCCCTTAAAAGTGTCAAGAGTAAGAAAACATAAATTATTATAATCTAAAAGATTTTTATATTTTTTCTCACCATCATCTTATAGGTTTATTATCAATCTTGATTGCTATTTGACATGTTACGAATTAAAATAGCAATAAAAAAATAATAATTAGTTTTCATTACACAAACACCAATACTCGTTTATTTATGTTTACACAAGATCATACATTTTTTCTCATACAGCAATAAAACATCCCCTAGAGTAAATGAGAAAATATAACAAAAATCTATAAAAAAAATTTTTGTTTTTTTTGTAAACTATTGTGTTTGAAAATATGTAAATCAAATATTTTTAAAAACCGATCATTAATTTTAATTACACATATGTACCTACTTATTTGCTATGGTCATGGTCTGTCCACATTGATTGAGTGTGTGGCATGATTTTTGCATACATGAATGGGCAAATGTGATCATATAGTTTTGAGCACAAAAACATTGTATTTTAAAAGCAGATGTGTATGTTTCTATGTTAAATGATATGTAAATAACTGGCTTCATTTAGGAACATAATTTATTATTTGCGGTTTTAAATAAAAAATATTGTAAAATTATCTCGGCTGAGAATTTAAATGACTTAGAAGACTGAAACAATTTGTTAGGTACAGAAAATCGTGAATAACTTTTAAACTTATTTGCAATTATGTTTAATTTTAAGTCGCTTTAGGTATTACTTTCAAAATGCTTAAAGATTTTTTTATTTAAAATATCACTCTTATTTAAAGAGTCCCTACGAAATGTCGAACACATTGCTGAAGCTACATCTGTCGAATTGGCAGTCATTTATTCAGGCAGTTTTGACAAATTACAATAGAGGGATAAAGCGTTCAACAACTCTTGCCAAGGATAACACTATTTTAAAATGGCTAATCTTTTCTATATCATGTTTCATCGAAAAAAAAAATCTTATGTTTTGAGTCTAATCTATAGATAAATGGGTAAATAAATAATAAAAATTGCAATAATACCAACCCTTATGAGAATAAAGAATGTCGTACATCGTGTGAAAAAGGCCACTGCTTTGTGTGGATTTTGGACTAGCCAATTTTTCTTTGAGAACAAAGTTGGCAATGCCAAAATCGTCGACTGTGAGCAATTCGTGCAGGTTATTTATATTTGTGAAACAGCTGTAAAACATAAACAAAATAAAGAAAGTCGTTAGCAATATTTAAAAAAGGGTAAAATAGTTATTCTAATATAAAAGATAATTTGTAATGGCAAATAAAAACGAGTTTAGAAACATTGCTGCAGATTTGCTAGAGAGCTCAAGTGATTCTAGTGATTGTAACGACATCCTAGACCTTATTGAACTTGATTTCAACTTAGAAAAATTACTTTTTTTTTTTTTTTTAAAGAGAAGTAGCACTTCAGGCAATAATGCCTATTTAGTTATTTTTGTAACCGTGCTACATTCTTTAGGAAAGGGATAGATGAGAGATAAGACAGGTGGTGAAAAGAGAAAGATAGATATAGCCAATTTATTAGTTATTTTACTTCGCCGGCGAATATGCTATTAAGAAGTACCGACTTTGTTGGATCCATTTGAAATATTTAAATGCTAAAAGAGAAACAGCATTCCAAATTATTTGAATGATATTGTTCCATCACTTTCACTTATCAAGAGAATTATATATAAATTTATCCGAAAAATTTGCAGAAAGTCCCACATATGCTTCTTTGCGGGCTGATAAACGCAACAAATTTGTAACGACTGTTATTTTTGGTTTTTTTATAGCGTTTTGAAATTAATTTTTTTTTTTTCTTTTTTTGAAACATCCAATACACTATGACTTTCTATTTTGTGTTTAAAAATAAAATATTTTGTTCAAGTACTTCTATACAATTTTTTCGCTATACTTGCTCTCATTTTCACGAACATTACCCAAAAGTAAAGAAACATACCTATTATATATAAACTGTCAGGGAGATTTTAAATTTACTTTGAAAGTCATTTTCTTCTTTTATATATTTAATTATTATAAAATTCAACAACATTATAGTGTAAAATAAAAGTTAATACTCACAGCTTCACACATTTATTCACCTTAGTTATTTAATCGACTTGCCATTTTACGTCTAAAAAGTCTTCAAGAAAGTCAATACATATAGAATCCTTTGATTTATCTAACTAAAATGATAACAAAGATTGCGTAATATCAAAGTTATATTTAAATAGAAATAGAAATTAATTTTAAATCACAACTTATGTCCGTAACTACTCAGCATAATTTTAAAATATTAAATTTTATATAATAGTTGTGGAAGCAAAGTTTGTATATAAAATAACAATTGTTAAAACCAGCAAAATTACCTCACAATATGCCAAACAATGTGAATCTCTTCTTTGAACATAATTAAACAAATGAATATAAAGAAGAAAACGCTCCTTAACGGAAAGACATGCCACATGTACAACACACTAACAACAAAAGCAACATAAACAATGGCAGCAAAAAAGAAAAACAATGCATTATCAACAGCAACGTCATCGACATCATATCCACACCACCACGAACGATATGCATAATTAAACATTTAACTTTATTTTTTAGAACTTCCAAGGGGATGGCAAATACTTAAGACCATGAATAAAAGAGAGGAGGTGGCGGCAACAAAAGTATTTGTAGCATTTTATGTGTGAAGATATCGAGCAGTTGTTGTGTCATATCTTTTAATTGCCATTTTCAATTAACACTTTATGCTGCAGATACACGCAGACAGATTTTTATGAACCAGCCGAAAGTATTCATATGACTTACATAAAAAAATACAAAAAAGCAAATAAATTTTTTTTATTTGATTAATAGACTTGAATATCTTATGATATTTTAGTTAAAAATAAATATTTTGGCACCCTCTCACTCTACTTGAGATTTCGTTTTGTATATGAGTTTAAAAGTCAAATGCAATAATTAAAAAAAATATAGAAAAAATTTTTGAAATTAATAAGTTAATTTGTAATTAATTCAAATGTGCGGTAGTCAATCATATCGTAAAATTTATTTTCTTGCTCAAACATTTAATAGGAATGTAAAAAAGTTTTTTTGAGTACAAAAGAACAGCCTTACAACAATACACGTGTAAACACATTTTATAATAATGCAAAAGGTTAACTTTAAAGGAATTATTTCTTTCAAAAAATAATACAAATAATAAAATAGTAATAACAGGGTAAAAACAAAACCAATAATAAAAATAAAAAACTACTATTAAAATAAGTGTGGCGAACTATTGAAAATAAAAATTATTGATTTTTATAAAATGATTGTGTGTTTAAAATTAGAAGTTGTAAATAATAAAAAGCTCAATAAACTAGAAGTGCTAATAACTTTTCAAAACGACTTCAATTGTTTTACACTTCCTATATTATATTATATTATATTATATTATATTGTATTATATTATATTTAAGGTATTTACAAAATTTCTAAAAAAAAATAAAAATTAACATTATTTTTTTAGAACATGAAGGGAATTAAAAAAATTTCAACACTGGAACGCTCTGAGTACCAATATACCTTTTGCTTACGAAAATGCTGTTACAGAGATCTGTTTAGTTTGTTAAAATTGTGCAAAAAAAAAGTCAAGTCGTTACTAACAATTCACATTGCGATTTGAAGAGAAAATAGGAGTCTTATGAAAATAAGAATTTCGAATTTTAATGCATCATATAGGATTTAAAATAAAGATATATGAAAGTATGAAACTCAGATAATTTGTATGCTCTTCTACATAAAATTAAGCCTTACACTAAACTAACATTTTAATCCTCAATAACTTAACGATAAGAGATATATCAAGTTATTAAAATGCGTGTTTTTGATCCTCATGTTTGTAGGGAGCAAATGAGGTTTATCTGTTCGCTACGATTTTTTTCTTTTGTTTGGTGTAATTTAACATTTCTTTAAGAATTTCTTCAATTTATAATCTGCCATAGAAACAGACTTTATTCAATTCAAGTTTTACACTTCGATCTGGTGCAGAAAATATTCACTTCTCTGTAAACTATATGACTCAGGATAATTTTTTCATTCAATTTTTTATTTCTTGTTAGAACTACAACGATTTTCACACAATAAAATGTGAACTATCAAAACTAAAACAAAACGGAATATTTGTCTTAAAAATTGTCAATTGAATTATACATTATATCCAGTGCTTTAAAATGTTTTTGATTTTAGCCCTTCTAAGCCCTTATAAAAGATTTAGGCGTTGTGGTTCCTTAAAGAAATCAAATTTTACCCTCGATAAAGCTTTAGTAGAAACTTGAACTCTTCTTTACTAGGGTTCATAATATGACTTTGCAATGTCTTTCATTTCTGTATGCTTCTTCCTTTAATCTAATTGTTAAAGAAATTGCACTTTTAAAGCACTACTTTAAAAATACTGCGAATATTTAACTAGTCAGTTCTCTGCATAAATAAACACAAAGCAAAAATGAAAAATTGTTATTTAATGATTTGATATAAAAACGAGAAACAAACCTTTTTATCGATAACTTTTAAGAGGCTTTTAACAAATATGGGTCAGTTTCTTAAGAGCTTCTTCTCTAACAACCATAAAATCTATGTGCTCTTGTTTGCCACTTTATATGCATTTTGTAGTATCGGGGCAAAAACAAATAAAAAAAAAACAAACATCAACAAGTTTGTTATTTTATTGATGCTATTAATTCTTTTATTTATTTTTTATTTGTCTTATTTACAATGTAATTTATTTATTTAAAAGTCTTGTTATAAATTTTAGTTAATGTATTTCATAAGAAAGTTTTTTAGATTAATTATATATGAAATTAGTTCTATTATCAATTTAAAATACCCACAATCTAATGTTTTTTCATTAAGAATGTAAATAGTCCACTTAAGACAGAAATATTTTGAGAGGTTTCTCCATTTGTTAATTGAAATTAAAGAGAAGAAACTATGTCGTGGGAAGTGGATTAGTTTTTTTCAAAAATATTTGTAGATACAAATTTGCTTTACTTTCTTTATATATTAATTTAACTACAATGTGGCAAACGGTGTTCTTTGTGTTTAACAAATTAATTGTATTAATATTTAATTTTAGGTTTGACTAATAATTTTTTACGCAATTTATTTTCTAAAATTTTATTGGAATTTATAAATTATATATATTTTTTGTGAAATTAATATTTTTTAGTTAAGTTAGCTGTTCATGAATAAATATGTTTTTCAAGAAAGTATAACTAAAGTTTTATCACTTTTCTTGTTTTGAAAATATTTCATTTTTTTGCTTTTGGCAGCAAACACTTAATATTAAAATTGTTTAAACTCAGGTTCAATAGTTTAAGGCTTGTGGTCGAGATTGGGGTTAATCTATGGGTTTTTATCATAACTAAAGAATAATATGTTGATATTATATTCATATTCATTAAATAATAGTTAGAAACTTCTATTTTAAATTTGTAGTTTCACTTTTTGACCTACTTATAAGATATAAATATGATTCACGAATTTTGGGACAACATAAAACAAACAAACATAAGAAAACATATATGTTCGATTCAAAAATTGTTGTAAGTGTGCTAGGTCGTCGGATTCCATAATAGTTTTAAACCGTTGTTGATATTTTCATGTTAAACTTTACAATTCGAAAAGGGTTTCACTTCCCTAGACACAAAGGGCGTGAAAGAGTTCTTAAAATCCGAAGTCAACTATACTGTTAAGAATCATCCATATTTTCAGCAAACGGGAACTTATATTCTTGGTTGAATTCTAATAAGTGTAAATCCTTCTTTCTTCTTAAAGGTTTTTTAAAAATGATAAATAAAAGAGCTATAAGAGCAAGAAAAACTGGTTTTGGGAGTTAACAATTTCTTTTTATATCGACAGGAATCCATGGTTTATTCAGATTGGAGTTTGTATATTCTAAATCTATGTAATATGGACAACTGTAGACAAGAGTTCAAAGAAATTACAAAAATTAAGGCTATCCTGAAATTTAATAAGACATTATGCGTGACTTACAAAAGACAATCAATGTAAGTTTACTTAAACCCTGTCTTATACAGTCTTAGCTTTGTATCACTTTGCATATTTTTTCTTAAATCAGCAGAATACTGACTTAAAGCTTTATTTATGATTCAATTGATAAGACATCATTTGGTAATACAAACAACACATCATTATTTATCTTAGTTCTTTTGACCAAATATTATTTCTAAAGAAAATGAATCATTAAATAAGCAAGTTTTTAAAATACACCCAATTCACGTAATCAAATAATAATCCTTAATTTTTGAGAAGAAATAAATTTATACCTCTTAAGGTTATTCAAGATAAAAGTTTTTTGATAAATCTTAAATTTCATTTAAATGACACTGGTCATAAGCATAAGGTGCTCCGGTTGGTTCTAGTTTGGGGGCTGTGTTAAGATCATAATATTGTAAAAATACATTAAAACTCTAGGTCTACCATCCAACATTCTGTTAGTTGCCCATACCTAACAGAAAACAAATAATAATACGCTTGTAAGTTTAAGTGATTACCATTACTGTTATTTTACTAATGGCATGCATTTATTTTAAAACCAACCACAAAGACTTCTACATGTTTTTGTATACGGTTGATTGTCTTTTTAGTTTTACAAATTTTGTTAAAAAACAAAGGTGACAACAATGTTTTCCTGCATTAATCCCCTGGATAACATTGATTTATTTTGAATTATTTAATGACACACACTAATTAATGACTTTTAAATGTTCGCAGTTTTGGTTCTCGGTAGACTTTATAAACAATTTTACCACGACTTTATATTGTTGCCTTTAGCTGGTTTCATAATATCTTCTTAATTTCAAATTTGTTTTTTTTTTTTTTTGAGTTTGTCTGTCTTGTCTTAATGTGAATTTATGAGGTTGTTATTGGCTAAAGTTTTTTATATTTGATAGTAGCTAAAATTTAAAATTTTTTTTTATTAAGGTTTGATGTTAAAACCAAATTCTTTAAAACTGTTTAAAAAGGTTCCAATATGTTCATACCTAAATTACTTATATATAATTGAAGGTTAAGTTTATGTATGTGACAAGTATTTGTTTGCTTCCTGAAGCAAAAGATAAAGGGAAGGTTGTTAAAATATGGATATTTTAAATAAATATATACTATATATAAGATATTCTTAATAATCATGTCAAAATACCCGTAACAAATGTATGCGAAACTATTGTACTTTTAAAAATTTATGCGAAATTTAAATTGTTTATTTTAAATACAGCAGCATTATAGAAAAGCGGCAGCCATTGAGTTATTCAAGCAAAAGTCGTTGAAGTATAAATCTGTCAAATTTAATGCGACCCACACATTACCTTATTGGACCGTTGTTAGAGCAATGATATTGCTTTGACGGCTGCATGCTATAAAATCTAATCCTACAAAATAATTTAGATTTAAAAACAAGCTGTCTTGTGTAGACAAAATTATTAGAAAAATAAAATGATGGTTTCTGTAAATTTAGTGAGCTAAGGAAGTTTTGTTTATATAAGAAGTATTTTGGTTCCTTTAAAGTTTAGAATAATATTCCTATTCGCGTAAGATTAAAATTAAACTATAGAATGTTGTATACGTCGAAGCTCATATCTGTAGTTTCATCGCCTTTTTATATAGTTCTCTTTGCGGTAAAAAGGTAAGTACCTTGAGACTGTATTGGACATTTGGAAATCCTTTTCAGTGTGCGCATGCTGATTTTTAAACGATTTTGTTTTTACTCTTGGACTTGCAAAATTTTCTTAAGATAGGCCATTCTGTAATCTCTAAAAGTCTAATTAACGCCTTCAAAATGGTGCAAGTTGTATTTTTAAACTATCAATTTAAAAGAATTTTAAATATTGGGTACAATTTTCAGCAAATTTTCTTGACTAAACAATAATTAGTCTGCAAAAATTCTTTCCTTTTGTTCTTTCGAGAAACAATAAAAGAGCAAAACAACAATCAAAGATATTTTTGAAATAAATTGTCAGAAAATTAGCGCACTAATGATTATATTAATTACCCCATGTGTTGGGTGCTCAGTGCAGGCATTTATTATACAGTTTTTTCACTTGAAGAATTAATCATTAAGAAAAATTCACACAAGTGTGGAATAAAAATAAAATCTTAAGACTTCGCAGTTCCAACATCAAAATCTTAACAGCAAAAAGTGCACTCTGCTTTTAATTTATTAATTTTTTGTTTTTATTTTGGGTGAAATAAATGAAGATTGTCTTAATTTTCAGTAACAAAAACAAAAACAAGAGAAGAAGACATGGCGTACAATTGATTAATTTACGAGTTTTATAAACGAGCCCTTGTAAAATTATTTACAGATTAAAGTTAAAAGTATTTTTATGTAAACAAATTTCACTTGAATTATTTGTTTTTATTTTTTCTGTTTCCTTGATGATCCTTACAACCCGAAGTAAAAAAATTTATTTCTTTAAAAAGCTTCTTGGTATTTTTAATCATTTGTTATGTCAAACGAATAAAATTAAAAATTGCAAAATAAATTGTAGTAGTAGCAAACAACTTTTCTGATTTAATCACTACACACATATTTAAATTAAATTTTTACAGTAATTAACGTTAAGTTATAAAAAAAAATTTTTGCAATGTCGAGCAAAAAATTATCTCATTTGGAACATTTTTTGAAATCTGTGTACATACATATATAATAAAATAGTAATGGGGTCAATTCTTTACATGAAATATTTTTTGAAAATTTGGATGTTGGTGTAGAAAGTAACCGATATGGAATAAAAAATACCTATTTTTGGAAATATTGTCTCTCAGACAGTGTTCGCATCACGTAAAAACTGCTGGAAAAATTTTTATAATTTTAATAAAATTTTGGCAGTAGGCTTCTTAAAATCTTGGTTCGAATATTAAATACTTTTTTCATAAAAGTATATCATTTCGTAGAGAAACTAGAGATACAAATGTGAAGTCACCCAATTTTATGGTACTAGAACAGTTGTCAAGACATTTTATTTTCGCATATGGAAAGTTTTTAACACTGTTTACAGAACTCTACAACAAATTTTTAAAAAATATTTTTCTAAATTTTAATTTTAGGAAAATTAGAAATGATACGGAGATGAAGTTTTTCTGCTTTGCTAGTTAATAATATTGTAGAGGCACATTTAAATTTTCTTTAAAATATTTTATCTCGAGCCCTAAACATACTCTCTGCCTCAAATAGATGCCAGAAACAAAGTATATAACAAAGTGCATGCAAATTTATAGTTATGTGTTAAAGTATTGGTGACTCTGACAAACATTTTGATAGCTGACGGCTAACAGCCAAGTAAAGACAGAGCGTTAATCCACAGAAAAGACTAAGTA
Organism: Cistogaster globosa; assembly: GCA_937654795.1. Classification (NCBI taxonomy): domain Eukaryota; kingdom Metazoa; phylum Arthropoda; class Insecta; order Diptera; family Tachinidae; genus Cistogaster; species Cistogaster globosa. The sequence continues at coordinate 109,983,880 of OW569404.1, read as the reverse complement.
ATTCGATAATAGTTTTTCGAACAATCGAAAAATCGTGACAATGTGGAGCTCTTATATTAAGCTACAGGCACACTCCATAACTATAAAGCTATCGTTTTAATATGTTCTGTTTCGTAAATTCAATAAAATTCATGTGGAAAATAGTTTGCGAAACAATTCGACTAGTGCAGGAAACGTTTCGATGTACAGAATTGGACTCATGTGGCAGATAATACATGTGTAATTTAACACCATATTGTTTTATTGTTATTGATATCAAATATCTTGGCAGTCCAGGTAAAATTTTTAGTATATTGACCTTCAGCATTACACAAACGTTAGTGAACCAGCGCACCGAAAAACACACTCGAAGCCGGAAATACTTTAGGGCGTCATTAGGCAACAAACGAGGTTGATTCCACTCTTAAATATTGAAGTCAGAAAACAATAGAAAACCTAATATAAAAAATTCAAACCGAAAAATATTTTGCATTCAAATACTGCGTTCAAATACTTTAAATCCAGAATCACCGCATGGTTATATTCAGTTATGCCAAAAACTACCAGAAAAAAAAACACATCGTGCAAAAGAAAGGAAAACGAATTTTAAACGCCTGGCATGCTTTTTCTTTTCATAGAATAAATAGCTATACCTAAAAACAACTATCCAAATTGTAGAAATCTTAACAAAATCGGACACTCTTCCCACATTTTATGGTTTTTTTATGTTAAAGATAATTTAAAATTCTGTACTGCAGAACTAATAAAATCCTTGCTAAGATTCTTTTGAAATTGTTTACAACCATTATCAATTTTGACATTATATTTTAAACAAAAGAAATATGTTAAGTTTTCAAAAAATTAGCATTCCTCGTCCTTCTCATAGAGGTAACTGAAACGAAAAATTGTGAAAATAAGAGAAAAATGTCAACCTGAAGATTTGGCGCCAATAGATCTTGATATCTTATCAACGGCGTCGCACAGAAGCACCAAGAGTTTAAATTCACACATGCAATAAAGATATAAAAAACTCGTGAGTAAAAATATCAGGAATTAAATGGCAGGCCATCAATTGTTGTCTGCAGGAATATTTACTGTGTGTCTGTGTGTTGGATTGTGATGGACCAAAACAAATGCACTTAAATGACACATGTAACGAAAAAGGGAACGTAGACTGCCATCAGCATGAATTGTTTTTGTAGCTGTCATTATGCAACGTTGCAATAAGAAAGTAAATTAAAATACAGAGTATCCTTTTAAAGATGTTGTTAGTTTTTTTTTTCGTTTTTATATGTGATATTTTGAGTACTATTTTTCTTAAGTACTTTCATGTATAAAAGATGTATGTCAAGAGTTCAATTATTTAAAAGTAAAAAGAAAATAAAACAAAAAACTTAATGACATCAACTGAGTAAGTGATATTATTTTTCACTTGTTTTCCAACAATGAGATAAATAAAAAACTTTATTTTTTCAGAATATCTTACCTTCACTTCATTGTTTTCTGATTTAACCCTTTTGTTTTATTAAATTGTTAAGCATAGATTCAAGTCTGGAGCAATGTATCTATACTGAAATTGAAAAAGTTAAAGTTAAAATGTGGCAGCTAGCATCTGGCCGTTATACAAAAATGCTTTCGAACCCTGCTTTGTGATAACACCCTGTGTAAGTTAAATTTGGACTCTTCTATGAACCGTACCAGCCAAGTGGGGTATAAATTTGTGTTAATTTTGAAATACTTTGCTATATACAGAACTATGTGCTCTTCTCCAAGATTTGATCTAGCCTAATCAAACCTTTTTAAATTTAGGAATCTTTAAGAGATTTCTCGTTTGATCCATAAACTTTGTTTCAATTTTTTCAATTGAAATATGAAATGCAGAAATTTTTTTTCAAGCGAGATTATGTGGACAATTTTATTTTATGTAGAAAACAATGAATTTACGATTTAAGATATAAAAACCAAATGTTACCTCAGTTAAACTTAATACAATATCTAATTAAAAAAAAAAAAAACCTCTTTCTCTTAAATTTTTTAAATTAATATTTTACGTTAACATGTGTAATATAAATTCTTTAAAATTACCCATCGTGTTTTATTATTTTATGACCTCTGAATGTTAAAAAATCCACATGTGTTCTAAATTTCTAAAAATTCATTGTATTTGCTTTAGTTACCTTTTTTGGAATTAAATTTCGAAGGTATAGTAAAATAGTTCAGCAAGATTTTATCAAACAGATACCAAGCCCGTAATAATATCAAATGATCCAACAGGCAATTAAAAAAAGGGACAGAAAAACTGGCAAATAATGAAGAATAAAAAAAAGAGCACATACGGAAATGAAAGTGGAACAAATAATAATATATTCCTATGTATGTAATATTTGCTTGCTTGTTTTTCTTTTTTACATCTTAAAACAACATAACTAATAAAATATTATTTTTAATAAGTAAAGAAAGAACAGCAGCAAGTATGATAAAATAAATTTAATACTTTAAAGCATATCTCATCAGTAGTAGTGTTCTATTATTTCAAAAATGTAAGCCACCTGGATTAAAAAAAAAATTAAATTAAAAATATAAAAAGGATTATAAATTTTTATGAACACGAGGGCAGTTTGAGAGTTGAAGAAGCTTGCCATTTATATAACCAACCAATTTTGTTGATTAATTAGTTAAGGAAGAATCTAATAGGGAGTTTTGTTATTTTTAAGATAAGTTTTATTTAGCAGTAAGTACTTCAATTTCAATGCATGCCCGTTTATTTTTTTTTTTTTTGTTGTAAAATCGGGAGCATTCCAATGGTTTATAATTCAAGGTTGTTTCAATATTTACGCAAAAAACCTACAATTGCCATAATCAGCATCAACAATGTCTTTAAACAATTAAAAAAAAATTTAAAAAAAAGACGTTGTAAAATAACTTCTTACATAGTTTTACGTGCCCTGGCAATAGTTTACTCATATGATTGAAAGCCGTTTTTTATATAGTGCGAAAAGTCTTATCCGTTAGTATACGGAATTCAAAGACTTATCGCGCCGAAGATTGCATTGTACAGGATAGTGTGACATGGCTTCACTAGACGCGGTAAGGCTAGGCCACTCTCTTGCTAGGCCTTTTCTCCGCAAACATTCTTCTTCTTATAGAATTCCTGCTGCACTACACCTTTAAAAGGCTTCATTCCTCTTTAGAAAAGCTGTCTAGCTGATCTTTTTGCGAAAAAGCAATATCTTCAAAAATGTATGGGTAGAAGAATAACCAAAAGGCGAAAATTTCTTTAAAAATTGAGACGGTCATGCTATGTAAGCGAGGCCCTTAAAACGCTAATGGAAACGGTTTTGAAAACCTGAAATGAAACGGTTTGAAAAACCTGAAATGACAATTTTGGAAGCAAGCAAAAATTTTCAATAAAAGCCAACTAATAGGATGGCAAAAAAAAGTTCTGCATCATTAAATACGATCAGCTAATGGACTTATCGTTTAAAATAACATGTAAGAGTTCAAATTAATCGTGCTTTCCATCTGAACAAGATGCCACTGCGGACCGCAATCCAAGGGCTTCAGTTATGAAGGATTAAAAAGGGGTATTTTACTGTTTTTAAAGGCATGAAATTAGTCACCATAAACGTACACATCGTAACAATTGTACGGAATGAAGAGAATTTTTTGAGGAAAGATCTATTGCGTTACCACTATTTTTTATACTATCCTTTCTGTTACTTAAGTTATAAAAGTAATTTAGTCATACCATTTTTCACATGTTGCGCTGGAGTCTATCTTTAAATTTTAATAATAAAAGTAATACAAAAATGCATTGTCTGCTTAAGTTTAATATATGTTCCAAAAACAAAGCACGGGATAAAAAGGGGTTTGAACACAAACTTGAAAAAAGTTTTGAAAAAACGAGAGTTTAAACTGGATAAATGTATTGATATATAGAATATCAGAAAATTTTGAAACCAATCAATAAGTGCTTGGGAATCGCTAATTTATTCTCATGCTACGAATTTTGGGTTTTCAAATAAGGTTTAAAATATTTGAATTAGCTATAATCACAATAAAAAAATTTAGAGTTGATAAATGGTAATTTGAGGTAAGAGGAATAAATTAACAATTCTTAATCTCAGTAAAAGGCTGAATAAAATATAAACACTCAATCAACTTACCATCTAATTCTCGAAACTCTGTAACAGCTTTTACATTAAAAAAGTTTTTATATGATCAACCAACACTTGTCATACTACCCTCGTAGGCACTTGTTTTGATTGTTTTGCACTTTAAGGAGATCACATTTCACATTTTCAGGTGCCAACGATAAGAAATCTAAATACTTAAAAATCTTGTTGCTTAGTTTCCACATTGTGACGAAATAAAAGAGCACTCAGTGTGGTCTTTATTTTATAAATTATTACATTTATTTTTTAAAATTTTTTGTCTTCGATGTTTTTTATTTCTTTTAACAAATGCGATAACAATTAAGTTGATTGTAGAAGAATCTTACATTATCCAGTATTGATGTACGTATTAGATACAAGTAGTTGGAAAGCAAAAGATGAAGATTAATGTGCTGCATGAATCAATGATAAGAAATAGAGAAAAAAAAAATATTTTAATGTTTAAACAAGACTGCTAACAAAAGTTATAAACCAATTTATTGTTGTAAAGATGTAAAGGTAAATAATTAAAATGTTTTAAAATATAGGAACAATAACCGGTAGATGTAACAATTCTTAAACATGAGTTTAGGTTGGCAGTAAAGCATTTGGAGAATCTAGTCATTTAACTTATTGACGTTTATAATTTATTCTTATAAATAATATGTAAATTAGCCCTATTGCATTATATTAGAATACCGAATATATAACTTATCTGTCTATTTAAGTAGGATAATAAAATAAATCTTTCACAATCTCTTCATCAAAATCCTTAAGTAAATTTATGACAGTTGATTAAGGAAAGCGTGAGCCACGTCTTCTAGAATATCGGAAACGTAAAAAATAAGCAAACATAAAAAGTTTCACCTAAAGCAAGACAAGAAGACAAGAAAATATTATATATTTTACCAAATACTGGCTTAATACATTTCACTGTAAAAAGACACCACCAAAAACCACGAACGTAATAGTTGAGCTGAGACTTTATGCTCAATGAAAAGCAAAATTATAGCTGCTAAAGTTTAAGTCTGAAAACATTATTTATAAAAATTTAGTGCAATTGAAATGAATTTTAGTTTTCAGTATATGATATAAAGGTTCAGTCTACATTTGCAATTTCTATATTCTTAGTCATAATAAGTTCATGTGCTTAGAAATTGAAGTCCTTTACTGGCTGGAATAATTGTATAAAAAAAAACTAATTTGCCGCTTTATTCAGGCTAGGACTAGGATCCATGAGCTGCTGCTCACCTGCGGAGTAATGATTTTAACCCAAAAATATAAATATATCTTTAATTTAAAAACAAGTCTTAAAAAATTTTAAATTCGAACTAATATCAGAAATTGATGACGAGGCCTTTTTAAGGGGCTAAATGTAAAAGTTCTACCTTAAGCTCTTTTATAGGAACATAAGGTTTCAATACTTTTCTGTTTCAAAATCACAGCTTAATTTTCATTTTACACTTGTCATTTTAAAAGCTTATAATCTTTTTAACCGACTTACTCAAAGAACAAAGTCATTTCTGAACCGATTTTAAAAGTTTGTATTTAAAAATTATGGTTATATTTCATTGATTGCGTCATTAAAACAGGTCATGATTTTAAAAATACTGCATTCTGATTTTAAAGTGTCTTAAGAGCCGTAAAGGGCACCGTTTAAAAATTTAAAAAACTGCATACCACTAAGGTCCCAACACCAAAAAAATAAATAAATAATTAAAATAAGTAAAATAAATTTAAAAAATAATTAGTGTCTTTACAGGTGACGTAAAATTTCCAATATAGATATACTCTTGAAAATCGGACAGAATGCAGATTACTAAGACAGCAATAATAACAATTAATATTCAAAATAAGAAATTAAAGGGTGTCACAATTGTTCATTTAATTTATCTGGCCCTACTTTTGATGATGGTTTAAATTAATAAACAACCTTCTAAGTCCTCTATAGTAACCAATTAAAATTTTCTGATTTATTTTGCCAAATTTCTTAACAGACAACGAAAACTTACAAGGAACCTGTTTTGCTAAGTCTGCTATAACATCAGGTAAGCATATGAATTTGGGAAATATAGGATGTTTCTTTAGTCGAATTGTCTATTTTTAAGTCGGTTTCATTTTGCAAGAGTTTTTATAAGAAGTTTAGAAAGCAGTTTTACTCTAGTTGAGAGTACAGAATTTACCATTTGGACCTTAAATTTCATTTGAATCCTGTTTTTAGAAGTGTGATACTAATGATAGCCATTCATATGCGTTTTTAGCATAAAGACTAAACGTATTCAATAACAGAAACCCATACAGAAAACATAATAATGCATTTTTATTATATAAGAAGTATAAGATTATAAATATTTTTTGGAAAGATAACTAACCAGATCTTTAAAAAATCAATTTCTTATTTTGTTAATTTAGTCACATATTTCTTACCTAAAGCTGTGTGAGATCACTGTATTAACTACTATTTTTTTAATTTATTGAAAATTACTATTTCCATTTCTTTTTCCTAAAGTGACAGACACATGTCATGTGCATATTTCCTTTTCAAATTTAACAAGATTTTCGTGGAGCACATGTCCTTGTTATCCTACACCAGGTCCCTAAATTAAAGTGCTTTGGCATTTTAGAAATAAATTAACTAAGAAACCGAAAATTTTGAAATTTAACACGAGCATACATTTTGTTTTCCTTATTCTGTTTTATATTGTTTGCTTAAGGAAAAACAAACATTAAGAAAAAACAATGTCTTACAAGTATCAACATAAAAATAGCGCCAGAGTTAAAAAAGAATTCCTTTTGTGTTTTTAATGAACTCTCACTATTTTAATAAAGGAAACATTTACACACAAAATATTTATCTTAGGTAAAGATTGACAAATGTACTTGAGAGAACAATGCAATGTGTTCAAGAGGTACAAGTAAGTAAACAAGCAACATCACGAGATAATGGAAAATATTAGAAAATCCTGAGTATTTATATTTTAAAATTCAAGCATACTTAAAGCATAACCATTAAATGGTTAGGGAGTCTGCAAAGAAAAGGATAATGTAAGATTCAGTCTAAATTCAAGTAAAATTAAGAAATTTATTAGAAAAAAATTTTAATTCGAAGAAAGACTTATTCACCACATATGATTTTTTCTTAACATACGCATCATTGCATCTTTGTAACTGTTTTAATATATAATATTTTTTAATTTTTTTTAACGTTTCAGTTTTGTGTAAATCATTTAATAGGATTTTTTTATTCAACTTAAAAACAATTGATTATAAAAGTTGTGGATGCTTTACGATTTGCCTGACTAAAACATGAATTTATAAACAATAATGATCTTTTGTCTTGCAATTTGATATAGAAGGGAAGTTTTTGTTAATAAATAAATTGCTTTACTTTAAACACAATTCAATTTCGGTATGTCAAGAGATTTGAACATTGTAAAATTACACACAATGAAAACAAAATATTAAAACAATGGCTCATTATTAATTTGAAAAACATTCAACGACTCTAGTAATGCATGGACTTAGGCCATTGTTTCCAAATAACACACTTTAATTTAGGGATTTCCTGTACCCAGCCATTAATATGTGTTTGTTGTTGCTTTTTTGAGATCAGAGCAAATGTGATTTAATTTTTCGCACCACTTTTAAAGGGATTATTTCATGTGAGATTATTTCAGGTAACAGAAAAAGTAACACTATTTGAAATCAAACAAATTAGCCGAAATTGGCAACATAATATTTTTCCAGGGCAATGTATAGAAACATTTGCACGAGCTCATGTTTCGCCAAAAAAACATTTCATTTTAGTTGGTTTAAACATTCTAGTTGCTTAAAATATAAAAATCAGCGTCAAACAAAATGAAATCTCTTGTGACAAGAGTTTTCAAAAGGGAAAGTTGATTATATTTTAAGATAACTAAGTAGCTACCACTGTTGTCAGCGTAGTTTTTTAAGCTAACTGTTTAGACTTTGAGAACTTTTTCAGATTCTATAATCTATTTTATTTCTTTGCTATGCCCTTGTTTGTTTTCAGAATATCATCGGGAAAGTGAAAAAAAGAAAAGGATGAACTTGACTTGATTACGATTGTGGCGACTGCCAGGTAATGGCAGTATATAAAGTGCAAACAAAAAATTCGTTCGTCTTGATATTCGAAACACTTGAGTCTAATACGAAACTTTAGAAAAGAAATTGTAATAAACTAAATAATTTCCCACTTTTCTTCGAAAAATATAAATACCTAAAAAAGTTCTGGGTGCTTTTTTGCCTTTATAGCAACTTTAATTACTTATCACTTATTTTTTTTTCTATTTTTTTTTTTTTTCGTTACCAAGAAGAGGTGAACTTATGACCTTCTGCTTGAATAAAACGCAAGCACGTCTGTGAACACAATCTACGCGGTTGTTCAGCACGTATAACCTTACTTTTCTTTTTCAAACACAACACATTTACTTTGCTTTTTGAACTAAAATCATATTAAAAATTATTAACCCCACTCACGGACAGCAACAATAATAGAGTTTACTGCCGCAAATATGTAAAGAGTTGCTTACTTTATTTCTTAATATGATGATGATGATAATGATTTAAATAATGTAAGCGATTTCGTTGATGCAGGCATTAATTTCCACTTAGTTTCTGTAAATTAAGTGAAAAACTAAAGGTTATTGACTAAACTAAAGGTTATTGACTAAACTAAAGATTGGTATAAACTTTTTCATTAGATTCTTTAGAACAAATTTTTGGAACCGTTAGACAAACCGAATTTTTTTAGGAAATACAAAATAAATATACATAAATTTATCCATTTAATAATTTAACAACTAACTAAAAATCTATAAAACTTGTTATTATATTTGTAATGAAACAATAAGTTTTTCAGCACATACTCTTAATAGATTTTATGAATGTACATTGTACATGCGTATTTGTATTTATAGTTTCACTAATTTTGTCTACGCAAATTGTCAGACGATTTTTTTTTGTTTACTAATATAATAACGTTGAAATGATAAAAGGGTTTGTTTCCTAAAACTTTTTAAAAGAAAATACCAATTGATAAAATTAATAATTTATAACATCCGCTGGTACCTTCTCCTCACTGTAACTACTCCCAGTGTTGAAATTTTTCTTATCAGTAGAGCCCCAGTGTGGTGTCAATTTACTCAATCTGTGTCATAGTCTTTAATTGTCATTTTGTTTATGTTCTGCATTGTATAATTGTGTAAACAAATACTCTTTTCTTTTATTTTTTATTTTTTTGTTTATTTAATAAAGGTTTTATTAAGATTTAAATGTCAATTAATCATTTTGTTCTTTTTATTATGTTTATACGATTGAATTTTTATTACTCTGATACATTACTGTTTATATTAAAATTCACCGAAAAAGAAAATATTTCTGTTAAAATAAAACAAATATTAAATGTTTATTTTAATACTCGTATTTTGTTAACATTAGTTTAATTTTAAAGGAATATGGGTTACTTTTGACACCTAACGTAAGCACTTTTTTGTGTATATCGATTTATCGCCTCGGAATTATTCATCATTAAGAAGGCGTAGCATTTGTTGAAAGTTTTCTTTTTTCTTAATTTTTACTAACGAATTCTGTTTTCATAATTTAATAAGCTTAAAAGTATAAAAGTCAAAATAATTAAAAAAAATAATGTATTTTTTACAACTGGCTCAAATTGTCCACCTATTTTTTTAAAACAAGTACACGTTCTTAACTAAAAACTTGAAAGTTTTTAAATCTTATTCTATTAGTTAAATATTAGACATTAAATGTATAATAAAGATTTAGTTCTTTACATAAAACTTGACTAAATTTAATATTTTTGCTTTAAAATAAGATCACTGAAAAAAGTTTTAAAGTTAGTGCTAATTTTTTGCAACTATTAGCACTTTGGTAACTATTAAAGCTCTTCTACATCTTGGCATTATTTTAATAATCCCATTATTATAATCAAGGACAAACATTTAACTTTTATGTTAAATAGTTTCCACCGTGCTAAAGTTTGTTGTGAGAACGATGCCAAAAGTCTTATTAGTACCGGCTAATTATAGTACCAAAAAGTTATAGCAACGTAAGTAAAAAGTCATCTTATCCTTTTTGTGTAAGTATTTTTAATATTCCTAGTAGAATAAAAAATATAACATTTTAGTTATTTCTGCAATAATAGTAAGTTTTATATAAATTGTGAGAAAAATAGTTAGGAGCTCAAGCTACATACGAGGGCTGCTCTATATATTTCTGGCCTAATAGTGAAAATGCGAATATTTATAATCAAAAATGGTTTTATTGTTTTTCAAAGTTGTCGAAGCACTTTTTTCACTCCGATTGAGACACCTCTAAAACATTGTTTTTGAACACTTTAACAGCTACTTCTGGCGACGAAAATCGTTGACCACGCATTTTTTTCTTGATGTGCGGAATCAAGAAGAAGTCATTAGGTGCCAAGTCAGTGCTGTACGGTAGAAGACCCATTAATTCGACGTTTTGGCCGGTGAAAAACGCACTGGTTTGAGCCGATGTGTGAGAGCTCGCATTGTCGTGGTGAACAATGATTCGTCTTCTCTTGTTGGTTTTTCGAATTTTTCCGACGACTTCAGGCAAACAAATTGTAGTGTACCACTCAGAAGTGACCGTCCTACGTTGCTCAAGCGGAACAGTCGCCACATGACCAGTTTTGCCGAAGAAACAGGCGACCATTTGCTTCGAAGTGCTTCTTCCACGAACAACTTTCGTTGGATTTTGCTCGTCTTTGAAGAGCCACACGGTCGATTGTTGTTTCATTTCGGGCTTATACGCATAGATCCATTATTCGTCATCTGTGACGATCTTATAAACGTCTCTTGAAGCACCGCAATCGTATTTTTGCAACATTTCTTTGCACCAATCGACACGAGCCTTTTTTTGAGCGACTTTCAAATTGTGCGGGATCCAACGAGAACAAACATTTTTGACGGCCAGGTGTTCATGCAGTATCGAATGTATGCTGGTGGAAGAAATGTGCAAGGATGTCTCTATCTCTAGGTATATCGCATGTCGATCTTGCATTATGAGTTCACGCACGGCATCAATGTTCTCTGGCACAACAGCCGTTTTTGGACGACCTTCACGGAATTCGTCTTTGAGCGAGCTTCGGCCACGATTAAATTCATTTTACCAATATTTCACAGTGCTATAGGATGGTGCTTCATCGCCATACAAAGATTTAAGTTCATCAATGCACTCTTGTCGTGATAATCCACGTCGAAAGTTGTGAAAAATGATGGCACGAAAATGTTCACGAGTTAATTCCATTTTTTCTATATTAATTTTTTTAAGTCACTGTAAACAACACAAATAACGGTCGTACGTCAAAACGTTTTGAGTACGATTATGCTTAAAAATGACAAACTTTCTAATGGAAGTGTCAGATTGCACTTGGCAGCACTCAGTGTTGCAAGGCCAGAAATATGTATAGCAGCCCTCTTATAATTATCAAGATTATTAATTTTAAAATTAGTGGCGGGTGCAACAAAAATGTATACATAACTACAAAAAAATATTAAAATATATATTGACTTAATAACAAAGTTGGAAAGTGGAGATACTTTTGAATATAAAAAAATTTAAGAGTAAGAAAAATGAATTTTGCTATTGTTATATTTAACCTACGATGACTTCAAAATTATTTTAAGTAAATATGTTGCTTATGTACAGGATTAAAAGCAGCTTTTTAAACTAAGGCAAACTTTTATTTAGACCAATTTGTTGAATGTGGTTTAACAATAAAAGGCCAACAATATAATTTACACAATAATAAAGTTGAATCGGTTAAAAAACAATTTCTGATTTTCTGTTTGCGAGGTTTATCATGGCACTCTGAATTTCATTTTCCACCCTACTGCTGCAGACTAAAATTAATCAGGTTGCCAACGCTAAAAATTCGCAAAACTTAATTGTAAAATTTCAGCAGAATGCCTTATATCCGTTTTAATGTTCCACATCGTTTAACCCAATGCTCTCATCAACTTTTTTTACACTTTTTCCGCAATAACTACTCAAACGCAAATACAATTAGAAGACTTTATAAAAATTTTAATAGCTTATGCCAAATAATTATTTATTATCGTTAAATGTTTTTAAGCGAAATATAATTGTGAATTGAAATAACTTATTTTTGTTCAAAAAGGAGAAACACATCTTATAGTCTGTAAGGATTTAATCTATACACTAATTAAATAAACAAATAAAATAAAAAATCAATAAATAAACAAGGAAACTTCTCCACATTATCACTAATTTATAAATCAAAAAATTTTTTTATTGATTTTTTCTAAGATTTTTAACAACAATACAATTTGATTTTTTTTTACTTAATAATGATAAACCAAAGATCACCACATTATGAAATGTTGTATCATAAGTTATGGCATTTAATAATTATCTCGCAAAGAAACAAAATATTATACTTTTTATTTACATCCTTTGGATGATATATGTATTTATGTATGTGCAAAAAAAATGTAAAACTTATCTGTTCAAAACCAAATAACCAACTTTGGATTGTGTCAATCAATAATATATTAAGCTTTTTTGTAAGAAACATCACCACAGTGCTAAGTGAAAAAGTTGGAATCTTAAACACCATTAAGTCTGACAATTTCATTTTATTGAAATATTTAAATTATAAACTATTTTAAGAATTTATATCAGGAAAGTAAAACAAAAAAAAAAAAAATAAATAAATAAATAAATAAACTAAATCCTTTGAGACACAGAGTTCAAAGCAAATAAAAATTGTCGCCCTTATTTTGTAAAAAGGCATGCTCATCAGTGACATTCCCCACAATATAATACAATGACTTCGTTTCTTATTCTTGTCTTCTTATTGTTATTTACTGCAGTTTTATAATAAAAAACTCATTTGAATGGTGTGGATTAAACGACACCCCATGGTTTAATCGATGATGATTTCGATGATCTTTTGCTTAACAATAAAAAACCTTTGCTTTCTTTTTTCGCCATCACCATCATGAATGAGAAAGAAAAATCTACAAGATAGCCCTTTTCTTTATGGAACTCAAAGTAAATATTTAAGAAAGAATATATAAAGCTGCACTGGAAACAGTTACAAATTAAATGCGAATATTTTTTATTTGTTTGTTCATATTGGTTTACATTAAAAAATTTTTTATGAATTTTTTTTAAGTTAATATTATTTTTATCGCCAAATTCTTGTGGACGCATGCAACAGTAACAATTGTTTTATGAAAAAATAAACATTACAATTACAACATCAGCCATAAACCGCTCAAATAAGGACTGTTATTATAAGTTACTAAAAGTGAAAGTTAAGCACTTATAGACCATTTTGTCGAGCATCTTATTAAACATTAATCTTAAAAACACCAATAAGACAAAGTTCGGTTGTTCAGACTTTTAAGTTGTCCCTTAATCTTGTCATGCAGCGTACAGGACAACTAATTCTTTACAATTCATTTTTTCAGAAATATACTTGATTTGGACGTACCAGTGGTTAAACATAGTTTTAAACAATTTTTTTGTTGTAGGAAAATGTGCCAATTTACGTGGAAAACTAGTTTATTTTAGTCATCTCATCAAAGGTTATCAGGTGTGTGAGGTCTCCTATGAGTCTTTAAAATTACTTTATTCGATTTTAAAGATTTAGAAAAATAAGGAAGAGTGAGTCGAACAGTAAATAATTTAACTCAAATAAAACGTGAATAAAATTTGTAAAAAAATTCATAATCTGTTTTTGCACATAATTTCCGTAGGCTTTCCCCATGATTAATGGGTAAATACCGATAACCTCTTTATTTTAAATTATCACATGTTAGTAATGAATACAATGTTGCCGTTTCTAACTTCTTCTAGTTAACCTGAGAAAGATTATAAAACCGGCACTTTGGAATTTTGGAAAATTCGTTTCTTAAATTTAAAATTTTTAAAGAACAAAATTTTAAAAACCGCATTAACCCAGCAGTCTTATGGCCGCTACAAAGAAAAGCGTTGTAAAAAAATAATATCATGTCCCCTATTTCATGGACATGCACTTATTGTTGGAATGTTTAAAGTTTTTTTAACGCTATTTTTGGGAAAGATTTTTGAAATCAAAGGACCATTGGATATTTCTTTTCATTTGTACTTTTGCTTTTTTATTCTCTTGGCTTTTCTTTTTTTGTTTTATTGCTTTGGTTTTCTGGAATAGTAAGAGTTTTTTAATAATAAATTTGTACTATTTTGCTTTTTCTTTGGATTTTGTGCTTATGTTTGCTTGGCTGTTTCTTGAAATTCTCAATTCGTTAGCATTTTAAATCATCCAAATCTGAATTTTCTCTATAATAAAAAATTGATAAAAATTTTTTAACTCTGTAGTTTTTGTATGAGTGTCAAGCTGACCAATTTTCAAATGATAAAAAAAGTATATTCTCGTATTTGGAAAAATACGCCTGAAAAATTGGTGTTTATTTCAGAATCAATTGTTGCTCTAAAAAGCGTCTAAGGAGTCTAGAAAAGTCGGCCATATACGATGGATATAGAATTTGAAAATTTGGATCGAGATAATAGCACGATTAATTAAAAGTATAAAAATGATTTGGTTTGTTCATTTTTAGTTTGAGAAAATCTCTTCTTACATATTTCTAACTCATGTATGTCACATATGTATGTCGAAAAAGTAACTTTTAAAGTTCCGTCAAAATTTCTCTTTGGTTACTATTAATTAATAATTCCCTATCGCATATATGTATATACATATATTATGAAGTTAAAAGATATTTTAAAGAAAGTACCGTGTTAAGGCAAAAACCCGCAAAAACCTTTAATCTTATTTAATCACAAAAACAACTTTATTGTTTTCGATTTGGTTTTTCTTAATTAAACCAATTTATTTTACGTGAAAAAAGCCAACAGCGAAAAAAAGTAAATTATACGTTGGATTGTTTATAATTCGCTCTTATTACACTATCTTTGCCACGTTTTATTGTTTTAAGATGTAATTCAAGTCAAATTGGTTAAATATTCAATATGCAAAATTATAACAAACATCTGCTTAAGCTTAATCATAAAAATAATAATCCTTAAATATTGATGAATAAAATTAAAATTAAACGTGTTATGCCTCTCAATACTCTAATTTACATATTTATTAAATAAATAAAAACAACACACAAAGAATTTAGCTGACGAAACAACGTTAAACTTAATTAAAAAGATAATAAAAAAAACGTTGCGAAAGGCTTAAGCTTGTAATAAAAAATGAGGCCATTTTCCCAAATTACACTTGAGTATATAGAGTTATGTATTAAAAAAAAAATACTAATAAATTTTTATGGGATATTGGCTGCTTAAGCTTTTTATTGACAGTTAAAATTTAAAAGTGGGTTGTAGACATAATATAATTTAATTTTATTATATTTGTTTCAACATTTTTACATGTGTAGTTTTAATCATAAATATAACGATACCGTAGTCGCTATTATAATACGAGGAAGTTATAGAGCAAAAAAAAAGCTTCTAAATATTGTGAAAAACTTTTTATTATTTAAAAGCAAACGGCTTCCCTAACTGGGCCTTTTATGTCTCCCTTCCATCCTCCATTAATATACGCAAGCGATTCATGTCAACCTCACTCTAATTGAGTCACGTGCTATCATAATTTTTAACTCTATAATTTATTAACTTCGGACTGTGTGCTGGTGATTGTTAGCCTTTTTTTGTATAACCGAGTCCTTTTAAAAATCCTAATATTTTTCTCAGATCTCACATGGCATGAAAATTTATGAAAGCCAGTGGCAAACATTCATACAGTATGTTTCCTACTGTATCAGTATCTTGCAGGCACAGTCTACAAGTATCATCTTCTTTGATCCCTGACTAGATTATTCTCAAAATGTCAGTGACATGTCATAAGCCCAGTTATCTAAAGGTATTTCTATTATTTCTGGCGCTCAAACAGCCTTTTGGCGGCGTTCGTGCCTTTCTGTTAAGCTTAGTATCAAATCCTTAAATATCTTATCACTCTTTGCAATTTATTGAGGTCATAGGAAAATTCTTTAAATTAAAGTTTTGATTATATATTCCTTTACACTTCAAATAGAATTAACGGAGAGGCATTTATCGGGGTCGCCTTGAAATTTGCGTTGGCCATTGTGCACTGCATCTCTAGAATTCCCATATATCAAAATGGATTTTAAGGAATTTATATTAGTGAGTGAGTGATTCGCAACGAAAAATATGGAAGTTAATTTAGTAATGAAGGTTTAATAGTCTTTGATATTTGAAATAAATTAATCAAGTTACATAAAGATTTTGTGTTAAAATGACATCACCAAAATTGGTAACCCTTAAAATGTACTTTTATTATCATAAGAATACACTGAATTCATTTAAAGAATGTATTTAAAAGTGTTTGCTTTAGACTTTTCAGAAACCATCCTTGTCATTTTGTAGTGATGAATCTCTTTGAACTAAATTTTTAATTAATTTAATCATACAATTGTTAATTGTTTTTGTATTAAAGAACATTGTGAATCATCGCATTATCACTCTGTAATGCGTGCCAATAAAATATACAGAAAACTTTTTTTAAATTAAACAAAAGTAAAACAAACTTTACAAACTATTTATATAAATAAACAACAAAATGGAATTAAAAGTAAAAGTACAAAATAACTTATGCGTTCAACAAGTAGACAGATGGACAGACAGATTTTCATACAGCAATAAACAAATCAGAGAAGCCGCAAACAAATGAAAGATGAAACAATTTACTACAAAAAGTATTGTGTCACTTTGTTAGACTGTATTTTCTACTTGAATAAAAAATGACTGCAAATCTTAAGAATGGTATTTAAATAAGACAAAGTAGAGACTAAAAAAGAAAAATAAATTAAATAATTGGCAGTATTCATGCAAAAAATAAACCAAAAGATATACACTCTACTGCACAGGCAACAAAAATGTGCTAAATTTTTAAAATTTCCCATGTTTTGTCACTAAAAGTGAATAGTCAACAGCGAAGGCGAATTTTTGAATTATGTTTACAGCAGGTTTTTTATTTTATTTTTTTGTTGCAATTTAATATAAAATATTTTAATTGGAGCGCCACTAATTATTAAATAAACGTTGCATTTCATTTTTCAATCATATTCTATTTAATTTTTTGATGAATTCTTAATGCTTCAAAATAAAAATTATTTTTAAGGCACTAAGTATTTTATTGTACTTGAATTACCTTTCATGCTCCATTACAACAACAAAAATAAATAACAAGCATTTTAAAGCCTAAAGAGGATAGTTTGGAGAATATAATCGATATCTTTTTTATAAAAATTATACAACTACAAAATGGTAAAAAATTTATTCAACTGCCAAAAGAAACAATAGGCGATTTTCTTTTATTTAAGGTATATTTTATCACAACGCTAAAACTACATTCTTTGACGAACTTTTTCCTTACCATTGCAGGGGGATGGTAAACCAAATTTTTAAATTTTTAAATTATACTCTGACATTTTTCTTTAAATTCTGCAACATAACTCCTAAGTATTTTAATTTCAAATTAAAAAATTATTAATCTTCCAATGATTATTTTAACAAACCAATTACTTTTTTCCTTATGAATAGTTTCTCGAGTGCATCAGAACGCATGGCACCTTACGAAAAAACTCTGGAATGAAATAATGCCTACCAAAACTATTTCTGAATCAACATACAATTTACAAGTTTGCTTGAACTAGATTAAATTTTTTATTTATTTCTGTTATTGAAAGTATTTAATTTTTCTTCGGTTTTTATTTAATTTTTGCTTCCAAGGAACTTAATAAAGCTGTTTCACATTGTTGGAGTTTGCCTGTATACTGGGTACTACTCTACGGTGTGTCCAAACTCGTTTTCGCTTAATTAAAGTTATTATTATTATTGCAAACCTTTGGGCAGGCTTAACGATTTTTTCTTTACTGTAGCCGAAAATTTTATCAAGTAAATCCTATTCTGAATATAAAATATATTAAAAAAATTTATTACAGCCGAGCTGTATTTTGCAACACACCATAAAGGAGTAAAAAGTTTTGTGGCCTTAAAACCATGCACAGTTTTAAAAGTAAGGGAACCCATCGCAATCAAGCAAATATGAACTTACCTTTATTCTGCGGTTCTGTTGTCTCTTACAAGTTGCGGTAGTATATAAGATGGTACAGGTATCTTGCTTATTACCGAAGAATGGCCCGAATAAAAATAAAAGGGGAGTTTTCTAACCCCGATAAAAGCTATGACATAGTTAACTTTCAAATACACAAAATTTTTAATGTAGAATAATTATTTTTTTATTTTGATATTAAATATAACTATCACTTTCGGCAAGCAATAAATTAAACCAATTTACTAAGAATTCCTAAAATAAAATAAATATAATTTTAAAAATTCTTAAAAAAGAAAGTTTATGCATAAATATTTAAAATTCAAATTGTTAAATATTTCTACGGATACAACCCCACTAATTTAATCAGTACAGATTAACTCATTACTCAACACTCGACAACTTTTAGTTGAAAAAATAATGATAATTTTGGGGCCGCTGTTGCCATTCTTTTTATTGATGTTGATTGCTCTTGTCTTGTCATACTTGATCGCTGAAGACAATTTTTTGCGGCCACATTTTAAGTACAGAACAATTAATTTGTTTTAAAATCTTAACATAAACTATACATTTTTACTCGATCTGTAAATATTTCTTTTTATTAGCGAAAAAAGCGAGGGTTATTAAATAAGTTTAAGAGCAGAAAAAATGTTTTTACTAATAAATATAAAAATTAAATATTATCAAATAAACCTTGATTTTTTTTTGTCCTTATTTCTATATACTTTTAAATTCTGAATATTAGCTTGCGTACCCAATTTTTGATATTTTAAAGTTTAATATAAAAAATCTTCGATATAATCACTTGCCATTAATAATTATAGAGTAAAATTAGTACCGTCAAAACATCAGCAGCTTTTTTTTTTCTTTACAAAATCAAGGCACTTAGATGACAAAAGTATCATTAGTGTCCAAATATTTTAAAAACTATCAAATTTTGACGGCAGGCCAAAAAGCAATTTCTTCATCTTCTTGTAGTGGCGTTTCGATTTAGGTTGCATGAGTAATTTTAATAAATAAAAAATTTTCTTGAGTTTTTCAAAAAGTAAATCAACAGCTGTTTTTATTTTTGTTAACATTTTACTGTCAAAACTATTTACTCATTGTTAAGTTAAGGCGGCGGAAAAAAATTTTTTTGGGTTGGTGTGTAATCACTCAAACAAAAGTTCTGAAGACGTTGATGACGAGCTGTTAGTGTTTAAATAAAATCAAGAATGTGTATAAATGAATTATCTAGAAAAGTTTTTGTATATATTTTTATAAATAATTGAAGAAAACATTAAACGGAAGCAGTTGCTTAGCCTACTCCTAATAATATTATTTTTTCTTTATATCTCCGTCGCCGTTTATGTCTAGTGACTTGCGGTTGACGCCACGATCTTTTATTTCAAATTGTGTATAGGTTAATATTTTTTTAGCTCAACTGTCTAAGATTTACATAGCTTTTACCGCGCAATAACATTTGGAAAATTGAAATTTTATTTTAGGAATTTTTGAAAAAGTTGTTTTTTATGTTTTCATAATTTCGTTCTGGTGCCTTGGCAAGCAATTATTACATAAGATAATAATTTTCATTTTGTTGTAAGGTACTGAGCACTTTAAAAAAATTACTTTTTAGATAGATCCAGTCATATTAATTTAAATGTTGCCGTTTTTGCATAATATTGTGCATCACATTTAGTTTAAATAGTATTTTATAAATAATTTTTAAGTTCAATTGAATAATATTTTTCTATAATTAAAACTTTTTTTATTTAAGGTCATCTGCTGAATTCAAATTAAATTCTTTTATTTTCATTTATTCCATTTATTAGCTAATTAATCAATCGATCACCAATAAATTTAGCAGCACACGCAATAATATAAAATTAAAAATTTATTTACGTGGATATTTGTTTATTTTTAGGTTCCTACTTTAGACCCACTTTATCCCAAAAAGAAAAAGTAATGGCTGATTAATAAAAACACGCAAAACTCATTACTTATACCACTTAAAATTTTTTTGTTCATCTAGATGTTAAAATATTTAGTTTTCTTCTCTTTTTATAACAATAAACATCAATGCAAATTAAAAAAAAAAAACTTTTTGTGTCTGTTTATGTAATTAAAAGTGAAATATAAGACACCACATTGTGCAGACAACCAAACAACAAAATTGGAAATTGATTATGAAAAGCGCTCTGTTACAATGAGAAAGAAAATAACAGAAAGCAAATAAGGGGGAAATGTATATATCTATCCAACGACTAACTAATTCACCTTAAGTTATTATGCTTAAAACTAAAATTTGTCTTAAGCGAAAATATGCCATCATCAGGAATATTTCCACTAGTTTCAATATAATGTATTCTATTCCATTTTGCGTCGATGTTTTAACAACTCATACCCTTCTACAACCAAACTTAAAAATGTTCTGTCTGAGAAGCGAAAAAAGAAATTTTATTACGTAATATACATACGTAATTAACTCTTAGTCGTTGTCAGAATAGATTGGGGAAATAATACTTCCAATACCAGTTGCAGCTACTTATGTGAGTTACGTAAAAACATGGCCGTTGTATAAATGGTTTTGATAAGAGCTAAATATGTTGCGTCATACCGACTTTTCTTTTAGGTTAGATACAAATTAAGATGAGATGGAGTATCTCTTACTCCTTTAATTTTTTCAATTGTTAAAGTTCAATACCATAGAAGGCATTGACCAAAGTAGGATTATGAATTATATTAAACGTAAAAGTATTGTTAGCTATAAGGTTTGTCTTACATATGGTTTAGTTAAAATGCAAATTCTGCTGTCTTCTACAAACTAACAGAGATGACCAAATATCATTTAGCTACTAAAATATGCTAACGTTTTTGGTGTCCGCGTATGTGTTGCCAAAGAGACGTAAATATTTTGTAACTTTACTTTGCATGTTCGTAAGAAATGGAAGATCATAAATTAAACTCCAATCTGCAAAATAAATACGAAAAAAACAGCGAAAAAAAGCTATGTTGATTAGAAAATTAAAACAATTATTGTGTAGACACGAAAATTGAGTTAGCGAAGGCAAGTGAGAATTCTGAACAACAGGAAATAATAATATAACGGTTGCGTTAAGTTGTGATGGCTGAGTTTGTTAAAATGCGTGGTCCAAACACAGCAGAGGAAATTTTTAGTTCACCTGTCTACCTCTACCAAAGCGTAGTTGCGCAGTGGTTGCACTGGTTAAGGACACATTTTTGCTTAAAAAGACATCGGGTAGTTCAAGTCTCGCCGGATTAGTACAGCGACGTATCGTAAATATACACCTAAGTTTATAAAAAAGCGATTTACTAAAATAATTAAAACTGTTTCGCTGTACAAAGTGAGCAAAATTCAGGTCAAAAAAGCTTCATAAGAATGCGTTTTCGCAGTAAAGTCCTTAACTGCAGTCAGAGCAGTTGGTCACGTATTTTATGAGCAAAAAATTACTTTCCTTTAAATCCGATTTTTTCAATGATTATCAAACACCTAGAAAAGCATTTTATCTTACTAGCGATTTGTGCATAAAACCTTTGAATGGTAAAGCTTAAATTTAGAGTGGAACCATTCTAGTCTGGATTAAGCATCTGCGGGGTCTGATGTGTAAGTAATTGTTGAGACCAGGAAATTCCCTTTTGGCGAGTTCCAGATATTTTATTTTTAGGTTTTGAAACCACTTGTTAAATTCAAAATCAAGCCGATCGACCTCACGTTATGCTGATTAAACCTAATGTGTATAACATTATACTTTATTAATATTGTCCCATTGTGCCTTGAAGTATACAAGTTATTCAACCAATATTTTTTTTTTTTTTTTTTTTTTAATATAAATAAAAATATTTTATTTTCACTGTTGTTGTTACCGAACAGAAGCGTTGATAATGACAGCAGGTGGTCTCAAAAGCTTAAAAGTTATCTTTTTTTATGATCAACAAGTAAATTTAAATAAAAATTTGTTTAGTTATATGTCTTTTAGTTTTGTTTTTATTTTTTAATAAAAAAAATTGTTTTTATATTGATGAATGTGTAGTGGCTTATGACATAAGAGAAGATATAGAAGCATTAAAAAAGCAAGAGAAACTTTTAATATGAATACATTCTTCTCACTAAGTCTAAACAAAGAAAGATTTAAGTACTCGGTTTAATAGAAACAAAAAAATAAAGTAAAGTTAAGTTAAGTAAAAGGCTAATGATAAAAATTATAGTCTTTTTACGAGTTTTTCTAGTATCTATTAAGTAAAAAAGCTCAACAGTTAAAAGCATTTAAAAATTCTTTTAATTTCATTAAAAAATATTCCTTAATTTCTACTATGTTTTTTTTTTTTTTGAAAAGCGGAATGTATTGATTCATACGAAAACATTTGTATGCAAATCTTCGGCGTATTGTATGGTTTAAATGTTAATTTTTTATGTTTTTGAGGTAAGACGCACGGTAACTTAAGTTTTCTATAGGATCTTTATAAATATGTTTTGAAAATTATTAATTTGTTTTCAAGTATCCGGTGGCTATAAAATTTTTATTACAAGTTTAAAATTTCACACATTTGTGTTATGTTAAGGCTGAATTTGGTGACTTTTTCGCCCACCTTCTGTGGCAAGGTTAGATAGTTAGTTCTCATGTGTAATGCACATTCAATTTTGTTAAATTTATTTTATTCTTGCGTAAAGTCGTGCTATTGTGTTTTTGTTTTAAAAAAAATATTCACTTAGTTTCACTTCAACCAAACCTACTTGAGTAGGATGTCAAATTGTGCCTTGATTTAATTTGTTGCGTTACGTAAAACAGATGCCTTAACTGCAAGCATAGTATTTTAAAAGTGTAGTTATAGGAAGGCAGTTTTTAAAGTTATTAGACCACAATTTCTTGTATGCTACCATTAATCTAAAAACAGGCTCCCAGTAAAGATGTGTAAAGTCGCACGTTTCTAATGTTGAGTGAAATAGGATATACCAAGGATGAGTGTCCTAGGGAAGCTTAACCTGAAAATAATAAACAAAAATGTATCTTAGAACCAATTTACTAGACCAATTTACTTTTACATACTCAAAGGATCATAGTTTGAAAACTGCGTAAGTGACAAACCAGAGTTTACCACAACTAGAAGGACCATTTGAATGTACAGAAATGTGATAAAGATCATCTTTTTCTTCAGTGGAAAAAATTATTATTCCTACTGTATGACATGAAATGACATGGTAGAGCTTGACCTAAGAGCGACAATTTTGCTAAAAGGATGTCCATATTTGCCTCAATAGCGTATTGATATAGTCAACCTTTTTAATTATCTCTATGGTTCCCTCCAATTTTTATTTAACAACTTACAATGAATTTTAATCTACTTATCGAATGAACGAATACAGAAGAACCAACATTATTTTTAAGTTATTCTTTAATCTGCCTTCATATTCGTGATATTTTTTAGTGACGCATACACGTATCCAAAATTTTCATTAATAATATGTGCCTCCGTCAATTGATTTTTTTTTTTTTTACAAAAATAAAAGCCAAAAGTCTACAAAAACAAATTTTTCAACTAATAAAAATACTGACAAAAAAAAAATAAACATAACGAAAGAAATCAAATAAATAAAAGAAGAAAAAAATGTGTGCGTTTAACTGAGGACAGGTACAAAATTTTAGGTGTGTGCCCTGTGAGTTCTGTGAGAAAAACAATTACATACGATCTTAGGATGGTTGACTGGCTGGCTGAGTGACACTATACTAATAAGAAGAGTAAGCAATTGAATTTGTTTTCAACTTTTTTAAAAATACATACATTTATAATCCTAGATATCAAGGCTTTTTTATTTATCTTAACTTTAACTTAACTGACTTTTGAAAAAAACAATTGGTAAAAACAGGAATAAGCTATAAACGTATAGTTGTTGGTATCACATGAAGTGATGATTTGGCATATTTCTTTGTGTGATTTACAAAATGCATAAGTTTGTTGTCGGTTTAGAGAAAATAAAAGATATAATTGTTAAAAAACAATAGGAGAAATGTATTCTTCCTTTTTATATATTTTCCTATCACTTTCGAATATTCAATTGAATCCATTTATTTGGTAAGAGTAGAAGCAAATTATGCGTGTTAAAATTAAAATTGAAAAGCAAAATTGTAGCCTAAGAAGTATAATACGAAAATGTTAGTAAAATGATGCTTAAGTACATTTGAGCTCCACCTTATTATCAACTTTCCCTGTAACATCACTTTTTTCACCAGATTTGAGTCGACTAACAATTTTATACCCAAAATACCCTAGAAAACTGTATTTTATTTATGCTTAGAATTTTCTTACCACTAAAATTTCATTGGCATCTTTTTTAAAAATGACAATGAAAAAATTTCACTCGAATTCAATGCTACTGATTTTTTTTGGCTATAATTGATTTTACTTATGGCAGTGAAATTTTAATTAAATCGTTTAAGTACCAATTACACTAAAATAAAAAGTAATTATTTTTATTTTGTGATCAGAGAAGCTTAAGAAGAATTATGCATAAAACGAATAAATCTTTACCCACTTGTAAATGGGTCTATATTTGAAAATTTTAATCATTTCTCCATTTTAAGTGGGAGGGTGTAAAACCTAATGTCTAAGATCTAAAGTCACGTAACATCCTAGCTAGTAGATCTATAACCTTACTAAAAAATAAAAATACAGTTCTATAGTGTCTCACTTTTCCTGAGAATGTTTACACGGTGATGGCATCATTCGACCTTATTTCTTTAAAAATGGAGTTCTATGATTTTTTGTCTCAGAACTTAAATGACATTATTCTGGCCGAGATAACAAGAAGCTTATGTATGCCATCGACTTACTGAAATGAAAATCTGACGATACGTTCATTTTGGAAAAAGGGTCTTGCGATTGGCCTCTATACTCATGCGAATTGTTGTTTTGTTTTTACAATTTAAATTTCTATCTGCCTTAAAAACACCTTTTATCTGAACAAATTTAGTTTAAATTAGAATTTTGTGCCCTTTCAATTGAAATTGATTAAAAAACTGATTCTCCTACTTATTATTAAGAACACTTCATATGAAAACTTCAATTTGATATTCATAAAGGCATTAAAAAAATACGGTATTGAATAAACAATATTTTATTGATATGTTAACAATTGCATTTGTTACACCCAGTATTCTTTATATTAATAACATTTTTTTGTCCTGATATGGGATGGTCATTTGTGTTTATGAAAATCATAATGATTCAGCTTTTTTTCATTTTCACTATTTTCAAAATTTTTACAAAGGATATTCCAAATTTTACGCATGATTTTTGTTTACATTAAAACAAACTTACGTAAAACTTCTACTGCTTAGTAAGTTTTTTTTTTCTAGTGGTATGGTCAGATCATACTTTTTAAGCAGCGTACTTTACTTGTATTTGATATTATGTTTCTGTTATATTTTTGTGATACTGATATGGACGACAGCATTTTCTGGACATGTACTCCCCCTCATTTAAGTACTCAAAATTGTCTTAAACTCCTGAGCTCTTTAATCAACAACAAAAAAAAAAAAAAAAAAAATAATAATAATAAAAAAAAAATAAGAATTTAAAAGCAAATACTGTGCACTTAACAAAAATAAATTCTTGTGTTACTATTGGAACACTCCTTGCTTTGTTAGCTTTTTCATATACTGTTGGCAGTTAAAATGTAATAATTGTAATATTTTCTTTTTAATTCAAGCTGAAGACGCTCATGTCTCAGTATGTGGGGTGAAAAATAATTAATGTTGTGGTTGTTCAAAAAAATTAATATTAAAATTGTTGCTTTTTTATAACTTCAAATATATAACAGATCATTTGTTTGTAACCTAGAATGTAATAGTTCAGTTTTTCAGTTTTTAACTATTGTATTTTCTTTTTAATATTAAAAAGTAATAAATCATAATCAAAACTAACAATATATAATTAATTGAAGTAGAATTGCGTTAAACTAAATAAAAAAATATTTGATTTGTTTTATAAAACTCGTAAAAAATGATCCAATGAAATTTTATTATACTGGTGTTAATTATTTTTTATCGTTAAAATCTTAAATTGTCTTTTAATTATCCAATTACAAGTCGAGACTTTGCTGCATGCAGAATTGTTCATCAGTGTGAAACCTGCCTTAGCAAAAAATTTATATATTTTATGACTTTATCTTCTAATATCTAAATTTTATTAATATGAATGTCTTAACGATCCCCAAAGAGGTGAAAGAGAAATTTAAGCTTCATTATCTCAGATTTTTTAACAAAGTTTTAGGTCGGTGTTTATTTAAGTTAAAATTCTTTTATTAAAATTTTATACTTTTTCGAATAACAAACATAATTTTATTTTGATTGACATAATAAATTTAGAAGGATCACACAGTTAAATTATTCTAGATATATAAACTAAACCAACTTGTAAAAGGGAATCGAAAAAAAAACTTACCATCTAAATAAATTTAACAAAGTCAATAATTTTAATTAAGTTTGTTTTTAAAAGTGACATCACAACAGTAAACAATTACAGTTTGTCAGTTCATTCCATCTGAAACAGGATTCCCTTGATAGAAAAACATTACTTTGGATTCTGGCAAATACTTCTTATTATAGTTTATAATAATAAAAAAATTAGTTCTATAAAATATTTGATGAGATCTACATTCGCTGTGTATACCGCAGTACTTCATACATCACATTCCTTGATTTTTTGCTTTACTCTTTGGTCTGATATGAACTGATTTTTTAACACTTTTTATAATTGATTATGATTGATAGGTTTTACTTAACCCTGTATTGATATTGTTTGTTAAAAAGACAAGCACATCCTTTTTCCCTGCTATTTTCACGGTTAGCTGTATTTATCGGAAGAAATACGCGTTCCAGCAATTTGCTAAGTAAGAGTTTTTTCCATGTACAAAGCGCATAATGACCAAGAACGTATGTAAAAAGTGTAGCAAAAGTATATGTTGAGAACACAAAAGTGCACTTGGTACAGACTATTCAACTAAACTTTTCATATGAAATGTTATTTTTTACGATTTCTTTAAGGTTTGCTGTTGTCTTAAACTTCTTGATTGAATACAAATTTAAAGAATAAAGATAAAATTACCATTTTTTTCTTTATATAATAAAATCAATAATGAATTAAAGACAATCAGTTTTTATTTTTAAGAAGGTTAAATAATAAAAAAATGATTTTTTGTAAACTTTTTTGTATTCATCAACGGCTAAATGTAGTCAGTTTTTATTACCTTTCTCGATGTGACAAACAATACTACAAGCGCACATTATATA
The DNA here is from genome assembly GCA_937654795.1 of Cistogaster globosa. Classification (NCBI taxonomy): domain Eukaryota; kingdom Metazoa; phylum Arthropoda; class Insecta; order Diptera; family Tachinidae; genus Cistogaster; species Cistogaster globosa. Next base: position 109,956,305 of record OW569404.1, on the reverse strand, counting down.
TGCCATACCAACCATTTTAGGTTTAAAATTTCTTCGTTTGTCTCCCCAAGGATATACTTAATAGTAAGGTTAATGCTTCTTGGTGTTCTGATGCAGAATTGACATGGTCCCACAATCTTTGACACATTCACAATATTATTAACTAATAGGTATCCTCCATCGCAAAATTCCACACACAGGTAAAATAATTTTTAAATTATGTTTACTTCCCTGTGCAGTAATAATTTGGCCAGCACTTCTACGGAAGAACATAATATTAGACAATTATAATAGAATATACAATAAATATATCATTAATTGCAGGTTCTTTAAAAATTGTGCACACTAGAGCATTTTTGAAACTATTTCATATATTCATTAATGAAATAAAATGGAAAGAAAGAGATATTTTTACGTAAAGCGTAAAAAATCGAGATATATATTCTCTGAGATAGTAATGATCCACTTAGTTTCTAGTAGTGTTTTACCCCAGAAAAAAGCTAAACAAAAGGTATCAAATTATTTAATCATATGTTAATGATACTGCCTTTATTTTAAGCTGATTATGAATAAAGCCTTTTCTAAAAAAATCATTAGTATTATTTATAATTCAGTGGAATAGTCAATTATTTAGTATATCTAGTTAATTACTGTGTTGTATGGGTAAAATATATATGTCCTAATTATAAACTTTCATTAATAAATTTTTTGATTGGCTCTAACTTTTATAATCGACAAATATTTTTTTCTTATACCTATTATTAACAGACATTTTTGTATTTACTACAATAATTACAGAATTTTTTTTAATACATCTATTTGTCAAGTCTGTTCTACCAAGTTTATTGGCAAAAACTTTCCAAATTAAAACGACAAAAATACATATATTTCAAAAATGCGATCTTAGTATCAAACATTATTTCAACTACTAAACTATTTACCCATAAGAAAGTTACGAATAATAGTTTTCTTAATTCAAAATTTTGCTAGAAATAAACTGTTGTAAATTGTTCTTTAAATAAAACAATTAAAAGTCAGCTGAATGTTTATAAAATACACACGTCATCCAACTTCTCCATATTGTTGTCTTTAACTAAACATTTATAATGACATTTCTACCGGTATTTTCTTAAGGTGAAAATTAGCCAATTTTTTTAATTTAATATTTAACACACATTTCATCCCTCATTCGTTTTATATATTGGCAAAAAAAATTCTTTAAACTATTTAAGAAAGTAAATAATTCGAGTATCTACCTGTTTAAAACAGAGATAAATTTAAAAGGCATAGAAAACAATTCCAAAGGTATTTCTTTCTTTGATCTTATTGTGTGATGAATACTGATGCCTCAGCATAAAAGAACAAAAGACATCAGTTGATGATAATAACGTAAAGGAAATGGAAAACTATAAATAAAACCAAAAGAATAGTAAAATTAAGAATGAAGAGAAATTCTAGTTCTAACACCTGCTTGAGCAAAAATCTATTGAAACCTAACGATTTTAATAGTTTTCTATATTTGAAAAATTCCAAAATTAATGAAAGTGTAGAAAAAAAATTTAAATATATTTAAGGATTTTTTTAATGCTGGACGCTAACTTCAGTAAATGGTAAAAATTTTTCTCCTTATTTTAGCGCTTCTCTTTTATCAGGCATTTGAAAAGATTTACCCTTCTTTGATTTAAAAAAATGGTGTTAAAATTCAAGTGAGAAAATATAAAATATCATTGACGAGGTTTCACACTCTTTTTATTAGAGTTTGGGAATGCAAGTATATAAATGGATATACTAATTAACTCTTTAGTAATTAATATGGTATCATATTAAATGTTTTTTTCTTTTCAATTCAATTGAGTTCTCCTTGACCTTTTACAGAGTTTTATAGGCAAAATGCTTCAGTTACCGAGACAAAAATGAAAATTTTTATTTTTACGAATATTTTGTTTCATTTTGAAAACAATAATTATCAATAATTCTTTGTGTCTTAATCAAACAATTTTCTAAAAAAAAATTATATTCCGTAAAATTCCTAAACTTTTTTATTGCAAATGTTAGTTAAGTTTTATCCAAAAAAAAATTTTTTTTTTACTTTAAATTGATCATTTAAAAGTACATTGTCTTTACTGATATTAGTGGGTCCACTTTATCTATGAAAGATTTTTAATGAAAAAACGACTTTTTAAATATGAGTTGTCAATTCTTAACGTACCATTTAAAATTTAGGATAGGGTTTTTGTGTTTGTTTTAAGAAACCGCAATTCCCGGGAAAAATATCTTTAATTACAATTCTCGGGAAACGTAATATATAAAATTATCTCCATTATTTATTTTTTATTTCTTCAGTATAATATGAAATTCAAATTTTACTTCTCTAGTAACCGACTTCATGAGGAAGGTTAACAATTCGTCTGAATGCTGTTTTTTATGTTTGTGCCCGCAGAGTTCAGTCATTTCTAAACTGGTTTGAATAAATTTTTTTGTTAAAAGGTTATGCTTATAGAAAATAAGATTTAACGTTTTTTTAAATCAAAGAATGTCCCCATACAAAGTGTATTATAAACCGTAAATGACATCACCGCAAAATTAAAAAAACCGCGTATCACTATAGCTCCCAAAATAGCAAAAAGTAATAAAAAACCAAATTAAAAAAGAGTGTCGTTATAGACAAATGCTTGAATAATAACAGGTATAAATATTTAAAGTTATAAATTAAAGGGTGACCCAGTAATTGATATAATTTGATGTATGTGGAGAAACTTTTAAACAATATAGAGAGACAGCTTTAAATTATGCAAACTCCACTATAAAAACAAGTTAATAATTCGAGCTTAGAAATTAAAGGAAGCTCGCATAATTGATATATTTTGACATATATAACCCCATCTATTGAACCGTTATATACAAACGTTTTTTTAAAGCCGCCAAAGCCGTTAAAATAGGACTACATAAAGGATTGTTATAAAATATTAGTTTTTTAAGATTCTTAAATAATTTTTTATTTTCTTTTCAATAACAAATAATGTAAATTTTTCTACAAATAAGCTGATAATTTCAATAAAGATTATATGATGATAATTTAAATATTTGAACTTTATGACTAATGAAAACACAAATAGATACAGAACCACGCGAGTAGATAAGAAATAATTATTATAATCATTATTACGTAGGCCTGCCCAAAATATCTTTGTGTCATCCTCTTTTAATCTCAAAAATTACTTTAGTAAGATTATTAATAATGATGCACATATTTAAACACCTTGAAAAATATTATAAAATATATTTTTTTATTTTGTACCTAAAAATATAATAATCAAAATGATTATTTATAGTCTTAATGCCTCGTGTGATTACTAGGAGTAAAAATGTGTTTATCAAAACTTATTTTAAGTTTGTGTCAAAAGCCACTGAAAGAAATTATAAAGCGAAAGTATAAAGCGAAATGATAAGGGAAAATATAAATGACTGATTATTGTTATTAATATTCTTAATGGTTGCGCAGAGGGCTAAGCAAAGAAAATACGTAGTGTGTTTATAAGTAAGACAATTATTTCAGAAGCTTACATTTTTTATTGTAAACGGCTTAACCACATCAGCTTCAATCGGTTTTTAATTTTCGTTTTTTAATAAGCCCCAGACAGTTATTCTAGTATTAAACAAAAAATAAAAAAAATTTTAATTAAGACAAATGAAATTTAAAATATAAAAACAAAGCTCCTTATGGTATACCAAATCAAGAAATAAATAAATTTTTTATTGTGTTATTAAAAAAATCAATTTTAATTTTACGTACATGAAAAACTCATAAAAAATTTTCAGGATTAGGCTCTATCGTGAAAAAATATACACTCAAATGTTTCAGGCAACATTTTCTGTGAGCAGTAAAATAATGCAAGTGTGTCTTATTTCGTGAAGAATTTTCCATATAAGAGATCATTGATTTGTCTATTATGCAAAAAGAAATTTGGAGCTACTAATTATATTAAAAACAATAAAAAAGTAACAGAGTACCAAGTTTGAAATAAGCATATTTTCTATTGTTTTGTTTTGTTTGACGTTGTCAGCAAAAAATTTTAACAAATACAATAATTTTTTTTATAAAATATTCAATTAAAAAAAGTCCATAGTTAAAATACCTATGGGCCATTGTTGACAGATCCCAATTCCCAATAATCATGTATATATGTATAATAACAATCCCGTTATGCCTACCGATTGTTTGAATAAATTTGATAAAGTTGATGTTTATAATAAATTAGGGTACAATGTTAAATTGACATCTGTATGCAACAAGTTTCTTTACTTGTTTTTTGCTTAGAATCATTATTAAAACAATGACTCTCTTTCTCCTACCAGAAACCTTTTAGCATAACAACGCCTCTCTTTTAAAAGCATAGATTACTTACTACAACTTCCTAAAACAAGTTCGAAAAATTGACAATCCTCCACGTGATACACTGAAGTTGCATTTATTTCTGTTTACCATATGATTATGGTATATAAACTTTTAGCAGCAGCATAACTGAAAACATAATACAATCCACAAATAACTCACACACACACTCTTATTTACATCAATCTCTCTTTTACACCAATGAAAACGAAATGAATATAAAACACAATACGGCTTCGTATCCAAGAACAAGGTTGGCTTGCTTGGTTCGTCTAGAATTTTTGGGGGCTTATGATTCTATGTGTGTGTGCGTGTGTGTTGTATGTTTACCGAAGTGTGCAATCGTCTATAGATTTAGTTGTAATATGATTGCCGCGCGGTTTGGTTGACTTTAATGAAATAAAACGTTCGGGAGGGTACTTAGTTTTTAATAGAAGCTTTTGAAAAAAACGTAACGCTTTCTTAACGAAATATTCAACCCTTTTAACATCATCAAAAAATAATTCTTAAAAATTATTTTTATCATTACGGATTTTATTAAAAAAATCAATCAAAATGTCAATAATTATGTTGCAAAAACTACAATAAAAATATATATTAAAATAAAAAAAATCATTATGGGGGCAAAATCAAATTAAAATGCTATAAATTGCGTTATAAAATTGAGAGTAAAATTTTGTTGAACCTTAAATAAAAAAGAAACGACTTTTTAATAATGCATGCATGTGTAAACTTAAAATAACAAAAATAACTTAAGAAGCATACCTTTGGATTTATAGTTCAAAATTCATTTTTATGTTGTGAGTAATAAAACAAACAAAAAAAAAAAAATACAATTTTAAATCACATCTATGTGCATTTGGTTTAACTGAAAAACATTGCTGGTATATTTATTAGCCAATAGTGGATTAAATGGATTTAAATTAGTAACAGCTCTTAAGGGTAAGTTTTTCTTTTGAACTTAAAGAACTTAATAAGCATTTGTATTCTAGACTTTTATGGTTATCAAGCACAAATATATTCCTAATTTGAAACTGTCTCCTAAAACATTTTTTTAAATGTTCTGGATGAGTTTTGAAAACAAAATTTATGGTTTCGTTTGTAATCTAAATGTGGTAAAAACGATATTAAGTCTAGTAAGATTTTAATTTATTATGTGTTTTTTATAAATTTTGCAAAGCTTAATAGATGATGGATGATTTTTTTTAAGAAAAAAATATAATCTAAATCAACTGCAAAAGAGAAAATAATTGAATATTTTTAACAAACTTTAATTGAAAGCACTTGTTGCATTCAAAGTGTTTCTGTGGCTTTTACGATCAAACGCGTATATTGACTTAGGTCAATTTTAAGTTAACTAACTCAAAGTACTCATATTTTGTTATTAATAAATTACACATTTGCAATTGAATTGGATGAAATTTTAGACTTTATTTTAATTGTAATCTTAATTTATACTTATTGAAGTATCTTGATACAATGAACAGAGGTCGAAGATTTATTTATTATTATTTATTGTACTATATTTTTACTACAGGAATTACTTTACTCAAACATAGCAAAGGCAAAAACAAATTAGAAAGAAGAGCCAACTGATAGCTGTCAAAGTATTTAACAAACGTCAAAAGTCTAAAACTTTCGTACTTCACGTTGACGGAGACGTAATGTATTTTAACTTTCTTGTCAGTTAAAAAAGACAATTTTTAACGTATGACCGACCTATACGCACCGGCCTTAAATCTGTGCTCATGTGCAAAAAAATTTTTAAGACGTTCAAACTTTACATGTGAGAGCGGTTTAATGAGAATGAATTTTAATATTTTTAAAAATCCATCGAGCGCCGCTCACAAATATGAAGTTCAAACTATTACGTGAAGTTTATGGTATGTGATAAAGCCGTACATGAAAACACAATAGAAAACATTGCTATTGCGCTTGCACTGGTTCTTATGTGAGTGTCTCAGGCTCATGAGCGCACAATGCGTGTAAATTTTTTTAATAGTCGGTTGATTAAGCAACAAGCAAAGTAGCAAAGAAAAATAATTTTTTTTGTGTATTTTCATAATATGTATTGTAACAATAAAATGCCACTTTTAAACATTTAAACAGTGATAAACAATTTTTTGTTTATTTTCTCTCACTAAGAAAGAAATGTCTTCTAGAAAAATGAAAAAGTTTTTATTGAACGCAATTTAATTAATTTGAAGTCAATAGTTTTTAAGGCGGTTGTTATAACTTTAAAATTTATTTGTTTAAATTAGTTTTGTTAATAATGCATCTACAGACGATCTATTAATTTTACTTTCAAACGTACATGTAACCTGTAATATTTACAACTGCCGATGTGAGATGGTTTGTCAAGTGTTAAAAAAACACATCAACTAAAACGGTCCTTAGAAACTTGCATGTCATGACTCTACTCATTATTCTGCACCTAAAAGTGTCAAATATAAAATTATTTAAAATTTTACCCTAAGTAGAAGAAAGGACTAGGTTAAGTGTAAACTTTGCGTACTAAAGTTTATTATGGTTCTGCTGTTTATTTAAACGATTTATTATAACTTGGGATTTATATAAGTAAAGTTAATGAATTTGATTTTTAACGTCAAACACTTGTTTTTAATCATTAGGTTGTAACAGAAAAAGTTCTTAACAAACTTTTTTATTAGAATAAGCAGATCATTGCTTCATTAAGATAAGATTCTAACACTGTTGTAGAATATTGTATTTTTGCCTATAAAACGCCAACCAACTATTTTTTATAATCTCGTTAGGAAATAAATACATCATATCTGTTGACCCACTTTTGTATTTAAATTTCATAGTCAAAAAGAAATTTTATATGTTCATAGGAAATGTCTTTATGGTATGTAGTTAAAATATCTTACTTTTTTTTACCTATCTTACATATCTTTCAAAAACAACAATAACACTTTTTAAGATTTTTTCAAGTATTCTTGAAAGTATCGAAAAAAAAACACACATGTTTTATTAAGTAGTTGCCATGAAATAGCACTTTGCTATGAATTGTTCGTTTATGTAGGTTGTAGATATTTGTTAAAAAAAAATAATATTTCCTTTATACTACATTTAACAAGAGCATAACTAAGTAATAAAATATAAAATTCCTTTAACGCAATTTACTGTAGCAGCCAGCTTGCTTTTAGATAAGACAACTCTAAAAGCTGTCTTGTGACCTGTAATAAAAAAGATTAATTTCAAGAAAACAGTAAAATTTTATTTCTCCTGGTAAAAAAAAAGAAAATCATGATTTTTTTAGAAAAGAAACGCTTGAAATCATATCTTCTTAAGTGGAAATCGGGAAGAGTTTTTCTTCAGGATTTGTAAAAGGTTAGTATTAATATTATTTTTTACGTCAAAAATATATGAAAATATGACAAATATCAATTAAAATATAAAACAATAATTTTTACATCTAGTTTTAATAATTGTTTTTAAAGGTTAGTTACCACACTAATAATTTTGCACTGATGTTAATTTATAAAAATTTAATATTAATTTTAAATTAAATTGACTATTAAATTTTTAATTTTCTTTTTCATTGTGATTTTTTAACATAAATTTGTTAGATGCGAACTTTAAAGTTTATTACAGTTGTAATTGAATTTATGAATGTTTTTATCAAGGAATTTTTTATTTAATTTAATTTAACCAATCTTATATATAAAAAGTTATTTCAGCTTATAAGTTAAGTAGTTGAATGCGATTTTTTCGATGTATAAGTCCGAGCGAATTAGTGCTAGAAGTTATTATTTCAGAATCAGTTCAAATTTTTAAATAATATTGATGAAAACAAACCTAGCAAATGTAATGTGAAAGTCTCCTTTATATTAAAGAAACAAACCGTGTTCATAATTAATACTTATAAAATTATTATATTTTTAAATTAAAATAAAAATTAAATAAAAATTTCAGTGAAAATTATAGAATTGCTTTCTTAAGGTGTATTTTTCTGATAAGCTGCCTAAACCTACAGATTTTTTTAATTTTTTTGATTCAATTTTTTAATTTATTAAAAATATGTTTCTGCTCTTTCAATTAAATATATAATTATTTCAATTAGTTATTAATTTAGAAATTTTTGTATTTATTTATTTTTAAATGTTTATATCAATAAATCAAATACAATTTTTATTAAATTTCAACTTGAAAATAAATAAAAGTATTAATAGGTACAAAAACATTTTGTGTAACTATTAAACTAATATTTTTTGATATTGCTAGTTTATGACACAAAATATCTTGTTTCTTAGTATAGACTGGTATTCATCAGATCAGTCAAAAAGAGAGAGATAGCATTATTTTTTTGGACCATAAAATCTTAATCTGCAGAACGAAATAACATTGTTAGGCGTTCATTGCTTTGTTAAATGTTAGCTTAAAATAAATCTGTTTTTGTATTCCGACTAGCTATGTCCAATGATCCAAGGTTATCAAAACCCTTATCATTATGGTCAGAATAAATTATTTAAGGGCTATTACTAATTTAATGCTACAATGCCTAAGCATAGTTATTGTGGCGTAAACTTTGCTCATGCCTACATTTAAGTCTCTTTCACGGGTGGCTTTTATTAATATATGCATCTTGCATTATTTCTGTAAAAAACTTTAAAAATTTTTACTGGGATGTTAAAATAGCTAAAGTCTTCGATAGCAATAAATTAAGTTAACTCATGCACCTAATAAAAGCTTTTTCTAAAAGTAGTATTCAACATTTTTGTATTGAGCTTATAAATAGCTAATTACCATCACAAATTTTTATATTTAAAAAAATTATTTATATTACTTTAGTTGTGAGAGTAATACGAGTTAAAGCATTTTGTGTCTTAATTATTTACATATTTCTAAACAGGAAAATAAAACAAACTCTTAAAATGCATTCTTAAAATTTAGTGTTGAAAAGCATTAATGAGATGAAACAAAATTGATAATTAATTAAAAAGCACTTTTATTTTCGAAATCTATATATATGCACTATAACTCTTTTTATTAGATTTTTTAATATTTATCAGAATCATGAAGAAAATATAAAAGATATGGCAACAACACACGTTTATTTTCGAGTCCCTTTAAATGTATTAAAAATAAAAAAGCACCAAATGAAAAAAGCACTTAAAATGCGTTAAGATGGCAGATAACCCAGCCAGAAAAATACAATATACTAAGTACTGATATTGAATCTTGAGAGCAGAGTTAAGAGCAATGAAAATGCACTTGATGCAAATAAGCTCAAACAGAGGTTGTAAAATACATGCACCAAAAGGCTTGAATTTCAACAACTACAAGAAAATAGTATCAAACTGCAGTACTCTTCAACTACTACGCACCAACAAACTAATGCTTGAAGAAATGATGATAAAGATGTATACAAAAAAAGAAAGAAAATTATACTTCAACAAATTTCTGGTAAAAACATTTAAAGCCATCCATTTACTGCTCTAGATATTATAAAATTGGTAATTCAATGCCTTTTAACTCTTATCAGTTTAGTTTTTTTTTAATTTTTGTGCTCTTCTGCGTTTGCTTCTAAAAATTTTAAGACCAATATAAAGCATGCGGTTCTACAGAAATGTGCGTATGTATGAAGAACATACAACATAAAGCCATAATAAAAACATATTCAACTAAACTTAAACATCGTGAAAACAAGCAGCAATTGCTGAATGCTACAGGTTGACATTTATTGCGATTTATAGTTTAACTATTTCACAAGATGTTTTCAAATACACTAACAACAATCACAATATTTACTCAGTGAAGAGAGTTAAAAATAACCCAACAGAAAAAAACCAAATTGCTGAAGACAGTTAAAAAATCGATTTTTATACAACTTTAACCGTGCAAAGTGGCAACTAACAACACTGGGCATGATAATAACCAGTGTTAGTAAATTACACTCGAAATAACAATGTCATATTTTACTCATTTGTCTTTTTAATAAAAACGCAATTTCTTTTTAGGAAAATATTAATATTAGGTATTTTATCAAGGAAATAATAATTTTAAATATAAGAAAAAAATTCAGATTAAGTGAGAATTAACTGAAATATTTCCATTAAAATTTAAGCGCCCAAACTATTTAAAAATAATTAACAATTTTATTGCAGTGCGTACGTATATTTCAATAAGCTTTACAATTCGATCTCGAATATATATTACATAATAGGTTCACTCTTTCAAATTTATTTGAAAGAGAATTTGTAACTTCTTTCGTCAAAAATTTAAGCAATCATCAATGATGGTTTATGACTTGTTCCTAATCGAATTTGGTCGGTTAAGTGTTTTTTAGATTTCGGTTATAATAAATTTATATTAAAAATTATGTTTATAATGTTCTACAACTTGGTAATTGCACTGAATGTTTATTTACTGATCAGTATCGTAGCGTCTCTAGATTAACTAGGCAATGTCAGGGCTTAAAAGTTAGACGAAGATATCATGCTGTAGAGTACTGGAAGCGAAGAAAGGTTTTCTGCTATATATATATATTTGTGTGATATACCTTAATAAATTTCAGAAACAATTATGTTGTTAAATTGTTAGCTGCTGTGATATAAACCTTAAGCCTAAACCTAATCCATTTCAATAAATTAGCCATAAGGAATTTTTCTTCTTAAATATGTCCGCTAAACAATTTATCCTATTATTTTTTTTCTTTAATTCATATTCGAGTGTATCGTTAGTGTTTTGCTAGTTTGCTCTGTAAGGCTGTGTGTATGTTTCTTGATTTTAATAAAATTTTCTTCATGTTTTTATACACAAATTTAGTTTTCTTTTTTTCTATTTTTTTATTACTTTCGCGTTAACATATTTGCTAATTTTGGTGCCAATTTTTTTCCTTTTCTATCGTTCTATTAATTTTATTACTTTTCAATTTTACAAATATACAGGTGCTTTTAAGCTAACAAGAGTTTAAAAGTAAAAAGAGAATTTTGCTATCAAACAACAAACTATGGCTACATACAGATCCCATTTCCGTTGCATACTACGTCTAAAAAAGTTAATAATGATGAACTGTGTTTAATTATATTTATAGATATCGTTATATCTAAACTTAATTCCTAAAGCGTGATATTAGATGTCAAGTAAAGATAATTAAAACTCTTAAGCGTATTAAAATGCACATTTACTTTAGATTGTTGCCAATAGCAGGATTGATTTTTAACAAGTAACAAGAAGGTAAATTGAGTTAGGGTCAAGACTCTTTTAAGTTTTGTGGTTGATGTTGTTTTAGCTTAAAGATGAAGAATTATACAATCTACCAAAGTGTGTGATATTAAATTGCATGCCCATTTGTGAAAGCTACAAAACGAAACATAGAAAATACATATAAGTTACAAGTTGAAAATTGTTGGTAAGTTTATCTTAGTCAGTTTCAAGTTTATGGCCTGGCCTCTACATATAAAATATTGGATTTTTTGCAAGTTACTGTATCAAGCGTAGGCTTAAATTATGCTTTAAAATTGTGAAATCTTGTAAAAATGCAACATTCTTTTCCCGAATTAAGGTTATAAATATGTTTAACATTTTTTTATTTTTTCTTAAGATGTAATGATTTGTTGGAGAGAATGTGTTTTTGTTAATGTTTCTTCTGATGAAAAATTTGCATTTCATCAGGACAAAAAATAAAAAAAATTAAAGAAAATAGAAACCTGTTTTTAATGCCTGTTTCTTCAAAAAAGTTTCTAAAGAAAAAATCCGGTAATAATAGTGCGTAGGCTTTAATAACATGACAAACGACAAATTTTCTTATTCATAATGTTTGTAAGCTACGCAAAAACAAAAAAAAAAAAAAAATTAATTGAGTCTGGATAAGAAAAGCAAATTTAAGCCTACGGAAAATTTTAAGAATAAGTGGAAGGCGAAAATAAAAACTTAAAATTTCTTGAAAAAGATTTGATTGAATATTTGTGCAAAGTGTGGTTTATATTTGTGTCATCAATGCTGTGTTCAGGTGTACAATTGAACCGCTGGAATTTCATTATTTAAAGTAGCGTTCTATATTTGAACCAAGGTTCTAAGGGACCTCTAAGCAAAATTTTATTCAACAACAGGTTTTATGAGATGCGCCCACAGCCTTACAGGTGTTTTGTTTTCCATATGGAGAACTATCTACACCAACACCAAAATTTTCAAAAAATATTTCATGTACAGAAATTACCCCGTTACCGTTTTTTAATGTGTTTAGTTGAATAGTCATGGCCGAAAATTTTTAATTCGCCCTAGTTACGCTCCTTGCATAAATATGTCAAACCTTTTCATATTAGAGAATAAGAACTGAGAAAAACATTTTCCACTTAACTTTTTTTACCGTTCGTAACTTCTATCTTTTCTTATTTAAAACTAAAATCTCTTTAAATAACTTTAACATAATAAAATGACAAATTTTTTCTATAAAATCATTCTCCCCTACTTGTAGTTTGTAAAGAAGAAAGAGAAAAAAATTAAAGGCAAAGAGAACTAAAAACAAATAGCATTTTTACAGCTTAGCCGCCTCTAGAAATTTATTAAGGAAGGCCAATATAAAATTTGTTACGCCTGCATAAAATTCAAATAAAATTACATCAACAGAAACTTCCTTGAAGTTAACTTTAATCGTAACAGAAAGATATAAATTTTAACGCAAGAAAAAAAACCAAATCAACTATTTAAGAAAGTACTGTTCAATGAAGTACTAAAATTAGTGTTAAGTAAAATAATTTCGGTGTTCCATGTACAGCATAATGCATATTTGTACAGGAAAAAAGTATAGATGTAATAAAAACTACAATGAAACATATGTTTCTTAAAAATAAAATGCGTACAAACAATAAACAAAAGAGGGTACAAATTTACAGCCCTCGCAAATTTTGTAAAGATGAGAAAAATTTGTGTTTTTTTGCTTTAGTTTTAAGTTTGGTTTAAAAACAACAGAACAATAATACTGTTTTTATCTGGTCAGAAATAAAAGATTTCTTTACTTTATGTGTTAAAAACTATAGGATGCAGAACGGGAAAAAATAAACATACTTTAAGAAAATTAAAACTAATATAAGTGTAAAATGTGTTTTGCAAATAGTCAAAAGCAACAACACTCAGAAATCTGTAAAAATTTAAAATAGTTTCATTGTATAGCCGACTGTTATCCGAAAGCAAAAACAGTTATGTGTAACGAAGAGAACAACGAAAAAGCTTTTGGTTGTGTGTGAACATGGTCTAACGAAATTAACATTGACGGATCAGGAAAATTTTATATATTCTTAATTACAAAATTACTGGGTCAATAGCTTTTATAAAAAAGTAACTTGTGTTATGAACCCTCTAAAAAAAGACGAGTTGTTGCTTACGTCAAAAAAAAAAAAAAAAAATAAATAAATAAAAATAAAATAAAATAAAAAAATATATATTTGTGGATTTGCAACTGCTCATAATCATGACGTTGGACGAAATTTGTCGAACAACAAAAAATCAGTACAATGAAAATAAAGTTATTATATTTACCTTTATTTATATATATTTAAGGTTCAAAAAATTGAACTATACGTTACACCTGATCTCTGTTTTTAAAATAGTAACGTGAAAAATAAGATTAAACAGGAATTTAAACGAGCCTACACACATGCACAGATTTCGTTACACAAACAAATATGAAAAAGAAAGTGTTGCTTTGTTTGGATAAAATATTAATGGCAAAAATTGCTTAAAATCCAGGATTATCTTTTCAGCCACAACAATTTAAATAAATTTTTTATATATATATATACACACATTTATGCAGTCATACAGGGAAACAAAATGTGTATTTAAAAAAAATTTTAAAGACATATTTAAACCCTTTTACACTAATACTCAAGAATATAATTTACAGCTGCTCTCATACATTTACAGAATAACCAAAATACACACAATCTTTTCTCTAATTTCTCTTCTCTTATTTTCCTTTTATCAATTTTTTTTTTTTTGAGCAAAAAAAAAATACTTAACAATGTGCTTGAGGGGGGTAGGTGTAGACTCTTATGTACTTTTGAACTCTCATACTCTTGAAAATGATCTTGAAATTGTGGCATGTTTAAAATGATGATTTTTGCTTTTTGCCCTTATTGTGAAAACTATAAAACTGTGTATGTTTTATAAACAATTAAAAAACAAAAAGAATTGTCTTTTCAAGCAACGTAATTAAAAATCAAATTTTAGGAAGTTGCTATTTAGATTATTGTTCATTAAAATATCTGTTTTAAAGCAGCCGCTGTAATTCTTGTGGATTCATCTCACAATATCTTTTATAGTCTAATTGTTAATTGAATTAAATGTAACCTCTGGGCTTGGTATAATAAGAAGACCTCGTCTTAAAGATCATTTAAAGATTTATTATTTCAAGAAATAAGCAATTTGGCGAAAAAAAGAAATGAGATAATTTTATTTAAAATTTATAAAAACATGCGGGCTTATGCTTATGGGAGCTGAAATTTTGCAAAAAAGATTATTAAATAAAATTTCTTAAGGCATAAAATTTAAAATCAGTTATGTTGACAAGGGAGGAGAAGCTGTTGTATAATTTATATTTTAAAATAAATAAATAAAAAATTGTTTTATAATCAAAAAAAATTTCAATAAGTGTTTTGTCACAAAGAAGTTAAAGCCAGTTTTTATTCTAAAATTAATTTAAAAATGCCTGGCAGCCGCCAGTGAACCTTTTCTATCGCCCAGTTGTAACCAGCTTAAATAATTCAAACTGCATGAAAGAATTTTATAAAAAGGTGATTAATTCAAGACATATTTACCAAAATTTTTCATTAATAAATACACATCTTGAAAACTTAAAAAAATATATATACCAAGTGATTTTAAAGGGGATATCAGGTTTACGAGGATAAACTACAAATTACACTAATTTGACAATGGAGACGAAAAATATTTTCTTTCCTTGTTGTAGAACTCTTATTATAAATTCTTAGAGTTTTTATTTCAATAATCAATATGTTGTTCATGTTATTTTATTTTCATAGTTTTTTTTTATTTACATATTTTCTTTTTGAAGTTGTGGAAATTAAGAAATTTAAATTAATAAAACATTCAAAAGGAAATAAAAAACCACAATAAAATATTTGTTTAAATTTTTGTTAAATCATGCTGTGTTTTAATATTAGATGTAGCGACACGCATATAAAGTTTTTTTTTCACTTGACTTGTTAAAAAATAAATGCTTTTTTATAAGATTTTAATGCATGTTGTATGTTCATTATTCAAACTTTTTCTGATAAGTTTAACAGAATCTTTAACAGTAACTGACTTGATTACTAATTGTTAAAACATGAGTTGCTTTAAAGTTTTAATAGACAATAATTTGTAAAGCTACATAAGTCTGAATATTAGATTCAAAAAAGCAACTTAATTAAATAAGTGAAGCCAAAACCTTAATGACAGAGTGAATTAGAGAAGAAGTAGATTTATTATTTCTAATTGATGCAACATTACCTTAGTATTATTTTTTGTGTTCTTTCAGTGATTTGTAATGTAAATGTTATATGTAAAAATATTATATTTTTATGATATTTACTTTTAAAATCTGAGTCCTCGAATGCTCAGCTGACCATTTCCTGAAGACGTCTTACACGTCTTTTTAGTCATTTTCAGCTTAAGCCCCGCTTTTCATGTAGAGAACATAATAGGGGAGTCAATATCTATTACCAACATATTACGGTTGAATTGTTTGGTGTTTTGCCCAACGGATGAAGCGATCCACAAAATCCGGCATAATATGCTGCTAATGTTTAATGTTTTCTGTTTTCTTTAAAAATTAACACAAAAAAATTGCAATTTTCTTTTTTAATAAATTTAAAAATATGAACATCTATGAAATTAAGCCGAATTAAACTTATTAATTTGACTGCAATTCATATATGTCTTTGTAAATTGTATAATGATTAAAAATACTCAGTTTCCTTAATGTCATATTATTCGCTTTAATCACTTCTTAATAAACATTATTTACAGAAAAAGATATTGCTTATTGTTCATACTTTTTTTACAAGGAAGCCTAATAACATGTATAACTCACTTATATTATGGGCTTGTCGTCTTTAAATACCACTTTGTTCATTCGTACCTGTACTAAATACTGCGTTCGCAACTGTAAGTGGCAACTTGAAAAAAAATGCTGTTTACCATTTTAAGAAATTGTCATTTTAGCTCTTTAAAGGTTTGCATTCATTTAATTTAATTTTTATATTTTCGATTAGAGATAAAGAAACACCTTTTTAATATTTACAAAGAGCAAACGAAATGCCGCTTAAAAAATATGATTTTTAAAATAAATGGCAGCAGAAAAGGCAGTCTTCACTTGCACTCCAAAAGATCGGCACAGGAGATGCGAAAACAACTTTTAAACTAAACCTGATTCCCTGCTTTTGTACACAAACAGAAATATCTTTTTGCTTTAATGAAGTCTTTAATACACAGTCGTAAGCATCATAAGTTTTCAAAAAGGACAAAAATGTCGTCAACATATTTATTAACATCTTCAGACCTAAACTAGGGCTATGACATGCCGTTTTGTTGCCCCATCATTACATCATGATGATGATGGAAACAGTGTTTGTTAATGATAATCAATGTATCATATTTATGTTTTACTTCTTCCGTTTTCTGAGTTTTGTTATTTTTTCTTTGTGAAATAAACATTCCGTTTGTAAGGTGATTTTTTGCTTTGTATAATTTTATGTTTTGTATTTTTGTAATTTATGCTTTTTTATGATTTTTTATTTAAACGAAAGGTATGCTGTTAATTATTACTTTTAATTATTGTAATTTTTTTTCAAAAAATAAACCGTTGCTAGTTTGCAAATCATGCATAAAAATATTTACTTTAAAAAATACAATTAAAAAAAGTTAAATTTTTTAACTTTATATTAATTAATTTGTTCTACAATTGACGCTCTTTATTGTACGATCGTTTTGATGAAAAATTTACTACTTCAACCATAGTTTTTGCAAATGTACTGAATGTATATCTTACTAAGATCGATTCAGTATTATGGAAGTTATAAACCAATGAAAATTAACACTAAAACATATTAAAATAAAACAACCAGCCAGGTGGAAAACATTTCTATCATTTTAAAAAGTTACATTTTTATTTAGATAATAATAGCGGTTAAGGTATGATTAAATAAGACGACCACAGGTCAGTGACACATACATTTTCTTTACTGATACCAAAAAAATAAACAATTTTTAACCTTTAGAAAGTAAATGAATTATGGTAATTTATAATTATACGTTTTATCATTAATTTTTGTTTTTCATAATTTCTTTTTTTGGGAAATTCAGGAGTTTTTAATGGGTACAAAATTTATAACTTAACTAGAATAAAAGAAGTTAATAAAAGTGCACTATAGAGAGTAAGTGCAAGAGAAGCAATGAAAATATACATGATTTTTAAACTACTTCATTTTTTATGGACTAGTTCCATTTTTTTTGCTATGTTTAAAAATTAGAAAAAATAACAAAGAAGACTTTAATTACAATCGTGTAGAAAACAAGTTTTTATCATCTTTGTTTTTTCATACACTTGGTTAATTTCTTAAAAAAAGTAAAAACTGGGCTATTTTAGTAACTCAAATTTTATGTGCCTAGTTATTTGAAACTACATGCGAAGAATAAAAAAACTTAGAAGGAACATTATTAAAAAAACTGTAAACAAAAGTACGTTTGCAAGTTGATTACTCATAAAGTAATTAAAATTAATATTCTTTCCAAGCTTATTATATTTGTTGATTTTTTTCTAGTTTCAAAAATTACCTATTTACAAAATACAACACATCTTTTTAAAAACGTCTGCCTTTTTAAAAATTGTGTCTTTAAAAACCTTTATTGTTGTTTGCGACTTAATACACTCAAGAAAACAAGCTGCAGCGATACACAAAACTCCTTATATTCTGCTAGTGACCTAACTAAATTGTGCTGTTCTCTTAAAAATAAATTATCTTTACTGAAAAAAATTATTCTTAAAATTTACTTTAAGTTACGAGTTCATCCTGTATTAAAAAACTCATTGGATTAAAATTATTATTATTATGTGCTAAAAAGTGTTCAATTTCAATTAAAAAAATATTTTTTAGTCATATTGATATTATTTTTTATAACTGAATTAGCTAGTCCAATTTTCAATTTGTTTTTGCTTCTAGTTAAATATATATATATATATAATTTTCTTCGATTTTTTGTTTTGTTCTTCGTCTTTTTTTTTAATTACTAAGATAATTTTTTTGAAAAAAAAAAAACTTTTTTAATAGCCCTACAGAAAATATTTTTTTCTTAAAATGCATTACTACAACTAAGTAAAGCTTACTTTGATGTCTAAAGCTAAGATCACACGATTGCCGTAATGCACCAATTTTTACCATTTTTTGCATGCCAATCGTGTGATTGCACAATAAATTGGTTCATGCGGCAATCGCGGTCAATATTGTGCTTGTTTTTACCAACCAAATGCAACCCTGATGCGGCAATCGTGTGACTACTTGAGATATTGAGTTTATGAAAAAAGTTCAACAAACCAAATACATTAGCTAAAAAAAATAAAAAAAAAATCATTTTTAATCGATGTTGAAAAATAAACAAATGTCTGTCAGTGGTCAACACTTGTCAGCCCAATGTAGCTGCTCGCAGACATTGCTTTTCAATATAATTTTATACTTCGTTCAAAACGTCATGTGCTCAAATTTATGTATGTAAGTGATGTTATTTCTACTTAGACTGAATTCTTATGTTTTAATAAAGTTTTAAGGCGTTTATAATTATGACAGAACTCTGGTAAATTTTTATTAACTTTTCGACGAACAAATATTAAGTATTCATGACTGCAACTTCCTTCCACAAAGATTTATGTTGAAAAGTTAAAAATTTCATGAAAATAAATATGTTTGTAAGTAAACGCTCAAACAAATTGTTTTGCCGTTTGCTTTTCTACGAATACCTATTATTATGTTTACTCCTTATTTAAGAAGATAATGTTGTGACTCAAACTAAAATATTACAACTTCCGAACCAGCAAATTCCTTTCATTTTGACTTATCAAAAAAATGTAGAAACCAATTAGCAATTGGCACTCCAAAACAAAAACAAAAAAAAAAAAAAAAACAAAAAAAACAAAAAAAAAAAACAAAAAACAAAACAAAATTAATAAAAAATAAACTACTTAAGATTATTAATTAAATAATAATCTGTCAGTTCTATTAAATAACACTTTGCACATTTTAACTGCATATAGTTCCTGAAAATATTTTTTTTTTATAATTCGCTTACTTTTGTATTTTATTTAAACAAATACACACGAAAATGCTCATCATTAAATTATAAAATAAGCATGTAATGTCTGTATCGTCTTGCATCAATAACATCATTAAAGCCATATGATTATAAGATGTACGAGTCATTGTGTTAAGGTTCTATGCCAAAAACATATTATGCAAAATAGCTTATTAGTGTCGCAATTTATCTCATCTTGTTTTAATGCAAAAAAGAAAGAATAACAACAATGATAAAATTTAAAAAAAAGCAACAAAAAGTTTTTCGTTTTTAAAAAGGGGTCCCTAAAATTTATTATTATTATTATTTTTATTTATTTTTATTTTTTATTATTATTTTAGTTTTTTCTAGCCGCTAAAATTTTGTGTTGTTAAGCAAAGGGAATAAATGAGTTGTTAATTATTATTTTGCATAATATGTGCGAGAATTTTCTAATTAATTTGAAAACACGGGACGAAAATTTTAAGTTAATTTAGTTTAAGGATCCTGAATTCTAGGCTTAATAATTTAAAATTCGTAAAAGTGTGAATTATGTTAACAATTCTTGTTTAAAACACCGAATTCACATTTCTGTAATTAACAGGCTTACCAGATTATGTCGATCACATCTTGTATAAATATTCTACACAAATAACGGCATATTCAAAATTTGTGTGAATTTTGGCTAATTCTATACAAGCGGCTGCTTTGGTAAAGATATTATACCCAAAAAAGAAGCAAAAGAAGAAGCATCTTAAAAAATATTTCATAAATCGATCGTGCGTATCCAACAGTGTGTTTGTTTATACAAATGAGTATGGATTTGCAGATACAAAGATATTAACCAAAATAAAAAAGAAGAGTTTAAATGTTGATAAACGATGCAGGTATTTTATAACATTTGGTAGCCTTATTATGCAGACACAATGACAATGTAATAAATATCGTACATAAAGATTTATACAAGGAAGCCTAAAAAGCAGCAGGTAAGGCTAAAAGCTTTAACTAAGGCTAACTAAACCAATAATAAGCTACTACAACAAACAAGTGGTAACAAGAAGCGATACTGTTGAAAAGAATGCGATCGATTTCATAGCGAATCTTAAAAAGAATAAATGCATAATGTTGCATACAACATGCATTATGCATAAAATACAACCATCAAACATCTTAATTTTTGTTTGTTTCGTTTTTGGTTGCTTGAACACAAAAAACTAAAGAGTAAGAAAAACCTCACATTCATACTACAACATACAAACACTGAAGCAATTGGTAATTCTTAGTAATGATTTAGTGTTAAGACTTTTAATGCAATTAGTAAAATTTTAAAGCTTTTCACAAATAAACATTAAATCTAAAATAAATATATGTAAATGGATAAAGAAAAGCTAATTTATATTCATATAATAAAATAAAAATTTGTTATTCACAGAATCTTTTAGATATTAGCCGCCAAATATATTCATATGTTATACTAGACATAGTGTACAGCTTAAAGCAACAGCAAACAAACAAAAAAAAAAAAAAAAAAAAAAAGAAATAAACGAAGATCACTGGCATTATTAGCATAAGCGATGCAAAAGTAGTAAGCAGTGCATACAGAAATATACTCTGCACTGGCATGTAAGCAAGAGGAAAAAGTCCTAAAGACAAAAGTGTAGACAGACAAAACATATCGAGTAATGCATAAAAGTTGTACTTATATTGTCTGATTATTTGTTAAAGTAGAACAGATCTAAAAAAAACTTCAACTAAATCAACAAATCGATTTTACTTTATTTTAGCATCTGAGGTTTACTTTTAAAAGTTTGATGCTGCATTATAGTAGTGGCGGTTGTAAATATAGCAGCAGAACATTCACAATACAAAGCCAAAGGAAATATTTTTTAACAAAACTAACTAATTATATGAAGAAAAAATTTTTTTAGTATTTTTGTAACATATTTTATTTATTTATTTAATTTTAAGTTTTCTCAAAAGTGGTAGCATTTGTTTAAACATCTTGTTTCGAAAGCTTTTCCTAAAGCTGAAAGCATCAAAATAATAGTAGATAACATAAAAAGCTTTAGTTTTTATAACTTAAAGCATTCAAATGATGGCGAAAAAGGTTTTGTGCAACGCAATATTTGCTCAATAAAACATAAAAGAAATTTAAAACTTAACATTTTCGAATTTTGCCTATTGGTTTTAATTTTCTTAAAATTAAAATTTAGAAAAACCTGTTTTTAAACATTTAATGTAAAGTTCTGTACACAGTGTTAAAAATTTTGAATCTACAAAAATAAAATGTACTGACCGGTAAAATTCACATTTGTATCTCTAGTTTCTCTACGAAATGACAAATTTTATATAATAAAAAGTATTCTATTCTAGTTCACAAAATTTTATTTAAGTCCATTCTAAAAATTTTAAGTGCTGCGAACACAGAGAGACAAACAAAAATTCCGAAAATTGACACAAAAAATTTATCAAAAAGTAATCAAGTGTGGAATTCAGCGTTTTTAGCGGAATGACTTCTCAACTGGATTACCAACTTAATGATTTTAACATGGCATGAGACTTTTATAATCAAATATTGAGAATTGATTATTGTTACGTATTTTAAGGTATTATTTTTTAACTCAAAGAACTAGTTCAATTACTGATTTCTTGACAAAATTTGGCAAACACAAAAGTCATTATATGGAAGGTACTTTTTAGGTAATGTCTACACCAACATCAAAATTATTAAAAAATATTTCATTTACAAATATGACCCCGATACTGTTTTATTACACGTATAGAAAATGCTTAAATAAAATTTAATACAAATTATTATTATTGTTATAGATAATAAAAGGTCTTTATAAAATAATTATATTACGTATCTGGTTCACAGTACAATAACAAGTTTTGTGTTTAATTTAAGCAGAGCTTACGATCTGGATTTTGAAGTTTAATGCTAAATTTATGCTTTCAGTTTTAAAATTTCTAGATTAGTTTATTAATAGAAAATTAAGCATACTTTGCAGATATAAATTAATTCTATGACTAAAAAAATACCTTTTTAAAGCTTTAGCTGTAAGTAGCTTTGATTGTTATATTTTTTTACGAAACATTTTTGAAGCAAGAATTTAAAGTATTGCAAACTAATTATTTTAAAAGATTAAAAAAAAAATTAAAAAATAAAGGTCTATAGACATACATATATTTTGTCTTAAGATTTTTTGTCCTAACTACCCAAACTTATGATTTAAAGCTTTAATTCTAATATCTCAATTATTTGTTTCCTAGTAAAAGCTTTTTTAGTTTAATTTATTTAAAAAATTTTGAAAAATTTTATATATTTTTTTTTTGTTTAATAAACGGAAGATAATCCTCTGAAATAAATCTTTATAAATCAAAAATAGTTTTTGTGTCAATAAAAGGATTTTCAAAAACAAAGTTATTTTTGAACATAATTAGATTCTTTTTAATTTAAGTTGAAAAGAAAAATAGCTTCTGTTTTTTTTTTGCTTTTCCTTAAGCAAAATGTAACTGTCTAATCTTTTTTTTAAAGACATGTAAAGAAAACTAAAGAGAAAATGCTATTTAAAGCTCTGTATTTCAGAAAAAGTTTAATGTTAATAACCTTAATAAATATTTCTTTAAAGATCAGGACTATTTATTAATACAACGGAAAATGAATTAAAAATTTATTCAAAATTATATTGGCTTCCATTAGCTTCACTTCTTACGTTTTATAGTTTTTATATTTCGCCAATTATAAAAAAAATTTAGTGTATAATGTATTCTACTTTCACCGCTTTTAAAAATTATGCAGCCTCTTAAGCTACAAAAAAGTTCAGCAATATATTTAGTTGAATATTTCGCTGTAAGTAATGACGTAAAAAACTGGCATGAAGAAGTTTGAAAACCAACACAGATATCAAACATATCTGTTACATATAGATACAAACGTGTAATGCCAGCTACAAATCTACAAATAAATAAATAAAAAAATTTTAAAATAAATTGCAATTCTAAGCTGTATAAGCAGCCTTAAGTAACGCCTTTATTACTTTTTCTACTTTCTTAAATATTTTTTTTGTGTGTTTTTTCTACCCTGTATTGAGAAGAAAACCTACAAAGAGACAAATAAGAAAAAAATACACATGCTACGCTAATACTCAGCAATAATATTCATATTTAAAAAAAAAAAAAATGAGTTGTGTTTATTATTTTATGAGTTTCCTTTTTCTAGTCCTTCTTGCAACATTCAAAGTCTATTTTTAATTTAACTATAGTCTTAATCATTTAAAGCATCATGTATCATTTGTAAATGTATCTCTCTAAAAATGACTGCAATATTCACATTAGGAAGTCTGTATATTTTTACTACATGTAGGATGTTTGTTTTTCCTTTTTTTATTAAAATAAAGTAATCAACAATATTTTCTTAAAAAAAGGAGGAATATTTGTAATTTTGTCGTTGTTGTTATTTTGCATACATCATCACAATCATATTGCAGCTATACAAGTGTCTGTATTTGCGACTGACTAGCGAGATTTGTCTGCAAATGCAGAATGTGCAACAAATTATTGCAGATAAATTATGGCAAGCAAAATGTTAAAAATATTTATATTAATTAATGCAGTTACACATACATTTTATTTAATTTGTTTTTTACGATATTACAGTTTACTATTTTTTCTGTGATTATCTTTCGACCGTTTTTATGTTTGAGTTTGTGAGAAGATTAAAGATTTTTTTACTGAAAATATTAAAGGAAAAGCAAGAGGACACATTAATAATCAGTGTGAATATAAAATTGTTATTTGGTCAAAAAAATATAACAAAAAAATTAAAACAAGATTACTTAAAACTGATCAACTAAGCTGGTAATAAGCAAATTTAATTGTTCTTAAAATTTTATCACTTACAGCGACATTAACTTTTTATGCTTTTTAATAAGGTTAGGTATGTGGGCTTAGTTTCGTATATTACAGTTTTTCACAACTTCTAGGGGTGAAGGATGCAGCATTGTTTTAACCTCTTAAATGTCTTTTTTACCAGCAGCTAGTTACCATACAAGCAAAATAGTTTATTATCATGCCATCGATATTACTTTCACTTTAAAATAAATTTAATTACTCTTTCATTTAAATCGTTGGTAAGGAAAATACTCTTGTGAAAACCATTCATCTTATCATAACCAGAAGAAATGCAGAAATCACTTTATCTGGCTTCCAACACACAGAAATATAATAGGAAGATTTTCTATACCCAAAAATTAAAAGGAAAAATCCTCTAGATATCTGGAAAAGCCCTAATGAGCTAATCTGTCGTGTATGTTTGTTTATACTAACATCACTTACATACACTTCGTTTTTACGTGCCGGCAATTTGACATATATAGCAATGGCATTAAATAGTTTATTTTTTTGTATGTGTCGCAAACGTGTTATTTTATTATTAATTTTATATGACACTGAGTCCATGCTAAAGTAAGTTTCTACTATTCATTCAATTTGTTGTTTACATATGTCTTCATATTATTAAAAATCGTTCGTTTCTTATATTTTGTTAAGTATATATGTTCTAGCCAGTTATTTCTGCCTTTTTTCCAATTACTTGGAAAATTGTAAATAAACTTGAAATATAATATGGATTTTATCTATTATTCAAATAACTATCATGCTTAAGTCAAAGCAAAATATTTTCCCTTTATTGCAACTCTACGATTTTTGTTTTTATGCTGTCGTCAATAAAAAAAAAGCAATGTTATGTTACTTTTTTTTTAATTTATCAATAAAATATTTAAAAAAAAAAAATAAAAAATTGAAAAAAAATAATATTCTAGAAAAGAGGAATAAGATAATAATGCCTTTAAGCTAGTTTTACCTTAATATTGAGGAGCAATCAAAAAATAAACAAAGAGTTTACTAAAGCAAACAACAGCAACTACTACTATTTCTCCACAACTAGAAAGCCATGTTTGTAACTCAGTAATAGTCTATTCTATTGAACGACTCTATGCAAATCAATGCAATTTCTTAAGTAAATACTGACCTTAAAAGCATACAACCTAGTATTTATTCAAAGATACCTCTCGGACTAAAAAAAAAAACAACAACAACATTTACATGGTACACTTGCTTTTTATTAGCATGTTTAGAAGAAGAAAGAAAAGGAAAAAATATCCTTAGAAAGATCATCCCATCTAGATCCACAAAAAAACATAAATTTGTCGTTGAATTTTATTTTATTTGAACATAAAGAAAATATAAGAAATAAAATCGTCAATAAAAAGGTACTACCTTAATTTTTTAAATAATTGAAATAGTGGTTAATATATTTATTGTAAATTCTAGATTAATAAATTTTTCGCAAATTTCGCATATTTCTTTTCATTTTACATCATATAAGCTTAATAACGGACTCAAGGTAATAGATAACCAATTAATCTAAAAAGAAAGAAGGCGGAATGAAAAATTAACATTTATTGTATCATTTAATAATTTTTACTTGTTTTCTGGAAATTCTTATTTAATAGTGAGTACCTCGTAGTTTCTTCAAAAATAAAATAGGTTGTTTATTTTTTACTAAAGAAAATTCTGTCACGCAATTTCTATTAACACAGCTTCTTGTCAATAGTTTCGATAATCATAAAATCAAATAATACTCATAAAAGAGAAAATAAAATAACTCAAACATTTAAAAAAGTTAATTAAAACATATAATTAATTAGTAACACTTAATCATCTAACGAGTCATTTACATAAAACTTAATAAAAAAATATTATTTACTTATAGATTTGGCCCTGTAGATGCAGACTTCTTTTATAGGTGCGTTTGGAAATTTTCTTAAAAAATAAAAATTAAACATCAATCTTAAAGGCAAACTGTGAACGAAAGAGTTCTTAATAAAAGTCATTAATTCGTAGATAAATTACTTAAAAATAAGTTTAGTTTTAAATTTTTGTTTGTTTGTTTGTTAAATTTAAAAATTGTTTTGTTATAATCAACAAGCAGTGAAGAAAGACACAAAATAATTTTTTTTTTTTAACAAACAAGCTGACATTTATATGCCTTTAATGAATTTATGGCGATTTATTTTCCTTTTGATATAATTTTTCCTTCCATTTTAAAAACGGTAAGTCAAAATATGTATTCACATTCGAAGGCATGGGCAGAGAGTAGGACTTTGAGATACGCAGACAGTTGTGTATGTTGCAACTAGATGGTAATGTAATTTTTTAGGTTAACATAATGAACAGTTTAAATTTTCGTTAGCAAAAAACTTTATACAACATTCTTGATTGTTGTTTGTATTAAATTTTTTTATTTTAGCCACCAGGCGAATATTGTTTAAAGTAAAAATGCGAAAATAAAATTGCACAAAAAATCAGCAAATGATTGAAAATCATTTGCTGTACTGAGAAAACCAAGTAGATAGGGACAGACAAATGCTTCTAGAAATGCTTTTGTGTACAAATAACTACTACGCACATTACGATTGACTTAAAAACTGTTATTGAGTCTTAAATGTATGTCTATGCGGCTACACAGGCCTACATGTGCCAACATCGATTCGCTGTTAAGCATAAAAAAGGCTCCATATAAGCATATTTCGGCTTTTAATGTTTTGTTGTGCATTGTTGCTAGAAAAAAGATTTTCTACTTGCCACAATCGAAGTTGCCTGCCTCTAGGTGGTATTTTTTTTTTTTTTTTTTTTTTTTTTTTTTTTTTTTTTGGTACTTACATCGCTCTGCTGGTTTAAGTAAATAACACTAATTGAAACTATGCACGAGAATATAATAAATGATTTTTTATTCTAAACGTGTGTGGCGGTTGACTATGTCTCTTTTTCTTTGAATTGTTTTTAGTTATTCAAAATTTTGTATATTACTTTGCACATTTACTGATCATTATTCTTGCTTTTAAACGAGATTAAGAAACTATATGGATTTTTATTGAAGATCATACATTGAGATCAGATACAGCCAGCTTAAATATTTCAAGACTTGTGGCATTATAGCATAGTATTAGGTACATATTGTTTTAGGAATAAAAGCCCTTTAAAAAAATTATGAAAAAAAATTTGGAAAAATTAAGCAGCCTTTTGTTTTTGTTATTGCTGTTGTCGTTTACAGCAACCTGTCTAAAACAAAAAGGAAGCGAAATTGTGATTTATTTTTACATGATTATCAACTTAACAGAAACAGCAGCTCTCTTTCTGCAAAAGTTCCCCCAATAACAAAGCTTTTTTAAGATGCTGTGTATAAATTATAGGGTAACAACTATTTAAACCAACCAGTTTGTGCTTGTTAATTTGTATTTTTTCACAAGATATTCAATTTATAATCACTCGATTTTTAAAAAAAATTTATGATTTAAATTTATAATCTTGTGCCTTTACCATAAACGGTTTTGTAATTTGGTTTACAATATGAAGATGTTTTAGAACTTGCTTATACTTTTAAACCGACAAGTTTTATTTATTTAAAAGAACTAACTGACCTATTTTTCTAATCTATAGGAATGTTTATCTGCACATAACAATACATTATAATAAAAAAATTCATTGATTACTTTGGTATTCTAACTGTTTGTATAGCCAAAAATTTTGTATAGTTATGTAGCTTAGGGACACTGTAAAATTTGTCAGCAACTTCCTTATTCTGCAAGAAAGTTATCGAAAACTTATGTTTGCTACATAGAAGTTATTAATACATTTGGCTTTTTATATAAAATATTCCAATAATTTTAATTTTTTATCGAAAAATTTAGCAATAGATTTTTTATTATAGGAAATTATTACATTATAACAAAAAAGTTATGCATAAAATTTTGTTCAGAACTTAACAAAACACAAAAGTTGCATTTAATGATTCCTTAAGAAAAAATACTGATAAAATTTATTTTCGTTTTGGATAACTTTTGTTTTGTCAAAAAATTACAATTATTTTTTTCATTTTCTGTCAAGTTTTCTTATTTCGAGACCGAGTGCCTAATTTAAACTTTGATTGCATTTTACATATTCAATACAAAAAATATAATTTTTTCTATCAACAAAATATTAGTCATCTATTGTTGATCGTTGCGGTTATCATTAAAATCTTAGAAACACGGAGACTTACGATTTCTTTGGCTTTTATAATGTTTATGTTGCGGCTTTTGTGTATGTTCTTTATTTCCTTCAAAAACAAGGCACTAATGAGAAAATTTGTTTCTTGGAATAAATCCAAAAGAGGCAAAAATGGCTTGAGTGCTGTTTACTAAAACTGTTTTAGTAAAAATAAAATAATAATCTTGATTGAATAAACACACTGACAAATATTATTGTGATTGTAGTCCCTAATGTAAGAGATCTGCTTTAATATTGAGGATGTAATGATATTTTTCTTGTTTGCGGTTGCGGTTTTGTTTTTTTTTATCAAATTTATGAATTTTATTAAAAAGGGATGTTCTGTGTGTGTTTTTTGTTTCATATTTCATGCTGGCTTTAAAAACAAATACTTGTGATTCGCAGAAATGCGAAAAATTTTATTATTTAAAGTGAAATTGATCGTGTGAAAATAGCAAATTCTTTGCAGTTTTTCTAGCTATACTCTGATCTTTCTATTGGTTTATTATATGTATATCATTTCCTTAAGATTTTTGTATTTAATATCATATAGGATTAAAACAAAAAATTGTGATCGAAGAGTAAGAGCTAGAAGTATTGTAATTTAGAGGTTTAAAAGACATTAATAGAATACAAAACTTAATTAAGATTGAGCTCGTGATCTAAAATTAAAACAGAATTAAATTAGAGCTGAACTAAAATTGAACTTGTATTAAAGTACGTTTGAACTAGCGCTGAGGTTTAACTGAAATTAGGAATTTTTAATATTAAATCCACTTTATCAATGTATGAAAAGTCTTTGAAACTTTATTAAATTAGTCAGAAGATTAGTTAACAATAAAACTTATTTCTATTAAATTATTGTAGCAAAAACATATTTAATGTATGAAATTGCAAATGGTCTACAAATATTTTTATAATATTCTGTCTCAATTGCGAAATGTACATGAAATAAACATGATGGTACAACTAAAAAAGAATTACACGCAGTTGCATGTAAAATTTAATATACGAATGAAATTTTCTCTTCAAAATAAATTGGAAGGTTTGCATAATTACAAATGGAGATTAAATTCAAATTTAAAGGAAATTCGCATACTCAACATTGTTCCCTAAAAATAAAAAAACCTATAAATAAGCAAGAAGGAAAATTCTAAATACAGAATTTTCAAAGTCCTCTGTATATCTGTTTTTATATTGGCACCATAATTTCACCCTCTACTGACCGAACATACAGATTTTTTACTATAAAGAATTATAGTCATATGAAAACCTTAACATCCCCAGGATAACACATGTCGTATTTAAATATTAAAATTAAATTCAGTTAACAAAAAATGTTAGTGAGATGATTGGCTCATGAAAAATACTCAATTTTATGTATAACAAGATTTTTTTGACAACGTAGTTCGTCGGCTTTTATCAATTCATTCATTCAATATCATATGCAATGACTTTTAATACCTACCCAACTAAGTATGCAGAAATAAGTAGTGGTTAAAAAATTTCTATCCTCAGGGGTTTATTTTGTTTACAAAAAATATGTTTGCATTCTAATGATTTTATCTTATTGTTTTTTTTTTTTACAAAAGCATTTTAGATTTTGTAGTTGAGATTGCAGCAGTTTGATGACAAAAAAACAAAAAAAAAAAGAAAAATAAATTTATTCGTTAAGTGAATGATGATTGATTTCATGCCAAAAAGATTTTCATGTAAACTATATAAAGGCTGAAGTAAAAATACAGAGAAACAATAGCTAATGGAATAATTTAAATTTGAAATATTTTAAACATAATGTTAAATAAGTAGAGTCTTCGCATATGTATGTATAAATTAAATGCTTGCAATTATGTGCCCCTGAACAGTGTCTTGTTGTCTGGCTAAACGTAATAGTCATGAAATACTGTCATCACATATGCATTTTTTGCTGTTGTTTTTTGGAAATTTCCTTAAGTTCTTTAGTTTGTTGTTTGACATATTTAAGAATTATGACTTTAACGTTAAAAACTAACAATTGATTTTACTTAGTCTCTTTTAGTAAAAAAAAGGCATTTTTTACTTTAATTTTAATAGCAGGGTTTCTTTATACTTTTTTTTTGTTCTCATCCTTAATTCGTTTTATTTTGGCATTTTTAATTGATGAAATGTTTTAAGATTTTAATTTTAAATTCGTAGCACATGATTTATTAAAGTGTGTTTTATTATTAAATATAACGACCCTAAGGCCTGAATTTAATGTGTACCTGTTTCTATTCGTCTTTGCTCTCTCAGCACAAACTCAATTCTGACATAACAATAAAATTTTTTACGGATTTAAAATTTTTGTGTTCTTCAAGAACCAGTTTTTTAATATTTTATTTATCTTATAAATTATAAATGATATTATTAAAGCGGCACTTAATGCTGCGTTTTACTTGCTCTTTTTAGCAGTAACAAAATTGATAGCTTAATTTTTTCCGTTGCCTATAAAGTTTTATTTAATTTAAATTTAATTTAATTTCCCTTTTAAAATAGACACTCCGAGGTAAGGAACCCAAACTATATCCCTAATGATAAAGAGCATAAAACACAAAAAAGCAATAACTGCAAATAAAGAGGTGACATAATAAAAAGCCCATTTAAGTTTTTTGCATAAATTACCTTTTAGCTATGATTACAAAGTTATCGTTAAACTTTAACTATTTGTAAAGTAGGAAAAAATCCCATTTAAGCAAATTTATTAATAGCATTTTATTAAAAGAAATATTAATTTTCTGAAAATTTATCTGAGATTCATTAACATCACTTTTACGGTGATTAAACACAGTTGTACCTTTAAAATAAAATAATCATCAATATAAATTAAACATTAAATGAATAGTCAATGGGCACGACTGTGTGTGTTTATAAAACGTGAAGCCGTTTACAAATTAAAGTGTTTTCTAATAGGAACTAATATATATTCAAGATTCATAAAGTGATCTTAATAAGATCTTTTTCAAACTAATAATTTTAAGATACGAAGGATCAAAATGCACTCATTCCTTTCTACATATTCAGTATTTTGTTACCAAATTCAAGCCTGCTGGTTAAGTGAACAAAATGTTTTCTCTTGCTCCTCAAAAAACACAATATTCTGCCACATATAAAAGCATAAGTCTTTGATATTTTTACGCTTTTTTTTTCAAGCAAAAGAATAGTTTTTATTTCTGTGTTTCTGTCTAATTTTGTTTCCACGGTCTCTTGTTTACCTAGCATACTCTCAAACTCACTCAGGCATGCGTGATATCTTGTAACTGTGGCGAGACTTGTTCTGTTCGATCTTATCAGACCAACATGGGCTGCAAATCGGTAGAGACTCGAATTACTATATTCTGGCGTTCTAATATACACGAACCATTGTTAGCTCATATGTGGGGGCAACATAAAAGCGTGTAACCGTTTGTAATTGAGATTGAGGTACCAAGACATATAAACCGGTATTTTAATTTTTTTCGCATTTTAAACGGCTTATGCTCCGCGGGTACTCAACAAAAATTTTCTTTCCTTATACTTAAGGTTCTATTTGGACTTAAACTCATTCTTATGATAATATATTCTGTAAACAAGCGAACACCTTTACCATTGTAGTAAATGAATCTGTTCAATATGTTTAGATAAGTTTTCTTTTAATTAGTTTATGTAAAATATACGTAACTTTTTTTCAAACTCCACCAATGTTACGTACGCTAAGTAGAACCCTATAATCTGTACCTTTAGCTAAATAAATAAAATGTAAAAAGCAAATTAACATAAATATCAAGAAGTAATCCAATAATTTTTTTCTATAAAAAAACCAATAAAGAGGTGCTTAAAGTATTTAAAAAATAAATAACAAAAGAAAAGAAATATAAAGGGAATGAATGCTTTAATAAAAAATATAAGAAAGAGGTCTCTTGTCTACGGCTAAAAAGGAAATTATATGTGCAACATAAGAAAATTGTTGTAGTTATTGTGGTAGTATGAAATCATGGTTTTGCGTGAAGCTTAGTTTATAAAAAAAAAATAAAATTTAAGTATGTTAACCATATATATGGTGGAGCGGCTATTTCATATTTAGTAATTATTTTTTATTTTCAAAGGCATGACAAATACTTTTTGCCATTTTAAGGTTTTATTTGATAAATTTAGTTTAAATTAAATTGAATAATTATTTTTACTAAAAATTAACATTATAAATTTTATATATTTTCAAAATCAACAAATGTAATTTTGTTATTTTTTTATTTTAGCTCCAAGTTCATGCATTATTGAACATCCTTTAGATATGATGGTTCCCAAAATGATCCCTTTACATTTGATTGCAAGGCAGAATCAGTCCAACGTCTTCAATACAATGGTTCCAAGATGGCTATGAGCTAAAATCAGAGAAAGGATCTCATTGTATATTAATGCCAAAATGCCAAATATGTTTTTTCTTAAGTAAGTTATTTAAAATAAATATAGCAATTAATATTGGATTAGGAAAATCAACTTCTGTTAACCATGTAACTTTGTGTAGATAATATAAATTAATTTTTATATTTATGAGTTTCATATAGTGTAATAATTGTATTTTATAGAAAAAAGGGTGTCTGCAAACAAAACAAAAAAAAACCTATCGCAACCGTTTCATGCTAAGTCATAGACTTTAAAAAAGCACGACAAATATTTGGGATATACCAATATAGTTGTGCAATTCCAATTTGTAATTTTCTACGTGTTCTTAGTGTTCTCTAGCTTCTCCAAATGTTTATGGTTTATGCATTATGTACTACCTAAAGCACCGTATAATGTTGTGTTTAAATAATTTTTCATCCTTGATTAA
The DNA here is from genome assembly GCA_937654795.1 of Cistogaster globosa. NCBI lineage: Eukaryota > Metazoa > Arthropoda > Insecta > Diptera > Tachinidae > Cistogaster > Cistogaster globosa. The sequence continues at coordinate 109,922,730 of OW569404.1, read as the reverse complement.
GTTTCATTTATTTTTAACTAAGTGTACACGAATTATCTGTTATTGGATGAGACATGACCGAAGAGACTTTGAACATAATGCATTAATAAAAAATAAAATATGTTTAAGTTTAAGATCAGTGATTCAATTAAAATAATAAAAGATCACGTACTGCGGAATTCTCGCTAATTTTTATTCATAGTGTAAACAGTCTCTTGTTAGTGTTAAGAGTTTTGTAGGAAGCGCTAGAGAAGGATCCGCAGTAAAGACAGTGCAGTGGCACGCTTTATAAAATTTTATTTCATTGTCATCTTGAATGTAATTGTTCCAAGGGTAATATTTTGATCAATTTAGAGGAAGATTCTTATTTAGGCATTGTCTAAGCTAAAACCTAGACAATACGGAACTGAACTTTTCAAAGTGCAGTTTGATTTCTCTAGTTGGACACTTCCCTATGTGCTTTTTACCCATACCTGTCTTAAACCAGCACATCTAATTTTAAAGGAAATAGCCCCCTAGAGAAAGCCTGGAACTTTTTTAGAAGTAAACATAGATGCCTGCTAGTTGAACAACTTAGGTTGCTTTTTTCCTTTTTAAACATATTTTGCTTTTAAACTTTATTTAAACAGGCATTTCAAATCAGAAGGAGTTATTTTTTTATAAATTTTTACATTAAAACGAATGATACCTAAAATTACATTCAAACATATAAATATATCTTTTAAAAATATTATGATTTATTTTTTAAATTCTACATGAAGACCTAGCCACAAATTATTTACACATGAAAAATGTTGTATTTATTAGGCATTTAAGCAAATGCTGTGATTGTCTGATTAAAAAAAAATATGTTTGTTAAATCACATAAGCTTGAAAAATGTAAATTTCCGTTTCCGCTTTACCGTACTTGTTTTCAATTAATGTAAAAAAATATAACAAAATTAAAGGAAAAAAGTTTGTTGTTGATTTAATTAAATGAAATTTAAAAAAGAAATAAATATTTTATTTAATAAAAAGTCTTTTTCATTTTCGACTAGGTCTTTTGAAAGTAGTTTGTTTATGGATTTGTAAGCTTTAGAAAGCAAAAAAAAAAGAGTAACAGAATGTGCATTAGTTTGTTTTAAAAACACATATTTTATTGGCACGGAGTGTTAATAACATTAATTTTTTTTTCTGCAGGCACTTTACTATATCCGGAACTTAATGAAAATCGATTTCTTACTTACCTTTTTCCTGGTATGTCTTATCTGAAAATAAAATATGTATAACTATCTGTTTACTTGCAGGCGTTTACATAAAGAATAAATGAATTTTTCAGGTCTCTAAAATAAACAATAAATAAAACATTCAAAAGCCCTTTTGAGGGCTCTTAGAATATCAAAAAAGGAAAAACAAATTAAACTTTCAAAAGCTCTTTTGAGAGCTACAATATATTTTAAAAAGGAGATAAAATGAAAATGTAAACTTAGAACATTCGTTCTTACCTCGATTTAACTCCTATTTTTTCATAAATTTTAAGATCTCCGTTTCATTGTTTGGCTGGTGGAAAGTTAGCATTATCAAACACAGAATTGTAAGCATGAAATGGATATAGAAAATTAATTAGTTTTTTATTAAAATAACCGGGAATACTTTGTTTAATGTAAAATAAGAACAATTGGACACAATTCTGAGGCACCAAAATACTAATGGCTACAAGCGAACTTTAAAGCGTTTTAATTAAGACGAATATAGTTATTAAGGTTCATAATGTAACAAACTTTCACTTGTGGCTTTATTTTACCCTCTATTTTGTTAAAGGTCTTAAAACATTACTTTTTAAAAAGCAGAAGCCTAAAAATTATAATCTTATATTCAACGTTGATCAACGTTGGGTTAATTAAAAGCTAATTCGAAATGTACAAAATGAACTCAACAAAGCCCTGATATCAAATATAAATTTTATTTTACAATTAAGATTATATGTAACATTTTTTGTAGTAGTATTATTTTTTCAATAACAGCTTTGCGATTTTAGAACATAAGACAATAAATTCACAATTTTGATGTAAGTAAAATTAAAGGACCCTCATCTTGTACAGGGGTGATACATTTTTAACGAGATTTGGTGCAAACGTACACAGATACAGTTAGCATAAACATAAATAAACAAATTTCATATTATTCTTGAGGAAATTGTTTCTACCTAAAAATAAGATATATGGACCTTTTTAGGCAAAAATTTACAAAAAAGCAAAAATTTTATAATTTTTAAATTGAAAAACGTACAATTTTTTAGTAAAAAAAATATAAGCCTTAAATTTCTTTCAGAATATTTTGAATTTTATGCACAATTTATTGTAAAAATTCTGAAAAATTTGTGAGAGTTGTACCCAATATTATTAAAAAACTGGACCAGGATATCGATTAATAAAAAATTTCAGTTTTGAAATGCTTACTAATCGTTCATTTTAAAACATAAAAGTGCAGATTAGGGTACTATTTTTACTCATTGAGTAGGACTTTAAGACCATGTACAGTTTTTAAAAATTTAAGCAACGCCAAGCATTGGGAAAACTTGTGCGAGGTTACCAACTTTTAGATGACATAGCGCCGTTCCTGGAAAGTGGATGGTACCCACTTAAGCCGAGCCCTTTACAAATGACTGATTTATTTCCCAAATATTTTAATTCTGATTCTGTTGGAATGCAGGAAATTTTGTATCCCTTTCCAATTAGAATAAATTTACAAACCCAAATCACTTTGCCAACTCTTCTTAATATCCATTCATTTATTATTGACTCTTTTTACACTAATTTTTATTTTCTTATATTTTTTGCAATTTCCCTGGGGGGTAAACAGTAAAACAATTTTTTGTCATATAAATTAATATCCGGTTTAATAAAGTTTTTTATTGAGGGGAATACAGAAATACACAGTTCTATCAACTGTTTAATAACAATTTTATACCGAAATTTCTGTAATAAAATTCTGATTAAATTGAAAAATATTAAATTTGTTCATTAATTAATATTTAAATTATTTTTAGCACCCTGTCAAAATTTTTAATATTTCCTTAACATTTTTTTTTATCTATTATTATTAACATCAGCATAAATTTTTCATCAGCATAAATTTTTTTCTGGTTTTTATTTATATATCGCTATAAACAAGTCGAACGTTTTACTTTATATTTTTTCTTTTTTCACAACACGCTTATGTTAGTTTCGTTATGTTTTTCTGTTGCGGTAAAATACTCTGTTTAAGCTCATTTGACTGCAAACGATATTAATCGCCAACATTTTCCTTGACTACTTTAATTTTAAATCATTTTTTTAAACAATTTTATTATTTTAATATAAAGTAGATTTGTAAGCTTTTCAGTGCATTTGTTGTGTGTTCCATTTTCAAGTCAAAATAAATTGATTTTTTATAGACATCGAGAAAGGGACATTTTTTTGCTAATGAACAAATTAAAATTTTTTCTCTACTGTTTACAGAAGATCTATAATTGCTATGATTACAACATTCTAACAAAAAGCTATAGTTGCAGCTATTCTAAGCTGTATACAGTGGGGGAGAAAAAAATATTTTGGTAATAACTCAATCAATTGTAAAAGGCGTTTAAAGATTCAGCTTTAAAAAATCAAGTTCTTACATTAAGTTTCTTATGTATGACTATGCAAGAAATATAAAATTTATAAATTTTACATAAGTCTACATACTTTATATGTTTTGCTGGTCGGTACATAGTATAAGGACTCTTAAGATTTCTGCAATACCAGAATCTATTGTTGCTGATGTGTTGCGAAGAGAGCTCAAAAAGTTTCCAGCAAGAAATATTTGTCTTTAAGTTAACCTAAAGGGAGCATTAGCTTATAAGGAAAGTAATAGTATAACAACAAGTTGCAGTATCGTTACTGAGTTGGTTAAAAAAAGCCTAGTTTGTAGAACTGGGGATCAAGAGATCGGGTGTCGCTATAGCTTTAGTGTCCAGATAGTTGAGCGAGCTAAAGACTGATGTTGGCGAAACGAGACATCGAGTTATTCAAGTACATCCGAAGTTATATAATATTGCAGAATGGTGGATGTCGAAAAAATTAAATTAGTATTGTAATTTGTAAACCGGCCAGTGAGATTGTTTTGAAGCTTTGCACGGCTATAGTAAAGATGTAGTCGAGCATAAATTTTAAATATAGACATTATTCTGGTTAAAATTAACGAATTTTTAAAATTTAATATCTATATCATCAATATATGAAATGTACATACAATCTGACTTGCCGTTTAAAAACTACGGAACTATCTCCATTTTATTTCATATCCCCCAGGCACAAAAATCTAGTGGTTTAAGAAATTATATTGTTAAATTTTACTTGAAGGCTGTAACATCGTTTTAAAGTCTAGATTTCTTTTTTCTTTAGTAAAAAAAACTGATAATTATTTTGTTTTAGTAATGATTATTTGACCCTTTTTTTTATTAAATTATTTTCTATTTTATTAAGCTTTGGGTCCTTATATTTTTTTATTAATATTATATTTCAATATTTCGGTACTTTTTGCGTACCTTCTTCAGGAAACAAAATTAATATTGAAAACAAAATAACAAAATTAATTAACAATTGAAAAAATTTTTTTGTCATAATGAAATTAAAAAACAATGTTTCAAAAAATTTCAAAAACAAAAATATAAAAAAGTGTTTTGTGTTACATACATATATTAAGAACAAAACATTTATGTTATTTTGTGAATTAAGTGTCTGTATATATGAGCGACATTATCTGTATCTGCTTTAAAATTAATTCTTTTAGTCAATGGAGTATTTAAAATGTGTAACATTTCCAAAATATACCGTCTCTTATAATTTTTTTCAATACTAAGAACTGAAGCATTTTCAAAGTTAGGATAGTAACCTAAGTCAAAACAATGAGTGGATAATGCTGTTTTTTGTGAATTAACATATCTTAAGTCCGACTTATGTCCAGCAATTCTAGTCTTAAGTTTATTTTTTGTTGTACCAATGTATACCTTATTGCAAATCTCCTGATCACTACCTTTACAAGGTATTTCATAGACTACATTAGAAATGTCAAATTTATTAATTCTATCTTTATTCTTACTAAATAATCTATCCAGTGTATTATTTGTTTTATAAGCCATGTTATATTTTTCCTTATTGAAGATTTTTGAATTCTTTAAACGTTCTGAAAAACCTTGTACATAAGTTAAAGACTTATAAATCTTAGGTTCCAATGTGCTTATCTTATTTGTATTTCTTTTATGTCCGTATTGTCTAATAAGTTTATAAATAAGTCTTTTTGGAAAGCTATTATCCGCTAGTATATTTTTAATCTTTTCTTTATTCTTTTTACGAAATTCTTCATCACTTATAGTTAAAACTCTTTCAATTAAATTTTTAGCTGTATTAATTATTATACCTTTGTTGTGCTTTGAAAAATAGTTAATAATTCTTCCTGATGCTGTTGGTTTTTGATACCAATCCATTAATATATTATTACCTCGTCGAATCAATAAAGTATCTAAGTAAGGAAGTTTGGAATCGCATTCCTTCTCTATTGTAAACTTAATATTAACATCAAAAGAATTGAAAATCTTTAACATATCATCAATTGCACTATCAGAAATAATGCAAAACAAATCATCAACATACTTTGTAATAATTTTTGGTTTTATAATTAGTTTTTCTAAGCAAAAATCCAATAATTTCTCCATAACAATGTCTGCAACAATAGGAGATGCTGGAGATCCCATCGGAAGACCCTGTTTCTGAACATATATTTTTTTATCATACTGAAAATATCTATTATCCTCAATGCAAAATTGAAGAATACGTACAAATAAATCCTTATCAATTTTAGTGTGTGGTCTAATTATATCCCACTTTTCTTTTATTGTATCAATAGCTAAATCTACTGGTATACTAGGAAATAGCGATATCACATCTAAAGAAACTAATTTTTCATTATTTTCTACTTTAAGTTTTTTGATCTTATTCTTAAAATCTAAAGAATTCTTTACGTTATATTTTGAAAACTCAGTGATTTTCTTCAAAATATCTGTCACATATTTACATAGTTCATAAGAAGGCGAATTTACAAAAGAACAAATAGGTCTTAAAGGATATTCAGGTTTATGAATTTTTGGAAGTCCATATAACCTAGGAGCAGTAGCAATGTTGGTCTTTAGTTTCTTCTTGTCAAAAATAGTTATAATTTTTCGTTTAAAAAGTTCATCTACCAAATCATTGTTAATCTTCTGCAATTTGCTAGTCGGATCTTTATTTACTAATTGATATTTAGATATATCTTCTAAAATATTATTAATTCGAATGTTATATTCATGTTTCATTAAAACTACTGTTGTATTACCCTTGTCCGCTTTTACAATAAGCAAATTTCTATTCTTTTTTAAAAAATTCTCTGTTTTTCTTACTTTATCTAAAATAAACCTATCTCTATTGGTCAATTTCATTTTATTATAATGATTGTCAATAATTAGTGACAACCTAGTTCTTGCTACTTCCTGTTCCTCTTTACTTTCTAAAGTTTGTATAAAATCTTCTCCTTCAGTTATCATATTCACAATAGGTAACTCATTTTTTGCAGTGGGAAGTGCATGCTTATTACCTAACGCTAGAACAGATTGTACTTCTAATGGAATATCTAAATTAGTTTTATTAACAAACCAGTTTTTATTAAATTTAATACCTAACTTCTTTTCTTGCAAATCACGGAGACAATCAAATTTTCTAATATGTATTTTTTTAACTTTCTTTTCAAAGGAAACTGCCTTAATATCATATCCCTTTCTGTAAAATATCTATTTAAATTTCTTTTTATAAATGCTAACTCACTTTGAAAATGCTCCAATAACTTGTGGTTATTCTTGATTGATAACTTTAAAATTTTGTAATGTAGATCACTCATATAGTTATTAAGTGTATGTTGTATATCTGCCGAACATCTTGTGTTAAATATATTTGAAATGACTTTTCTAGAATTGACAATGAATCTTGGAATGATTCTAGAATTTCTGCATCTGATCAGGAATGTTATTGTTGACCTTATTTTTATAATTTTGTCCTTCACCGTATTAAATCTGTTGACTAGTCTTCTAGTTATATTGTTATTTTTAAAAAAATTAATTTTGAAAATTCCATGTGAATCTTGATTTATTTGATAAAATCGTCTATCTTGATAATCTTGATAATTTTGAAAATTTCTTATCCTTCGAAAATCTTGATTAGTTTGAAAATTATGGTTATCTTGAAGATCTTGATAAGTTTGAATATTCATCTTTGTTGTGCTCATATTCTTAATTAGTTTAGTAATGATTATTTGACCCTTTTTTTTATTAAATTATTTTCTATTTTATTAAGCTTTGGGTCCTTATATTTTTTTATTAATATTATATTTCAATATTTCGGTACTTTTTGCGTACCTTCTTCAGGAAACAAAATTAATATTGAAAACAAAATAACAAAATTAATTAACAATTGAAAAAATTTTTTTGTCATAATGAAATTAAAAAACAATGTTTCAAAAAATTTCAAAAACAAAAATATAAAAAAGTGTTTTGTGTTACATACATATATTAAGAACAAAACATTTATGTTATTTTGTGAATTAAGTGTCTGAAATATAATATTAATAAAAAAATATAAGGACCCAAAGCTTAATAAAATAGAAAATAATTTGATAATTATTTTGTTTAACAGCTTTACCTTCTTTAATATAAACAAGTTTATTTAAAATATAAAAAAATAAGATTTTAAAAATTTTCTTAAGATGCTGACAATAATTATATTTTTATTTAAGGGACTTTTAACGTTTTATGCTGCTCTTTAAGGCCACTTACATTTTTCTAAACTTCTTTTATATCTTCTTGATTATAACTTTTTTTTAGTCATAAATTGTTTAATTCATTACTTATCGTTTTTTTTTCTTATAGATGTTATTAATTTAAGAACATTGTTATGGTCATAAGCAGATTTTAGTCGAACATTTTTATGACATTTCTGACACCTTTGCAGTCGTGATTTTTGTATTAAGTTATTAAAAAGATAAGGAGCAAAACGTCACTTGAAAACAATCAAAAATATATGTAAATATTATTTAATTTTTTTTAGTTATTAAACTTAAGTTTAAAAAAAAGAAACACGTAAGCAATTTGGATTCCTATTGTTACTTCTTTTACTTTAATCATAATTATTAGTTTAAGCACCTGAAAAAATTGTAGTTGTTTTGTGGAAAGAAATTAACACATTAACAAAAGTTAAGAAAAAAAAACCACAAACAAACCTATACTAAATAAGCAAAGAGTAAAAATAAAGATAACAGTTACTATACAAATAAAGCTGCTTGTTTTGAGTTGTAATTTATCGTTAAAACTCCTTTCAAGTCTGAAGGGAAAGAAAAATGAAAAATGTGTTACAAAAGACAAAAAGTTGTGTTTCCTTTAGGATAAAAAATAACAAAAAAACATTTTTTGTATTTTAAAAACAATTATTACTGGCAACTGCTTAAGTTATAAGATCCATTTCAAAAAAATAAATGTCTTAAAGACATAAAATGCTAGAAATTCAAAACTAAAAACGTAATATTTGTTTAAAAAAGACCCTACAATAACTTGAACGTGTAATTAGTTTTTTTTATAAAAGACTTTTGAATTAAATATTATAAATGCCCATTTATTATTATTAAAAGTATTGATGGTTATACTAAAGTTTGGACAAATATGGAACGAATGTTAATATTGAGATCATCTTAGCCAGAAAGAAGAATTTTTAACTTAGTTTTTCTGATGAAATTTTCAATACATGATACAATTTCCTCATTCAATAAATGGTTGTCTATACCATTTTTAATGAAATTTTTGTATTATAAGGTCTTAGTTTTATAAAACAGTCGAAAGTAGAGGCAAGATTAAGATATGTTTTTCTATAATTCTTGCAAAAAACCAACTTCAATACAGTCAGACAACAAGGGGTCTTCGCAAAGAAATACAAATTGTAATATTTTATATTTACAATTATTCACAAATCCATCACTTTGTAAGCATCACATATCAAAAATCAAGAAAAAAAAGAAAAAAAATCAAAAAATCAAAATCAAAATCGACTTAAAAATGAATGAGCTCTGCGGATAAAAAATAAAATATTAAGACAAACTAATTATCTCATTTTATTAAGCTAGCTCATTTTGAAAAAGGACATTACTTAAATTTACTTTGAAATCGTTGCAAATATCAGTTCTAACCAATCTGAACGGTAAACAAGATGATTTCACCAATGTTAAATATTAGCAGTCTCTTTTGCTCAAATGAATACACATACATAAAGCAAAGACAAATATATACACCCGCAAGTCAGCATATATTGAAGTTAACCTGTTAGTGTTAGAAACAAGACTGAAAAAAGTGAAATTAGTGTTTATAATTTTGATCTTTTGAATTATTTTAAATACTCACATTTGTTAATAAATAAAAATCTATAATAACAAAAATATTAAAATTTATTTAAACTTATTGCACTTAAAATTCAAAATGATGACTTTCTGTCAAAACAGTTTTAGCCAAATAGTAAAGCTACACAGAAACCACAAATAAAAATTTATTTTCAATTCAACTGGCTTTCAATTCAACTTTTAAATGAAAATAAAGTAAAGGTGGGTTAAACTGAGAAAGATAGCTGCTGTGTTTTCAATATGCGGCTTTTTAACGCGAAAAGGCAGACATGTAATTTTTGTTTTAAACCAGGCTGTTTGCTTACATTATTTATATAAAAAATTAATATTTTATTTAAACGTGCAGGTAATAATTGGTAATTAGTAGTTTTTCTGTTCATTTGCTGCTTTAATTATTTATTCCAAACAAATTAAATCGTTGTCTGTTGTTTGGCCATGGTTTCTATTTGTTATTAAAAATTGATCTTAATTTAATTATATTTTTATTAATGATTTTTAAAATATAAATAAAATTTTTACGTTGATAAATAATGTTATAACGGCTTTAAGCCCACAAATAAAATCATAAAACTTTTTACTGTGTGAACGTATGAGTTATATTTAATTACTCTTATTATTCATCATTCGTCTATTTCATATCTTTGTGTTATTATATAAGTTGTAATACTCTATTTTATCACGTTTCTGCAATTAATACATAATTCAAGAGCAAAAACTATATAATAAGACAAATTAACGACTAGAAATTACGTTAAATAAAATTGAGAATTTACAATATCACTTAGAGAAGAACTCTTCGCAACTATGTTACTAATGTTGAATTTGCGGTCAAATGTGTATGAAGATACAAGAAAAGGTATTTTGTATGACAGCGACTGGTGAAAGTAAAAACTGTGTTAATGAGTCAAAATAAATTTTGGTTTAACCATCACCTCTTATCCATCATCAACATGAGTTTTAGTAAATATTTATCTATGTGCAAATCTAATTTTCTTTATTTATTAAGACGAAGCCAGGCGCCGCACATCGAATATTACAATAGACCTCGTAATTAAAAGGTAGTGAACGTTACCCTTTTGTATTTTTTTTTTCTCGTGAAGTTTTCAAAGTCGCAATGTCTACATGACCTTGTTCATCATTTAACATAGAAAACTCTTTACCTGTATATGAGGCTCAATTAATGTGGCTTGTAATCCTCGGAGACGTGTAACTGCGGCTAAAACTCTATTTTTAAGCACCTTTAAATTAAAAAAAATTATGCGCAGGGGTGTAGGACTACTAAAAAGACTTCAGACTTCTTCTATAATGCTTTTTTAATACACAGCGATAGGAAAAATGTTTAACCACCAGTTTTTGATAGCAAGTGACTTACGGCCATTTAAAGGTAAACTAAACGCTCATTTTTAGTACGTTGATTCCTGTTATAAGTGAGATAACTTATAGCACTCGATTCATACATTTTCCTGGGTTATCGAGACAAACCTCGTCTTTCTAGATTTCACTTTATGGAAATGGTATCTCACATTAGCATATTCCGTGACTAGGGTTATCTTCAATTATATAATACATCGAGTTTAACAAAGCTCTGTCTTAGTATTCGTACAGAGGGGCTGCGTTTAGCATAAACGTCCCTTAATTTTAAAAAATTCTTGTAATATGACATTCAAGAAAGCAATGTTACTGATAATATTATATGCGGAAAATTATCTCTTTTAACAAACACAGGAAGACTAAGTTTTTGTAATACTACACAAGCTTTAATATAAATTTATAAATAAATTTATTTCTGAAGGTTTTATTAGAGCCCTCACTACTTACTTAACAAAAACTCTGCAGAAAAAAGAAATAGTTTTTGGCTGAAAAAAATTAATTTTCCTAATGTTTATTTGGTTTTAGATTACTTTTTTCAGCTCTATTTTTTGGCTTTTTTATTTAGATTATAATTTCGTGTTTTTTTATTTGATTTTCAATACTTATATTTTATAAGTTTGTTTTTACTGCATGGATGTTGCAAACAGACGTATGAAATGTTGCCAAGAACCATGTTATGAGAATAAGTTTGGCCAAAAATTATAGTGTTTTTTTTTCATTATAACAAACACTTAAGGATTAAAAATTTCGAATTTAAGGTGTAAAAAAATAAAGAGCAAAAGAATTTTACGTCAAATATTTATTTTTACCAATGATGCTGCAAAACTTAAAGAACTATTAAAATTAAAGAAATTATAACAGAATAAAAGAGTTAAAGGCAAAACTTTCTGAGGTAACCATAACCGTAAATATTCTTACAGAACTGTGTCTTAAAAAAAATATTTGCTAATATTTTGTTTGTAGGCGAGTTAAATCTCCTATGTTTTTCTTATATAAAAAAATCTGCAGCTTTATCACAGCAATTAAAAGAACTTTACAAGTAAAACTATTTTTTCTTTCTTATTCTGATACTTCATAATACACTACTTTAATAAAGCGATCTCACTTACATTTATCTTTTTCACTTCTAAATAAGTTTTAAGCTTACGTTACTAAGAATTTAGAATAATAAGAAGTAATTTATATAACTTTTTTTTCATTAAAATAAAAAACATAGCTTAAATTAATATAAGCGTCCTTAAACTTTTTACCGCCCTATAAAATTTATGTAGTCTTTGTCATTTTGATTCCCAAAACACAAAAATTCCTCGTTATCTCTGGGTTGATGTTAGTTTAGTTTAGCTAGTTCTATTTATTATGATTGCTTTTTCCTATAATTTTTTAAGGCCTGCAGTTGTGAGTTAAATTTAAAACAACGTAAAGAAAATAAAAAAACTAATATCTAGATCCGAGTTTATTTTAGTTGTTTTCAACCGGAAAAACTTGTTATCACTTGTTATCAAAAAAATGCAGTTCCACCTCGCAACTTATTGTATATGTGGAATGTTATTCCTTGCCAGCCAATTTCTAAGAAAAAACTTTCTGTGTTTAAAAGCAATGTAACTATTCAGCTTTAAAGTTTTCCAAGGCATTATAAATGAGTAAAATCTTTACAGCTTAAAGGATTATTTCACGTTGCTTATATACTCTTACTGCTTTTGTTGTTTTATGTTTTCTTTATTCCCTTTGATACTCTTACACATTTAATATTTTTTATCTCTTCTTTCTGCAAGTTTTATGACGGCAATTTTTGAATACGTCTGGTATTTGTCTGCAGGATGGCAAATAGGTATTGTTGAAAAAACATGTATAAGAAAAGATATATTATAACTTGCATTCATTCGTATAGCTGATATAAGTTGGTACTTGATTTAAAAAAATTAAAATAAGAGATGAACAGCATAAATTGTAAATGTTTAATTTCTTTTAATATTGTTTAAAATATTTTATTGAGCAATATCAAACTACTGAAATGTAATTTTAAAAAAATTGTCATCTGTTTTATAACTTTTGTTTAAAAAATATTTTCTATTCTTAAAAGTTCAGGAAAACTAGTTAATTTTATATTAAAATTCCAATTTTATATATATCGATATAATTATTAGCAACTTAAAACTTTATATTAAAATTTTTTTAAAAATTAAATTAATAAATGAACCTAAAGCCGAAAGAGTAAATTTTAATTCATTTATAATATCCACGGCTTAAAACCTGATTGGGAAAATAAGAAAAATTACAAAAAACTTTCTATTAATTTTAATAATTTTATTGCTACTTAAAGTTAATTGTTTTCTTAGGTTGGCTTTAATGGAAATGGTCAAAAGTTCACAACAAAAATTAGAGGAAGTATTTACAGCAGACAAGACTAGGACAAGAACAATAGGGCAGCGTAATGTAGAACGTTGCAACATTTATTTTGGATATTATTATGAAAGCAAATTAATTATTTTTAAGTAACTGAAAAAATTCTGATATAAAATTTAAAATTCGAGTTTAATTTTTTATAGAAAATAAAACGTTTAGTTAGCAGTTTCGTAGAGACTAAATTAACACGCGTAAAGCAAAACAAATTCCAGAGAAAAGTTGGGAGAAGGTTTGGAAGTTTTTCCGAAAAGTACAAATCTATAAGGCTTAACTCGCCTAAATATAGAATTTGCAGTTGCAGCTAGTACCGCAGAGTTAAGTGAAACTTTTAAGCAGTGACGTAGAAATAAAGTATATTATAAGATAACCGCCGGCGAAGTGATATTTGTTATAAATAACCTATTTCTATCCCTATTATGAATTGTACATTCTTGTTGTGCCCTTTGCCCAGGAGAAATTATTGACAAAGTACTTATTTAAAATACTAACTTATCATAAATTAGTTCAACGTGATTGTTAACATGTTGTTTTATTTGGTTTTATTTATTCTTTGATAAATTTAGGTTAAAAAAAATTGTGTGATAGTCAAATCATAAATCACGAGAAGAATATCAGGCTGCGAAATAATCTTAATAGTACCTCTCTGATAAACGAAATGAAAAATATTTTAAAGAGCATAAATATGTTTAATAATACACTAAAATTAAATATTACAATGATATAAATAAATCCACCCCAAAAATTGAAACCTTTTTTGAAGATTTTTTCTCTCACTCAAAATTTATATTCTATTGCAAAAATATATTTTTTTCTCATCGTCAACTTTATCACACCTAATTCTATACAAGTTAAATGTTAGTATATTCTACTATCAACAGAATAAGATATTTTTAAATATAAAAGAATAATTGCCAAAATGTGTAAACTTTTTTAGGGTATTAACGAAATTTTTTTATTTTTTCAAGATTTTTCTCAATCTGTCCTTTCTGCTTAATGTAGATGGGAGTTTGTGAAAGTTTTCGGGTCTTCAAAGACCATCCTTTTAAATAAATCAAATGTGTACTTTTTTACTTTGTTAAACATTCGTAAATAGTAAAAGATATTTGAAGCAGATGTTTGATAATTTAAATTGTGACAATTTTTTGTTTGTTGCTGCCATCATTTGTTATTTCTGTGTCCAGTCCCATATGCTTCCTATAGTTTATCACATGTGTAACCACAAGGAGACTAAAAGTAATGACATAAATAAATGTAAATAACAAGATTAATAACAGAACTTCATTTCAAATCTTAATCTTTGTTCTTAGATTCTTAACACACTACAACAGAATTAAAGAAAACAAAAGGAATGAGAAAAGAACACACAACACATTTTTTGTTTATTAGAAAATTTCAACCACAATCATCGTGAAAAATAATGTTAACGCCAAATTCAGGTATGTAATTTATCAACAATTTAACTTGTATTCTTTAAACATATTCATGGTGTTTTTTGAGTACTCGCAACTTTATATTTTTATGAACCTTGGATTAATTTATTACCTAAAAAATATTTAAATTTCAATGAGAACATATTTTTATGTTCTATTTATTTTGTATTAACACAATTAATAGTAACGCAGTTTTTTAACTACTGTAGAGTATTATAAAAACTTTCTGAGATAATAAATATATTCCACATGCAAAAGGCAAATAAATTATATCAGATTACTGCTTGTGTTCTTGTAAATTTAATTGTGTGTCTACATCTGTTGAAATCTATGACCATATTTTCAAACTAAATGTAGTTATTTAATTTATAATTTTGATTTATTTCTTTGTTACTTTTGTGTGAGCACAAATATAAAAATCAACAATCAGGCGAAGGAGGCTATTCTTTTTTAATCGACTAAAAAGAAAACCAACGTAACTTATGTTCTAAAAATGTCCGATTGGCTGAATTTAAATTGCATCCAACCACAGATTTATAACACACACTTAGATTTACAAACTAAAATATTTTTAATTTCTCAATAAAAATATATTTGCATAACAAATAGTACAATAAAATCTTTTAGCATTTTTACACGTTGGCAATTAATTTTTGTTTTAAAAATACTTTTCATTTTATAAGATTTACAAATTTAATTTTTTACAATAATTTTTTATTAATCACTAGTGATTCAGAAGTATTTTTTTTTTAATGTGCAAAAACTTATTTCTTCCGCTAAATATTTTATACAAAAATAGCGGTTATATTTTCTTAAAAAGTATTACCTGTTTAACGTTCAGAAATCGCTTTAGTTACCAAAGTAATTAATATAGATTAATGAAACCACGTCACATAGGAAAAATAATAACTTTGTACTTGCAACATATAGGAAACAATGCTTTGTTTATGAAAAACAAAATAAAACACTTTTTTTGCAACTACTAACAGATTATGCTTATTTGAGACTTAAACAGCAGAAATTTAAAGGAGTGAAATGCAAATATGAAATGAATAGCTAATTTTCCTTCATCTTCTATCGATATTAAGTCGTTAGGCGTTATAAACCTTCTCAATTGTGTTGGTCAACTTTCAATATGAAGTTAAAAATATATTTTAGATCTGACTTTAAGCTGATGCTAAAATGACACCTTTAGATTAAGAGGTCTGTCTGTGTAATTGGGGTAATCTGTATGCTTTGGTATACTTCCATAAGTGAGTATTTTTACCATTATCTTTTAAATCTTTTAAAATGATTGAATTACTTCATCGCATATATTTTGTTTAGTACGTGACCGAATTTAGGCATTGCGAACAGGAAAAAAGCAACGAAAAAAAGTCGTTTTTAAGACGTCCCTAACGAAAAAATAACTTAGATAACATTGAAATTAATGTCCAACCTTCTAATTTTTTAGTTAGGTTTTAACCAATTTAATACGTGTTTTAACTAAAAATTTTTAACAACAAAAAAAAAAAAAAAAAAAAAAAAAAAAAAAAGTTAATACAATTTCTTAATTCGTGAAATTTTCCTGAAATTTGTTTCAATAAAATAACTACAATAAAATCATGAGCTTTGTAACTTTAAGGGGATTTCTAAAGACTGATCAAATTTTTACTTGATAAAAGAAGTGTTTGTGTCAATAACGAAAAGAACCAAATTTAATTAGTAAAATGTAATAAATTTTAAAGATACAATATGTTGACTAAAATAAACGGTAAGTGTTAGAGAAGCTCAATAACATTGGTTACACAAGTCTTTCGTATTTTTGTTACAAGAGAGCTTGCTAAAGAAAAATTATGTAACATTGGATAAATTGACCGTCTACAGATTAAAAATGTTTCCACCAAATGAAGTGGCAATTGAATATTTTGTGTTATTGTTTTCGTTTTCTGTTAACAAAATAAGTAATGTTATTAATCAATAAAGCTAAAATCTGTTTAATGATAAATACTGCTACTATTAATCTAAAATAAAAAAAGGAACAAAAGTAGACAAAGCAGAAAAGAAAATTGTGAAATACTTTTTAAATAAATTGTATTGTGGAGTCACATATACATTTTGAATCAAGTAATTAGAATTAGTTGAATTTCAGTTTTTGGAAGTCCATATTTTCTTAAATTCTTTTAACATCAAAAATTTTACTACAATCGAAAAGCTGTTTTATTAATTAAAATTAATTTAGCCACCTTACCAAACGCAAAACATTGAAGTTGTTCTTTTTTTCTGTAAATAAAATTTTGTAAAAGAGAAATAAAATGGCATTCTCCAGAAAAAAGAAATGTTTTTGTGATTTTTTACTTATACTATAATTTATTTAGAAATTTGCATTTCTTGGCCTTAATTACAGACATTAGCTAAATTTTCCACTATATACTCCCGAATTTCCTTGTAGTTAACTTCTATTATATTGTATTCTAAATTTTATAGTAATTTTTGATTAAATCATTTATAAAATAATAAGCTTCATTTACTTGCCAGCAAAACAAATAACAAATATTTACAAGAGTAGTGCAGCCATACGAATCGAAAAATATTAAAAGCCATTATAATAGTTTTATTACTATAATCTTATTAATTGTTAGTTGGTGACGTACATGAAATACCAATTCTTGTGTTATTAAGCAGTAAAAAATTATACAAAAAACAAATAAAAAAATGATTCTTAAAAATTTCATTCATTTTACTACATCATGAATAATTATAAATTCAATTTAATGTATTTTATAATTAAGCACACGAAAGTTTAATCAAAACGCTAATTATGTAGTCTACACAATTTCACTTCTATTTAATATACTATAGTGATAAAATTAAAAAAAAAATATTAAAGAAATTATTAAAAAAAATTTATTTGATCTTTTAAAGGATTAGATAACTGTTGAGAGGGTTGAAATTTAAATGTATTAAGATGTACAAAAGCCACACTATGCACTTTATTTTATGATTTTTTTTTTCATATAAAAGTTAAAGTTAGCTTAATAAATAAACAATCCATTTTATAATTATTTAAGCATAAAGACTTTAACTTAAAATTATCTTAAACTAAAAATATTATGCAAGTGTGAAACTAAACGATTTAGGATCTTTTAATATTCCTTTTATATACAAATATTTTTAAAGATCAGAAGTATGAATAATTATAGATACTTTCTATTGTATATTTTTATTGATGGTATAGTTTTTATTAACCCGATAATAAAGGTTATTTAATGGCAGGTTTCTTTTCTTATTTTAAAATGTAGATCATCATCACCATTATGTGGAGCAACATTTAAAGCCATAATGTTGTTCTAATTAAATTCGCACAAAATATGCGTTTTAAATATTTTCTGGTAAACTCTTTGCTAGACGCCTTAACGGAGAAGATAAAGAAGAAATAATAAATTGGACAAGATCTTTCTGTTATATTTTTTCAAATAATTTTTTTAGCGCTTAAAGAAAAATTACTTGCATACACCCTTTTAGTTAAAAAAAAGTAGGAGTTGGGCATAGAAGAAGAACTTCATACCATGTTTTAATTTTAATTCATATCTTTTTATTATTTACATGAATTCTTCTGTTGATTTTAACGTAGATTTTTCTTTCCTTATATTAATTGTCGGTATTGCTTACACTCTGAACATTCTCATTTAACCGCATCCATAATATTGCTCTTATATTCTTTAACAAATTTTTATTACCAAACGAATTTTTACCAATATTAAAAATACTTATTTCTATTAGTTTACTTAGTTGTGCTTGATACCTTCAAATATAAATATTTCATGATATTCTCATGAAATATTTATTATTTTAAACTAAAAAATGAAATGTATTACTGCGGGGAAAGTCGTTGGCCATTTCACTACTGCTCATATAGCTCATCAGTGGATTCTACCCAAATTTTGTAAAGAAAACCTCATAGTCTTATATCAAAAGCCAAATTAATTTAATGAGAACTCCATTGAATCAATAAGGCAAAAACAATACATATGAATGGTTTCCGATGGCAGCTCTTATGTGGAAAATGAAAGAAGAAATAAAAAGAGTTGTTCAATGGTTACTGTGTTTTTGTAATAAAATTTTTGAGTTTTTTTTAGCCCTTTTGCCTTATTGATTCAATGGAGTACATTTAATTTTTTAGTATGAAATAATAAATGTTTCATGAGAATATCATGAAACATTTATATTTGAAGGAATCAAGCACAATTAAAGTAAATTAATATAATAAAGATTTTAAATAATAAATTTTCTTGTTTACTTATTCTTGCTAAAATAATGGATTATTTGAGCATCACCTCTTTTGTTGCATTAGAATTGATCCTTCTCTGCAATTATACTGCTTAAGTTTTTCTACTCAAAAAGCTTTCTCTAGAAAACGAACAAAATAAAACAAGAAAAAAAATCAAATGCTTTTTGAGTGAAATAAAATGGCAATGCATTGTAACAAATGCAAAATGTATATCATTTAGTTACATAATTTTTTGGTTTTAAAATAAGAAGACCTTAACGTAAGAAATATTTTTTGTTTAAGAACACATTATAGAGTTTATGCATTATTGTTTTACTGCTGTTTCAAAAAAGAACTTTAAAAGTTCATATTTTTTTAATGTGTGACGTGAAGTAATGTTTTCTATCTCACGAGACTTTTGTGCTTTATTTTTATTATAATTTTTATAGAAATTTTTTACTGTTGATTTGTCTTGAGATTGTTTGTTTGTATTTCTTTAAATTCCTTGACACTTTTAACAATGATTTTTTGACTGCTTCCTCTTAAGACACTTGTACTTGTTTCTGAGTTGCTATGTTAGAATAACTTGCTCACGTATGAGTTTTACGTAATTTGCTTTTGTTGTTAATGATGTTTATTTTAATAAAAGAACATTGTCTTCTGAAGTGCAACCTACTGCCTGTAACATTATGTGACACAATATAATAAAAGCATCTTCCGGTTAAGGTAGGAATTCATTTGTTTGTCGTTGTTATCACACTCAAATACTTTATAAGGATTTCTGGTATTGTAGGCAGAAAGAAGCCTGCGGGCTTGAATAAACAAATATTTTGTACGAGCGTGATATTCACAAACAAATTTATTAAAAAAAGAGAAAATAAAGCTCTTGGATATAATTCACTATTGGGATCTCTTAATTTTATTTAATTATTTCATGGCACATTCGATTCTCGCTGCTTCTCGCTTCTTCTTCTTCGCCAAGCATTTGTTAAAGGATTTGTATTACAATATTTTAGAATTGTTTTTGGTGCTTCTTGGCGGAGTTTAGAAAAATACACACATTGTATGCAAATCTCATACATAAATGTAAAAACGACACAGCTCAAAGAAACATGTTTTTTTATAAACATTAATTATGTGTCTATAAATTTCGTATATTTCCGAACACTCTTATGTCAAAGGAAAAATCGCCGAAGTTACTTCGTTCCAAACTTAATTTTTTTTGTTAACTTTAACGCTTAGAATAAGGTGCAGATATGAATGGCATGACTACAACTTAAAAGTTTTTTAAAGAAAAACAACATAAAAAATTCTGTTATTCGATAAACTGTTGAAAATAAAACTTCAATTGTTTCAACAATATTTATCATTAAAAATGACATTAATTTATCGGCACTTATTATCTGTCATAGACCTCTATCTCCCAAATCCTAATATGTGTGAAAAATTCACAGAAGACCTATTAAAGAAAGTTGCAAAAGTGACCTAATATTCATAAAAGTATTATCATTTTCTAAACTGTGATATGCAGTCATGTTAAATTTCCACAGTAAAATTCTGTGCGCTATAATACAAAGTAAAAAAATATTGGAGCGATTTTCACTCATATGACTTTTTTTAAACTTCACATTGCATCATTTAGAACTAATCAATAAAGGAAATCAATATTTAAAATTTAACTCATGCAACTAAATTCTTAACACTGTTTATCCTCTTTTCTTATATCCACTTTCTAATCTCTTTGAAAATTGATAGACAGAATTATATATATAAATATATAATATATAAAATTTAATTTGAAATGTTATCTCTAAATCTTTTGCATAATATTGTTTTAACAAAATTTATTTTTTTTTTGGTTTATCAGTTTATCTTTTGTATCTATTATACGAAATTTATTAAAATCAGCCGGATATATCAAATACTTTAGTTAATCGCTTCAGTAAAACATCTCATTGTATGTATGCCAAAATAGTTTTTTCAAGTCAATATAAACTTTATGACATTGATTTTATGATATGGATATGAGTTTCAAATAAATCTGTGTATGCTTTGTAATGCTTTGTCCAATATGAAAACTATTTTCTAAAAAAAAGTTATATGAGTAAATTAGGTTAAAAGCATGAATTGAAGACAACGTAGCTAATTTGCGGCAATATTAACACATGAGCCTTGTTGGGTTTGTAAAAAAAAGTCTGAACAGGACTTTAATAAAATTGAGTTTTGAAGAATAATAAGTACGGAAAATAAATTCATATTTTTTGTATTTTGCCCATGGTTGGAATTTTGTAAAAAGACGAAAAAGCTATCTTTAACCGATAACTTGAACAGTCAGATAAATAGATGCAGTGACAGACTTATTGCTTCAGAAATATTACTTGACTAGTTAAATTATTGGAAAATGAAATATGCATTAAACTTATTTCTTAACAATTAAAAACTTTGATTAAATTTAAAACATCGAGTTATTAAATTATATTAATTAAATAGAATTCACTTCAATTTTTTATATTTTATCAGCGGTTTAGCGCAACATGAAACTTGTATGTGGTAACCAAAATCTTGGACCAACATATTGTATCTGAATTATAAAATACACATTATTATGCACAGTTTTGTTTAATATAATAACATTGTAACAGAAAATCATAGCTATGACTAAACAGTGACCATATTATTATTATCATAATGTGATAGAGAAATTATTATTGACATATATTTATTTTTCAATTTTAGTTAATATGCATTAAACATTTTTGTTCTGTTCTTCCTTTTAGAGAATGAACAATTGAATTGAAATTTACATTTTCAATTAATTAAATTTTCATATTTGCTTTTATAGAGACTAAAAATAAGGCCATACATGTGAAAATCACGTTGCTACCGGGATAAGTTTCATTTTATTTTAATATTTTGTACTTATTCTTCTGGCAAACGTAGCTGTACATTCTTTGTACAAGTTTAAAGCGTCTGCATAAAACGATTTGAAAACAAGGCCTTTGGGAAACACCCTTTAATTTCGAAATTTAATATTTACAATTGTTTAGGTGGCCAATTTCTTACATACTTTGAGTGAGACTTAAATGTAATGATAATACGGTTGAAAAAGAAGAGCCATATAAGTATTAATCACGTCAAAACTATTCTATTATTTTGTCTAAAACGCACCAAATTTTACTGGCACTATGTAAATTTAACGCGTCTGCCTACCACGGTTCAAAAAACACCTAAATTTTTATAGTTATATTTGATAACAGGGGATAAATTTTATACATTATATTTTTAAGAATTTCTGATAATTATTCATGACTCGTTTTAGTTAGAATCTTATAAAATACTGCTCAGTTCAAACCAACTATGTTGAACTGTTTTGGCGTTATAATTCTTAAATGATCAAATATAAACAAAAACTTGTTAAAAGTAAGCACATTTTTATTTAAAATAACTATAATTTGTTCGTCGCTATCATACAATGTGTATTTTCTTTGTTACCAGCGTTCACGAATTACATCGCAGCAAGCCATACCAGGTTCAAATTTCTTCGTTGTTTTTATTAATAGGTACTCTTCCAATCTCTCTTTAAACATTAATTTCAAAAGGGTAAACTGTAGTGAAATCTATTGCATAATATTATTTTAGTAAAATTAATTATTGTTTTCTATCAAGCTTGATTCTATCAAGCTTGAGTTTATTGGCTTTGGCAGACGTCCTCATTTTTATTCGATAGTAAAATTGAGTATTTTAAAGCCAATGTTAAGTTTATGTCACTGATGATATGATACCATGTTGCGTAAGTTTTAACTTGATCCATGTGTGTAAGGTTATAAACGTAAGTAGCAAATATAATAGATAATGTTCGTAGATACTCTCAGCTAATTTCCCATCAATACAAAATAAAAAAATTAGTAATAAAAATGTTTCAAAAAATTAGGTTAAAAGCATGTATTGACGACAATATGCCTGCTGTTTTGTTGTGGCCATAACCATGTTGCTTTTTTAAAAAAAATTCGAAATTCTATTTTGTTTAGTAATGGGTATTTGTAATTTAATAATGTGGTCTTGTAAAAATATTTCCATTAAAAATTTCATTAAAAGTATTAGTTAGAAAGTTGTAGTTAGATGAGTTCTTATATATTTTTAATGAAGTTACTGAGAGTTTGTTTTCCATTGGATTATAATAATTATTAAATGAAAATATCGGCATTAAAAATAATTTGGTATACTTTTAAATTTAAATTTTTACATAAAAGTTTTTTAAGTTTAAAAGTAATGATTATATTTAATGCATTTAGAATATAAATTGCAACAATAAAATAAATTTGTTAAACATTTTTGTATTTCGAATCTTTTACTAATTCCGTTAGTATTGTGTGTAAGAAATTCTTGCAAAAAAATTGCATTGCGAAAAATAACGCTTTGGACATATTGTCTTTTTTATAAAAACTCTAGAATTGGTGTCTGTAAAAAATATTAAACTGGGTTTGGGCGTGTGTGATAAATAGAGCTTAATATCTATTTACTTTCCATTATTAACAAACATGGTGATTTATAATACAAAGGAAAGTTATCTAACATGTGAGTGACAAGCCATGGTAGTAAGAGATATGTGTCTAGTTATTTGTAAAATAGAAAATTAAATGTTCAATTCCCAACATAGAGAAATAAAACTGTTGTTTATTAGCCGAGGCAAATGAGTTGATTTAAGGAATTCATGATTAGAATAGAAAGTGGAAAAAGGAGCACATGCTTTTTTCAAAGAGGAATAACACTCAGACCGTTATGCCGACTAAATAATATTGTGTGACCATTAAGAAACCACTTTTATTTCTCCACTCAAGAGATGCCAGTGGAAACCAATCATGTACATAAGTTATTTTTTAATACATTTGTTCCATTGACTTCAATTGACACATTGGTTCGCAAATTATTTGAGGTCGTTGAAGTCATTACAATTAGCAATAATAAAAGTACTGATTGTTGTAGAGGAATTATAAATGTACGGTGGCTTACCATTAACATCGTCCATGCTCAGCAGTACTTTTTGTTTAGTGATGTTTTCTTCATTGCATTACTTTCTACCTAGGTGAATTTTTCATTAAGTTGGTTTCTCTATTGAGTTGTTAAATTAAAAAAAATTATAACCGTATGGTTGGTACTAATTCACAAAATAAAGGACAAAAGTACCAACATCACATTCCTAGTGAATTTAGCGATATTTGTAACCTTGTGTACCTTAAAAGTAAGAGTCTTGGCTAGCTGGTTGCTTAGTGTGTTACGTACAAAGTGCGTTACGATGAATTTTACTGCAATATCAGGCTTGTAATTGCAAGTTTTAAAGGTATTGTGACAGCCCATGAGGTATTAAGTATGTTGCCTTTAAGCACCAGCTTTGTTTATTATTAATATGGGGCCTATATTTTTTTTAAATTTTACTTTTTGATAAAAAAAATTACGTTTTGTTATTAGCAAAGTTTTTAATTTCCTATCATCTATTGCAAGACCTTATTTCTTAAAAATCATTACAGTATATTGAATAAAATTTTAATATTTAGTAAGAAAAATCCATAAAAAATAGTCTTTTAATGGATCTTAATTATTCATGGCTCAAGCAAAAAAAGTGCTTTTACACCAGAGAGAGAGAGAGAGAGTGATTTTTTTGTTTGTTATTTTCAAACGTGTCGCAAAAGTTCAAGATTATCTTGTTGATTTAAAATTCCTAAACACAAAACAAAAAAATAAAAATTTAATAGCAATTTTAAAAACGTCTTTTGCTGCAAAATTGTGAGCAATCATGAATCAGTTAAAATTTTTGATTAAAAACAGTCTGGTAAATTTTTTATATGATGGAATAATGGACAGCAAATTAAGCAAAAATTATATAGAGAGGAGATATAGAAAATTTTAAATTTTTAATCGAGAAAATAGTTATGCGAAGTCATATCATAACATTGTTATTTAATTATAATAAAAACTAAAATTTGCCACAAAACAGACTACTGCACGGAGTTTGCTCAATACTCAGAGAAAAGGCTACTGCATGATGTGACCCTTTTAAATTAATAAGAGCTAACGAGTACTTGCTTTTAATTTTGTAATCATATATCTGTGACGAGTATGACATTAAGCTGAATTTTTAAAGAAGTTTTAAAATTGCTTAATTTTCTACAACTATTTACCTCTATTTTATTCCATCAAAAAGCTGTGATTTAGAATTTAGGACATCAAATATAGATTAATTTTAGTATATTTTCAGTAAAAAGTAGACTAAGGGAATCACTGCAGTTTTAAAATCCTTTCGTAATGTATTTATATAATCTTTTGAACTTGCAGCCACTTGTGTAGTAAAATGTTAGTAACCTACATGAAGTAACATTCCATTGTTACTATTATATAATATTCTATAAATGAATATCGAATTTTCAGTTAAAATTATCTAAAGCAATGTAGCACAATTTTACGTAGATGCTTGTCAAAAAATTAATTTCCGATTAATGAAAACATCACATGGTTTCTACAAGACCATGTCACATGCCATTAAGCTCTTATACTCTCTGACTAAAAAAAACTATGTATTAGTTTCAATTTCAATCTTGATGAAATGTTGAAAAGCTACTAAAAGGCTAATCTTTAGATGTATTTTTTGAAAGTTTTGACATTGGTGCAGAGGGTAATACAAAAAAACTTAATTTTGGAATTTTTGTCTATCTGTCTCTCTATGTTCGCATCACGTAAAAGCTGCTGGATGGATTTGAATAAAATTTTGTATTTAGGTTAAGGTAAACTTAAAACTTTAAGGTAATGTTTCAAGAAAATATAGTTAAGAATAATAAAACTATTTAAGAATAATAACAAATGAGTAATTTTATTTCTTTTTTGCAAAAAACGCTTCGCTTTATTACAAAAAAAAATTGCAAATTAGTGTTTGTTTCTTTAAAATATTTTGTTTTATTTATTATTTTATTTAAAAAAATTCGCCCTTACTAATAGCGAAAGGCCCTGTATAAGTCGACAGTGTTGATAATGCCCTGCGTCTTTCATTTAGGTTTTTTTTTTCAAATATTTTTAAAAAATATGCGGTGTAAACCCAAATGTCAGAAAGCAAAAATTAGATCAATCTTGATTCCATTTCACACATATTTCATTTTAGTAAAATTAGTATATATACTCGCTTTATTTCACACAGTAATATATTCTCCTAATATACTCTCTTTTCATGTCCTTTGAATATTATTACTTAAGGTAATCTTAAAAATGTTCTCACAGAATTCATTCTGTTTGCTTGTTTAATATTCAACTTGTTGTCTAACTGAATGGCAGCTGGTGTTTAAGCTACTTAAGCAAAAGTCTAAAATACAAATAAGACTGCATGTATAACTATGCATGTAAGTATATAATACTTACTTACTTTTAAATAATTTTGCACTAGGGCAATGCTCGGCATCATCATCAAACAATTTTGTCATAATTTATTGAAAGAAATCATTTTGAATATACGTTTCAATGTTCAAGCACATAAATCGAAGAATTAGAAATTCAGTCAGTGTGAGGATTTATTCCTTCGAATATAAACTAATCTTTTGTAAATGACATTACTATAAATATTGCATACACCCTTAAATTTCACTACGATTGGAGTTGTAGATGATGTATGCAAATATACACAAAACCATCATGTAACTTGTAAAATGATTATACAACTCTAATGGATTTAGGACAATAATTCAATTCAATTCCTCTTTTGCTCAAAATTTAATTTTAATTTCAAGGCAGTCGTGTGTACAACTTGTTCAGTTTTATTATTAACTAATATTATTTCTTTGTCATTTTGAGGGCATAACAAAAGTCCATCATTACCAAAACTGAATGTTCGATATATTTTTTATTGGCTCCAAAATGCATATTTACTTAAGAGATTATACAAATATTAAATATTGTATTGGAAAAACAGAAAAATTACAAATATATCTCCTGACTCGTGCGAAACTTTTAATCGCATAAATTTCGTTAACTTAATATGATTATCTGTTGACATTAAGATATTAACTTTTTAGACATTTATAAATATTTATAAGCAAAACAGGAATATTTATGACAAAAACTAGAAAACCAAATTTTTTCGCAGTCGCCATAGAACATAAGTTGTTTTTGTCTAAACATAGATACCATATTCAAATTTGACCAAGTAAAGATAAAATTCCATATCGGAAATAACTCAGATAACTTAAGAATTTACTGACACCAAACAGATTATTAGATCGCAAAAAAAACGCCTCCTTTGTGACACTCTTGAAAAAATTTCGGAGCTAATTATTTTAATTAGAAAGTAATTGAATTATCTTTCTAGTTAATGTAGAAGAGAAGTTTTCTAAGTTTTAATTCAGATGAGGCTTTTGAGAAAAACTCATCTTTCTCAATGATAAAATTGGTCTTTATTTATAATGTCAGTCCAGGAGTATAGAGTAGGCAGGTAATAACAACTAGAATAAGTAGAGTAACCCAAACGTAGTGCTCCAATTTTGAGTGAAATAACTTTTAATAAGCTCTTGAGGTGGTTACACATGAGTGATATTTTATTACTTTCATCGATTTACATGAATGTAAAAATGAACACCAGGATGTTGTGGTTAAAAAGTTAATAGCAGTAGAAAAACCGACAAAAGCAAATCATTTTTCTTACCAATTAAAACTTTTTATGAATTCGTTCCGTCTACTAAAGTCAGGCTTTCTTAAGAAAATATACCGGAACCGACACTTGTTGTCGTTACGGGATTGCTGGGTATTCACCAAAGCCTCCAAGTTAAATCACAATATTTACAAGAATACATTGTTCAAGTCTATAACTTCCTAAAAAAAAATCGATCTCTGCGTATGAGTGCGAGGGTGAAAAATATTCTAATTCTAGTTCTATAGATATCAAAAATAAAAATAATTTTGAATTTAAAAATAATTTTGTTATTTTTTGAGATAGTGTTTTTCAATCTTGTTTTTAATTTAAGCTTAAGTCGAGTTAAAGTTATTTATATAAAAAAATGAATATTTTTCAAAAAGTATTTATTTAAAAATGCGGCAAAATGTAAACAACAGATCTTACAAAACATATTTCTGGTGTGGTAAAATTGCTGTAAATTTTATTTGTTAATATTTACACTTCAAAGTGTACTACACTTTTGCTTATCCAACTTTTGTTTAATAACTTTTGTTTAATAACCATATAAAATTTGATAAATAAATCAATTGATAATAAAATATGTTTTTTTATACTTAAAACGTACAACATTAAGCGTAATAATATATAATATTCGTGTAAAGTATAATCACAGCAATCAGTAAAATCAATCTGCTTTCAAGCAACGGTGTTAATTTCTTCATATACATTTTGCTTCTACAACCTCAATGTAATTTTTGTTTATGGTTTGGTAAATTATATATATTTTTTTTGTTTTAATTTGGTACGTAAAGTATTAATTTAAACTGAACAATGATGATACTTCAGGTATTAAGAGTTTTATTAGTACAACTTAAGTCTGGCAAAATGTGCAATACAGAAGAGATTTAATTATTCAATCGTTACAGCAATTAATTTATTGCATATAGCAATTGCACAGGCCACTAAAATGTTACGGTAAGACCTTTATTTTTTTATTTAAGCATTAAAACTACAATATAAAAACAGTTATACGTTTTTCGATTGCTTTTAATCTTTCCCTTAATATTTTAAAATAGTGTAAAAATAATTAATATTTTGAATTAAGCTGCATGATTTGTTCATAAAATTCTGCATAAATTTTGATTAAAAAATTAGTTATTCTTTTAATATGGTACCGCGACGTATACAATGGTCGAGGGATCATTCAAATTTTTGTTTGTAAATAAAAAATTTCTGAAAAGTTTCATTTTGCGAGGTTTCTCGGTAGAATCTTGCAAAATGCTTGTTATGAAATCTCTTCAATTCGCATTTATTATTAATATTTCCTAAAGATTAGAATGAAAACTAGTGCTTAATACAATTTAACGCTAAAATTTAGCGCTGAATTTCTTATTTTCTTTATTTATAATTCTTTTAATGATCATGCCACAACACATATTTCATGTGTTTTCCGTTAAAAGCATATCGTTGGTTTATGATTCTGCTTGTATTTAATAAAACATTGATAGTGAAAAGAAATATAATAAAGCTAGAAACCATTTTTTTATTTATTTGTTTAAGTTTTACAAGACGTTGTTGTTTTACTCATTTCATCTTAAGATTTCCATCAACAGACAACAAAACAGAGAGCAGAAATCACAGCAACATCAACGATTTTAAGATCAGAGCAAAAATTATACAAATTCAATGATTTTGAAACATTTTTAAAATACACATTGTGTTTCTTTTTTAAAAGTCTCCTTTTATATAATCTAATTTTTAGCTGCTTAAAAAAAATCTTAACAAGAAAAAAAAAAATGAAAACACAAACCAAACAAAAATTTTTTGACTTCGTATTAGGTTTATGGTTTTTCTAAGCAACATGAAGCATTTGAACTAATTTATTTCAAAACTTTAACATATTAAATTGTTTTCGGCTTATATTTTATTATTAAACGGTTTTTATGTCCAACTACAGGTTGGCAAAATTTATAAATTTAATATTATACCGTTTTAACAAGATAAAAGCAAAACGAAGTAATAGAAATTTAAGTAATAGAATTTAATATCTTGTGTTCCATAAATCGATACTAATCCCTACCTATACTGTAAAAGTATGAAGTACATAATGCCTGGTTAAATGTTTAGTACGAAATAATTTGCTTTTATAAATACATGGTTATTGTTCGCGCATTTCATCAATAAGGATTATTTCAAAATATATTCTTGTCTGCTCAATGAATTGCATGCTTATAATAACAAAAAAGATAGACGAAGGATATGAAGTGAAAAGCTAACAATACATTTCATGTCATTGTGCTATTAAATTACTATCAATTAGATTTTATTGAAGTCACTAATAGTAACCAGGTTAGTGGTGGTAATACTTAAGGTGAAGAAAAGAGGCATTAAATTTATATTTATTATAACCAAACTTGAATTATTTAAGTCTCAAAGAAGGTGCTTTTTTGCTCATGCTTATGATTCCAAGCGATTATATTGTTGTGTTTGGAGATTTACAACAAATGCACTTACTTTTTTGTCAGGCAAAAGCCATTTCCAGGAATATTTATCACAAGTCCCTGGAGCTTTGTATAGCAAGTTTAATTAGTTTCTAATTATATCAGTTGTTTTTGTTAGTATTACTTTTTTAATATTATTTATTATAAAAATTTAAACAACTAGTTATGTCTAGCAAAAACTTTTGTACATGTACAGCTAAGATTGATTAAAATCAATTTCTCTTGTTATCAAATCATGCACAATTAATGATTATTTGCTTCTGAGTCTGGAAAAAACTATGTTATTGAAGAAATTTTTCTTATACAAAAATTAAATAAGCTCTACATAATGACTAGGATTGGAAATTTGCTGAAATACCTGATTTAATAATACCGGGATCTCAAAAAACCGCGAAATTTTTATGTTCAACAGAATTTCTCAATATATCTCTAAATAAAATGTACAATATTTTTGGCTCCTGGGAAAATAACTTTAATAAATAAACGATTGTCTTGTGTCGCGAATAAAAATCACTCAAAAAATTGTATAAGAAGGAAATAAAATACCAAAACAATAAGATGTCTTCAAGTTCATATTTACCATCATGATTATTTTGTAAATTCCGTAAAAATCACTTTTACCAAACATCTATTTTAGTAGTGGGCTCGTAATTTACTTTTCTTTTAATAATTTTTTTTATTTTTTATACAGATGTTTATCATGTAAAATTATCTTTAGTAATAACCAGAACTGTTGCCGCCTCGTTTACAGAAAATGATGGTAAGAAATTATGCAAATTATTTTTCACTTTTAGTTATATAACATGTTCCCAACTAAAAAAAAGCTCCAATACTTTGAAGAAATTGCGAATATTTAACAAAAAGGCAATAGATATTACCTATAATTTTCAATGGGGAAAACTATCTAATTGTTGGAAGATTTGTCACAATTTTTCGTTCCTTTAGCCGTAGCAGAAAAGATTTGGTCTTATTTTACTTATTCATTAGGGGCACATATGAAGGGACCACTTAAAAAAAGTATATTGTCATGGTTTCCAAATATTAATAAAACTTATTGGAAAATTTAGATCTTTAAAAATCTATTGAATTATTTTTATAAATCACGGTATACGTGATTTCTAGTTTCGCATCCTTAATTGTGAGAAAACTTCAATATATGACTGAGCTTTGTATTCAAATTATCTTTTTCCTTTTATATTTTTGCAAAAATTCAATTAAAAATTATTTTCACAAACTGAAATATATTAAATTTAAAATATTCCATAAATTTTTTATTGTTGTTTGCTGTTAAAGAATACCGAAAGATAATAATGCTTAACTTACTCTTATGTCTTATTTTTTAATATTTCTAAAATTATCTATAAGTAGAAATAAAATTGACTAAAATTTTTTTAAATATTTATAGCTATATTTTTTTCAAAATCAACCTTGATGGCCTATATACCAATAAACTAGATGCATTTTTTTTTTTCTTATCAAATTGATAGAATGGCAGAATCTAAACACTGACAGACATAAAATAATATAAACTCGTGATGCTCTAGATAACTTTAACAAAAAACTGTTCCAAAAAACTCATTCACAACAATATGTAGGATTTTTTATTTTGCATATAACCAACAAAAAACAGAAAAAAATAAATAAAAACGAACAACTAGAAAACAAAAGATATTGAAAATAAAACCTCAATGACATTTGTAAAGTATTGATGAAAATCTTAAACATAACAGGGAAGTGATGGTGTCACTAAAAAAATGTAGGAATACTTGTAAACATAAACACAAATGTTTATCTTGATGTGTTTGTAATTCTGTGAATGTAAGTCAACTTAAGATTGATAAATTGAAGTAGGAATTGTTTTGACAGTAAAACAAAAGCTTAAGAAATTCCTGCAGTTTGTCAGT
Organism: Cistogaster globosa; assembly: GCA_937654795.1. NCBI lineage: Eukaryota > Metazoa > Arthropoda > Insecta > Diptera > Tachinidae > Cistogaster > Cistogaster globosa. The sequence continues at coordinate 109,890,781 of OW569404.1, read as the reverse complement.
TACTGGAGAATATTTAAGTAAAAGGAATTTTCAAGGCATTATTTCTTTAGTTCTTTTCATTTCATACGGATATCAAAATTAAAAATAGTTTATTCGGAAAATTTTAAATATGTGTAAAAATGTAACTTCAGTACTAAAAGTCCTTACGTTTTCGAACACATTGATACTCCACAAAAATCGGAAGGGTTTTAGCTGCGCTCGAGACAATAATATAGACCATAAATAAAATTTTTGATTTTAAAACCCAACAATCTCCTGAACTATGAAAGGAAATACACGTATTAAGCAACGCTTGTTAAGTCCCTGACCAGAGCTATCTGGTAAAAGTAAGAATTTTGTACCGATTTTAATTTTTCACATACTCAAGGTATGCTAATTTAAATCATCGTAACGCAGTCTCCATAAACACTGTGATGTCCAAATTTAAAAACTGATCTCAACTATTCCTATGGAACTTTGGAATTATTTCCAATATTTTGTTTAAATTCCCCAATGTGCGTTTCTATTCATAAATTGCAAAGTTTTGATAACAAAAATTTTTAATGTGAAAAAATATTGTTATTTCTATTAAAAGAATAAAAAAATGCTAATAAATTAGCAGTATAAAAATTATAAGAGATTTTTTAAAAATTATTTCAATTAAAATCCCGCAGTCTTCTAATTTTTATTGAAAAAAAGTTTTTGAATCTCAATTAAGACACAGAGTTGAAAAAACAGTTTAAAGACTTCAAACCGCAGACGTCTGTAAGATTCTGATAAAGAATTTTACATTAACTTTGTAGCACAAAATCATTGACAGTAGAAACATCTACAAATACATAATGTAAGTAATAACAGCACTAGTAGGTGCGTGAGTGCTGGAGCGCATTGCTATAATGAAAATGAAAGGCACAATGTTGTCGATAGTAATTATAAACATTTTTCTACACAAACTCAACTCATTCAACAATTTAAAATTTTTAAATAAAACGACAGAACGCCCACCATACACATATATATGTAAATCTAGCTTTACCCCAAATAGATTTTTGTGAAACAGTGTACAAGCAATGGAAGCCAGTAGCAACGCGTAATAGATAAAAGTTTTCGCTTTTGCTATTTAAGTTAAAAATGAAACGAATATTTTTGAAAATCTAAGGAAAAAACTGGCATTTATTAAGGATTAACTTTGAAAACAAAGCAAATAAAAAAATGTGAATAAAATTTAAAACGTAAGAAAAAATAATTAAATTTTTTTATAAAAAAAAAGATATTAATTCGTTCACAAATTTTTGTTTAAAGTCGCTCTGAATCTATTGAAAAGGGTAATTCTTTTCACATGCTGATTTCAAAAATATTCAGCTGACTACTAAAATCAGCATAATGGTTTCGAAAATAAAATTTTTCTTGATATAATCTCTGAGCTTGATTTTACAAATGATAAGAAATATTAGGTGTCTTTGCCTTAAAATATCTTATGGGGGATATATGTAAGTCGACTGAATACTATGACAAGGAGGGCGCCACAACTTAAAAAGTTTGTGGTAGTCGCAGCTTAGTTTTTTAAAACTAGTCTTGTAGGTAAAACGGGAGCAGCCATAGCTGCTGTACGGATAAAATGCAATTGTTTTCTTAAGACATAAGAATTGTTCTAGTCCAAGCGGATTAAGAGATCGTTCCAACAAATTTAGGTAAAGTAAGAATTGGAAGAAGGGAAGGATAATAAAAGTGACAAAAATTACTAAAATAAAAAATGATTAACTAAAATAATACTTAAATTCAGTAAAAAAAAATATTTACCTTTTTCGTTTGTTAGTTACATGCTTTTTTATTTGATCTAACAATATCTTGAATATATTTTCTAACTAGTATAGCGTTTGGAAACAAGATAATATTAAAAAATGTCGCAGCAACTATGGGGTAAAATGAAAGAAAATTTTTTCAGATAAATTTTCTATCGTTTAAAGCAGAAAATAATGAATTACTCTGAAGTCAGTTAAGAGTGCATTAGAATTAAACCTTTCATTTGAGCCAAACGTATTGAAATTATGTCGTGCTACATATCACGTTGCACCATGAATGTTGATTAAATTACAATGGAAACGTTTGCTTTGTTGTTCGCACAATATAAATTAGTGAATGTTAAAAGGTTTTAATACTCCATGCGACTTACAAAACGCAATCGGGAAGAGGCTGACAGACAATTTTTTTGTGGAGAATGATAATAATGAAGATGATGAAAATCTTTAAACATAAATGAGTACAAAATACGCGCACACATATACTTCCTGCTGTTAATATGCCTGCCATGAAAAACTAAAATATTCATATAAACGCTAGTACACAAATACACACATACATGTTTTGATAAATATAATACTATATAATTCATATTTATCTCTGCCTAACAAAATTATCATCTCCTCCACATTCATAGTTTTATTTGAGCATAAAGGAATTGAATTGAATTTAATATTCCTGTTGAAGACTTAAATAACAAATATTTAATCTAATATATGCACAGAGCAAAAAATAAAAGTAAATTGTATGTTCTTAAGCATGTAACCTGCAATAATGGGTTGCCTGTTAATAAGTTGAAACAATTTTTTGTGATAAATAAAAGCCAAAGACATTCCATTGTTATATTTCTCGTAAATATTTATTTGTGATTTGATTAACTGCTTGATGGAGACCATCAATACCAAAATTGCTTACTGAAAATTTGAAAAAAAGTTTTCTAGATATGCAGGTGTAATAACCGCCCTTAGGGACACGATATTTTGGATTGATAAAGATCATTGGTAAAAGATTTATTGCCCAAGGTTTATCTTATATGATTTTCTGTGACAGAATATATTTGCCTAATTTGGATATGGTTGTCAACTTTTTATATTCGGTTGTTTGTAATTTTAAATGTACACTTGTATAACAAAGGTAATTGCAGTTAGTTCATGCAGTCCTACGAATAAACGATGGTTGTGCAAATTTATTATTTTTTGTATAGAAGCAATCATGGTTTATTTTCACTTCAGACCAACAATAGTAATGCATGCCGGACAAAATATTATTTAAACAAAATGTTAAGAATCTAGGTATTATACCTCCCTTAACGTTGTCCTCGACTTTTTTGTAAGAACATGTTAAAGAAACGATGAAATCTAAATCCAAACTTGTCACTTGATTACATGTTTAAAAGTAGATATTGGTTATAGATGAAACACTTTATATGGAGAGCACATAACATTGTTTTGCAGGGATCTGATTTATAATTGATAAGACTTAGACAGAAACAAGATATAAATGCCCCCTTTACAAGAGCATAGTCATCGGCCATAATATTCTATAGCACTCTTAATACAAATATTAAAGGGAAGAGAAAGGCTTAAATAATCAAAACAAATTTCCAGCTGAGCTGTAATATACCTTTAAATTTTTAGCAAGATCGATTAACCAATACATTTATTATGATTCTTTCTATTAAAATTGAAATCAGAAACATTTTATTGATACTTATAGAAATACAAATATTAAAAAACATTATTAATTTTCCTTATTTTTTTTTTTTTTTTTGCTTTGCTGTAAGACAAAGTAGTAAATGAAAAATGAACTTAAATCCCAAAATATATTCCAACTAAATAGACGCAATGTCCTGCAGTGGGCTAACGTTGGTTGAAACTTTTGTAAAACATTCACCTAAAATGTTTTATTTAAATATAAATTCGACTAACCGATTCGCTTTCCAAGAAAACACTAACGGTTTACTTATCATCTCTTGTGGTTTATTATAATTTTTTATTTGATGCGATAAAATAAGGAATTAGTTCAATGTCAATTGCAGTTTTGTACTACTTGTTTTGTTTTAAAACTAGCGCACACACGCACAACATTATTTTGTGCACAATTTCCTTAATATCCCTCCGCAAAAAATAACGCTTGCGATCAAAACAATACTATCTATATTTCTTTATGTAGCCAAACGTAAAGTTGCGTCCATATAATTCTAAACATTTTTTGATGTACATACATTTTTTCAAAGTTTTAACAAATCAAAAGAATTGTCAAGAGTTTTGTTGGTAGCGTTTAAAAAAAAAAATTAAAGTCGTCTTTGGTCTTGTGCCTTGCGTTATGATTATTTAAGGTCATACAACCGGTCAATATATTATAATTTATTATACTTAAGTTCTACTATTGAGTGTGTGTATTTTATGGCCTATATAATGCCCCTAGTCATAATCTTGTGTTATGCACGTGCTCTAATGTACAAAAGTAAGTTCAAATTTGTTCAATCAGTGCACGCTAATGATGTGTTGGTGGTTGATGAAGTGTAATGCTGTTAGATATGTATATATCTTTTGTTTAAAGCATTAAGCGTGGTAGTGATAAATTGTTATTGTTTGCACGAAAATGAAAATACTAAAAAAATGCTAGCAAAATTTTTTGTAATTTAAAAAAAAAAAAACTAGGAACAAGGCTTTGTTTTCTAAGCTTCTTTTAAATACATGTCTCAACAACAGTTTTAAAAGACAAAAGCAGTATCTTTATTAATACAAATTGTAAGATGTGCCAAATATTTCGATATCTTGATAAAATGGTAAACCGAGAGCGGGATTTTTTGGTTCAACTTTCAAAGGACCAACCATTCTTCAGGCTGGGAACACGCCATCTTTATATGTGCGTGGGAATGTTTGAGAAGAAGGAGAATTTAATTGGTTTCGGAAAGGTAATGTAGGCTAAGGGCCTTTGATTTCTTTAAACTATGCTCATGGGTGACTATGGTTTGTGTAGTACGTCTAAACGAACCGAAAATAAGTTATATCGGATTCTTGATAATGCTTGTAATGAGAAGCTAAACTTAGGTGCTCCAAGTAGATTTGTAGGAACAAAATCCTCCTTTGGCATTTCCGCAAGCTATGACCAGTAAAACTGGATCCTCTTCGAAGCGAAGTTCTCTGGTTACTGGAGCGCTCTGACAGGGCTCCGATACGGTCTTAATTTAAGGCCGGTTACGATATAATTTACCGTGCATTGCTTTCTAACATGCTATCAATATACGTAATGCTGATTTCAAAGCTTGCAGGTTCTGCAAACTGCATGATTTTGGAACACAAAATTTATGCTTTTCTGCTTTTGGGTCTCGCAAGGAAAAATCCTTTGTGTCCCTGTACCTTCCCTAGGGGACATAAATGATTTCCAACCGAATATGATTATAAGTCTTATTCGTCGGCTAAAACGTGTGAGGTGGATATAATGTTTGTACAAGTGTCTTTATGGTTCTCAATAAATAAACTTCTGGATAAAATAAAATAATTAACTTAAAAAAACTTATATCAAACAAATTTCGAAAACCACGAGTACGTCTTTGGAAATCATGACTTGTTTTTTAATTTAATTTTTTTAGTTTTAGGATTATTAAATTTAACTTAACAAATTTTATTAGGCTTTAGGCCTGTTGGTTTTAAATTCAATACATCTGCTTACATACCCATCTTGTAAGTTTAGGTGGAACTACTTGGAATAAAATTTTGTTTTGTAATTTCTTTTTTGTATTTAATGACTTTCAATTACTGATTTTTTAATGAGAATGTATTTTTTAATATCAAGTTGCAAAAATATATAAAGTTAATTGCTTAATTTAATTTTTCTTAATAGAAACATATCTTATGAAAGGTTGAAATGCTTCATTTGTTTGACCATCCTACAAAAAACCAAACCAAAAACCATCTTCAACATCTCTCACAGCTAAGCTTCACTAAAATATGTGAAGTTTAAAACCCTCACACTAAAGAATGAAATAAAGGACTGGCTTTTTGATAAATTGTTCAATTTTCTTATCATATTTTATATATCAAAACGGTTGTATACATTTCTTCAAATGAAACAAATAGGAAACCGTATAATAACGCGACGCTCGAACAAAAACAAAAAAAGTATTGGATAAGCAAAATAGCACAAGGGCAGAAGGACAAATCTGGTACATCTCACTCTTATGTTTCAAATCTAAATAAAGAAATATATATTGCTACCGATGACAAATTCAAAAAGTTCTTTACTTAAACAAAACACCCTCTAAATTTGCAAAATAAAAAAATTAATGATGCAAAACCAATCCCATAAACAGTAAAATAGAACGATGAGAAAATTTCGTGTTGTATATTGTGCGTGGAATATTTTGATGAACATATTAAATAGATTTATGTTGACCGGATATTACGTGTGCAGCAAGAAAATGTGTGAGTGCGTTTCCTTTCCGTTTAAACTTCTGAAGTGTTTCACTGCCTGGATGAGTTTTATTATTTATTTATTTCATCCATTAATTTCAGAGATTTAAAATTATAAAAATTTATGGGTCAATTTTTAACATTGTATTTTATATTTACAAATTAAACACGCTTGATACTCGTGACACAAAAGTTGATGCAATATAATTTCAATTCTTTACGAGTACGTGGAACGTAAGAATAATTTACACTTAATTAATTTTATTTATATTTATTTTATTTTTCAAAAATAAATAAAAATTTTTCTCAATCTTTTTTAGTTGCTGCATTATATGATTTACGTGCTAACATATATTGCATATTTACCGAAAAAAATTTAATTCCTGAAAGAAAGTTTTTTCACTTATTGTTAGTGAAATTTTCATTTAAAAGCTGAAAAGTGGGATTTTGTTTTACCTACAATAAAAAATTTTTAAAAGCTTACATTAAGTACAAGTTAACATTAACTTAGATACCACTTTTTACTCTTCCATTATATTTCTAAGCCGTCAACATTCCTACTAACTTTACTTTGATTACGAGCCTAATAGTAATTATTTTTTAATCCTTTTTTAATCCTTTCGATCATTATTAGATTCACAGATTCAGCAACATTGTTTCTTACAAAAAAAGAAAATATCTATTCTAAGAATCTCTCTCGTTTTCCGAGCAAAATCGTTTCTTTTCGTATTTCCCAATCATGCACTATACAACTGTTCGCTACATTTCAAGTTTATTTTACATCAAACATGTCGAAAACTTCACAAAATCTCTTTTCTCGTGGTAAGCTCGTTTCATCATAATGACACAACAGACTTGCGTCACGTGATCTTTTCTATAATGATCCATTAGTTATTTATTTTGAGTGGAATGATACACATAATACTGCATGAGAACATCATAATAAATGAAGTTAATGCATGTTTTATGTGTTTGTTTAGGGTGCAATATTAAAAATTTATTTTCCAAGAATATGTTTTTATCCTATTAAAATTAATTTGCAGTTTGTTAAAGAAGATTAATTTTTTTCTAAATATTTACTATAAAAGCAATTAACGTTTAGATTTTTAATAATCCCCTTTCTTTCTCTTAACTTTAGTTTCTATCCTTTTTATATGTCTCCTTATTTTTGCTGTTATTATTATCAAGACACTATTTGAAAACTATGATACGTTACTAAGGAGCACTAAATTCGGTTTAAGTTTACGGGATGTACTAAGTTGTTTGATGCACTAGCGATCGGAAGTAGAAATGATTCACAGCAATTACAATACTATTCAAAGCAAGCTATGCACACAACAGATTGGCTTTAAAGTTACATTACGTTTATTTTAATGAAGTGAAAACTTTATCAATTTACCAATACTTTCTTATTTCTGGTTTTCGTTTTCCATGAATACTAAAAAACGATTTGAAATCAAGAATGAATTGAAGTATTAACGAATAATAAAAGAAGAGCAGCAAGAAAAACAAAAGTGTAAAAAAGTTAATAAAAATGCAACTGTCTACAGCCTTGGTTTCAGCATCAAACAGAACAATTAATTTTTGAAATTTATGAGGATCCTATATAATAAATAATAATATAATATATAATATAAATTTTGGTCACATTTACACAAAACAGTAAAAATTTTAATTCTCTTCATAAGCCAGAAACTATAAAAATTATTTTAAAAATAAATATTAAAAAAACAGTGGACTGACAAGAGAAATGAAAGTCAAAATAAAATAAGTCAATAAGAAAATTATTTTCTAAAAGCAAATATACAGTGTAAAGGTGGCAAAAACGGAGAATGAATAAATAATTTAGTAATATTTTAAAGTCGATTATTCTCAATAAAGGATTACTAGTTTTAAATTATTAATTCTTTAAAATACATACTAAGCTGGAGAAATGTAGTTGAATGTATTACATAAAATCAATATAAATTAAAAATCTCAAATGTTTCTTCATTTGAAATAATTTCTGTTTTGTTCACACTGTAATTTTTTTACCATAACCTTTACGCACTGTAAAATATTCCTCAAAGAAAAAAACATGCAAACATTCAAACATTTAATGACTAAATCGCTACCAAACCTCTGTATACGATTCGCTACTCCCTCCATACATAATATGCAAAAATGCAAAATTTTAATTTTACGCTTTTCGTGTGTTCTTAAATTTAATATTCTTTAAATGCTGTAAAATTTTTACGACCGTTGTTTGACAAACATTTAAATAAACTTCTTGAATAATAACATTTTGTTAAAAAAGAAAATTAAATGTTAAAGTTTATGTAAATTTTAAAAGGGTGTAACGTAAATTAACCTTAAAACTGTTTGCATACATTTTTTCCATATATACTAAGTATTAATTCTTTCCATACTTAAACTCAACCTCATTTTCGAAAAAAACCAACAGTAGGTAATTTTAGTTTAAACAAACTTGAGGCAAGATATTCCAGTTTCCTAGCTTTAAATCTCCTTTAGAAATCCGCGACTTAAAGGTAGAATCATAGCCAAAATGCAAAACATGATATGGAAACTCTTATATCACCTTTTTAACATAATTTTGCGAGTACAATGAGGTACACTCAACCAAATTTTATATTTATTTTTAGCAAGGCCTTATCGATAAAAATACAAGAGATATTGTTTGATAAAATCTGTTTATTTGTTAAAGAATAGAATGCTTAAATTGTGACATTACTGCGTACAAAGATGTAGGAGAAGAATTTTGAGAGACTACAATTGTTAATTAATATTTACCTCCATCATCATCACGAAACATTTTTCATAATGATAAAACCTGAGGTCGAAGTGTTGAGGTTTAGGGCATATTAATAAAAAGTTGTGAAGTTATTTTAGTGGCACCAATTAAAGAAGCATTGAAAATAGAAGAAAGAGCTTTGTCGCAAATTAAAAATAAAAAATTGGCCGAAATGACTTTTATTCAATCTAGAGTAATTACGATTATTTTTTATAATAAGGTGTTAATAATAATTCATAAATAGGCACAAAAAAATGCTGAAAATAAAATATCTATTACAATTTTTAACTTAGAAAGTAATAAATATTGGTTAAAAGTTCTTTTAACAATTTTAAATACTACATGACACTTAGACGAAGAATCACAAAATAAATTACGTTCCATCTGTGAATGCTTTCGCGCAAATAAAATGTGCATGGAAACAACTTAATCGAAACTATCAACATTTTGCTTATTTCATTAAAATAAATATTTTCCATTTACAGAAATGGAAAAATCGAAATTAATCTTTTACTCAAAATTGGTGGGTTTTGTATGAACTTGATGCTTGTTAAATTATAAGTGAAATAAATCTATTAATTACAAAATCGTGTTTAAATTTCCATAAATAGAACATAAACATGATATTTTATTACAAAAATTAAACTATTAGAAAAAGAAAACCATTGATAACAAAATTAAAATGCCTTTAAATTCTTCGACTTAAGCTTTTTAACGCAAGTATTATTGTATTTAAAGCTAATGAATTATTTTTTTACGTTGCTTTATACTTTAAAAGTGCATCGAATTGTTTCGACATGCTGAGCAACTTATTAAGTGATTTTCATTTCGAATCATATAAGTATGTTAACAGAGTGGCGGCAGCAGGCAAACTATTGGGAAAAAGCTTTTACGCCACCTTAAAAAGATGCTGTTGCATGTGGATAAGTAAACAATAGTTACTCTAGCTGGCTGAATAGTTGATTGAGTAAAATTACACATTATTATGTGCCCATTCATGTCAAATCAATTAGTAATCAAGTCAAAAAAAGCAAATTAAATCATAAGACAATAAATACTAAACATGTCAAAAAAAGACATAAAATTGAATTTTTAAGAAATATTAAGCCACAAAAATTAAGCTGTAATATTAAATATTACAGAGAGACTTGCTATAAAAGTTGTTCAAATAACAGATTGTGAAGAAGTGGTCAGAAAAGAGGTTATTGGTTGTTCAAATAACAAACTGTGATGAAGTGGTTAGACAAGAAATTTTTAATGTTGTTTAATGATTAACAAATTTTTATTGTTATATCTTAACTATCTGAGAAAAATTTTGGTTTAATAAATATTCTACTATAGTTTTTTTTTCTATTATTTCTATTAAGAACTTAAAACAACCCACATTGTTTTCCAAATTAGTCATACTTTGATATTTCTATTACATCCTTTAACGTGTTCTTTGATAGTTTTTAACTATTTTCCCCTTTATTTTATTTTTAAGCAGATTTGAAGAACTTTTAAAGATTCATAAAAATTAAAAAAGCTTAAAAAAATTGCTGGAAGAATACAATCTTTATAATCCATATGGATGTTCTATAAAAAACTGTGTTTGGCGATGAATCTCATTTTTTATTTAAGAGACTTGTTAAAAAAACAAAATTGCTGCATATGGAGTGAAACCAAACCACGACAGGCATAACAGACTCCATTGCATCCAGAAAAGTTCAGCGTTTGTTATTTTTAACAATGATGGCTAAATTGCATCATAATCATTGATTTTTTATTTGAAAACATGGAAGACTTTGATCTGGACGAGTTGCGGTTTCAACAAGATGGTGCTTCGTGGTATACAGCGACCGCAACCATCAACTTATTAAAACCAAAATTTGGCGATAAATTAATTTCGAGAAATGAACCTGTCGATTATATCGTAGGGAGCTGCCTGATGTCACTGCCTTTTGCTGAGAAACCAGCAAAAATTGACACCTTAAAGACATGCAGCCAGCAATGCCCGAAAAGATGTCCCAAATGCTTCGTGAACAGTCGATGAAGCCATATGTCCGAAATCAAATGATGAATTTTAAATGAGACTAGTTCATTTCGTTCTTACTTCTGATTTTGTTAAGAAAGAGGAATTATTTTCAAATCATGCGTTAATTAAAAAAAAAGGAATGTTTACACACTTTTATTTTCAAGATGGCTACATCCGCCATCAACATATATTATATTTATAGGAGTTAAGCAAATAATTTAACTATTAAATATGCATTATTAATTCATAATCATTAAAATTTAGAATTATTGCCGCTACAAAAACTACTTGTCCTTAAATCCAACTCATTTACAATATAATAAATCACTCAAAATTTAAAACGTGTAATAAAAAATTACTTCAACAATGCTTAACGAACAGAATAATATAATGCAAATTATTGTCGTTATACTATGTATCATATCTTCAAGGCTTAAAGAGAGATAAGAAAAAAATAAAATTAAAAGCTGCAAGTAAACTCATGCGCAAACATTTTTATTAAAAGCTACAAGTTTATTTGAGGCAGAAAAGACCAGAAACATCAGCATTGTTGTCATATCCATTGTTAAGGCATAAATATCGACAGATCACAGAAGTTTGTTTTTCAACGAGGATCATGCTGTGTTGCTGACAATTTCGTTTGTTTGATTAAAAGAATAACAACATTGATGGTAACGAACACTATGTTGCTAAAATTGTAAGCAACTGTAGAGATAATAACTCAAGTTGACAGATGAAGTCAGTTGGGTTTTACTTATAAATTCCATATCAATTATCCCAGATTGCCACCACATTTACATAAAAAATTCACAAGAAAAGCTTTAGGAAATTTTGTGGCACTCAAGCAGATGTGAACTGCTCGTCATGACTTAACTGATTGGTTGTTGCATAGTTCAAGTTAAAATACTAACATAAATAAAAAAAAAATACTTAGCGTTGCACTTAAATTTCATTTTCTTATATGGTCGTATTAAAATGTTACATATTATGATATATTTAAAAAATCAAATATTATTAACTTTTGTTAGGATAACGAAGGAGTTTTCAACACAATTTTTTTTATTTACAATTTGAGAATTCAAAAAATTATCCACAGAATTAAATTAAAAGTGTGGTTTAATGCATCACTAATGTTCGTTTTACTTAAAAAAAGGAACAGCAAATTTCACAAAACCCCTTGGAATTGCTGTATTTAATATATTTTTTTAAATTTTACAATACCTGTAAAGCTTTTAAGAAGGAGAAAGTATTTGTTTTAATAATTAGTCAAATGGACATCCTGTGACTTCTTGAGACTAACATTTTTTCTGACTTAGCTAGAGAACTTTTACATTTTTCTTTTCATTCGTAATTCGTACAACTTGTATAGCTAAAACTTTTGTCCACCACCACACCACACCATAACATCAAATATTTATTGATGATTTTCTCTCAAACTTCGCATTATTTGTAATTATGCTGGTCAGCAAAGATTTTATCGTAGAGGCACTGTTGAGCGTTTTTAGATAATAATTCTGCTGTTGCCGAATCTGTGCTTAGATTTTTTATTTATTAATTTTAGAACAAAGAATTAAGAAAAACTGAGCCGAGTCCATCTGATGGATCTCATTTTATAGCGCAAGAGGATTTAAATGATCTTATGCGCAATATAAATTTGTGTAAAAAGCGCAGTGAAATTTTAAGATTACTACGAAAGGGTTGTAAAAAGCTAGAGCTACGAATAAAAATTTCTGTGCATCAATCTAGCCATGACGAATTTAAATTATTGTTCTTCGTTTTACGGATCCTTCTAATTGTAAATACAACACGATTATTGGCGTTTGCTCATTGATTACATCAAAGTAAATTTAAAAGCTGTTCTCAGACATAATGAAAAGAATTATAGATCTCTTGAGGATACTCGAATTATTTTTTCTGCATATTCGCACTAAATAATTTTTAATAAAAGTTTTTCAGAAGGGACAGTTTGATCTAAATAATATTTATAGTGGCGTTAGCTATATGGATTGAAGGAAAGAGTAATTTTGATGTATTTAAAGTTATAGTTTTGATGCAAACTCCTTTGACATATGATGTATGTACTTATTAATTCCATTCAAAGATCCACGGCGCAAGTTTTTAACGTTAATTAATAATTGAAGGAACGTATTACAAAAATTAATTTTAATTCCAGTTTTCTGAAACTGCTCTTAATATTTTTTTTTTTTACATGGCAACTTTGAAAGTTTTAAATTAAAAAAGAAGACTAGATTAGTTATTTATTGAGGCTCCTTTTTTCTTAGTTGATAGGAAAAATTAGCTTACGTACATTCGATCAAGGTATCTTTTTTGTTAAATAGATTTCCTTACACAACAGCTTTATGCATTTATGTAACTGTTTAGCATACAGTAAATTGGTTAGGCAATGCTAAACAAGAAGTAAGTGATTAGTTAATTAAAATGTTGATGGACATCATTATATAGTTGGTATATTTTCTTGAATTCTCCATTTAAATAACCCGTCCCGATAAACAAATACAAAATACAAAGACAGCAAAAACAAGATTGTTAACGTTGTCTCCTTTTATTAAAAGTTGCTTGTTATATTTAAACTTTTTTCTCTGCAGATCATTTTTAGCATAAAATTTGATAAAGAAATACTTATTGCTTGCCTCTAGTTCAAGATGGATTGCTATGTTCTCTTTAATCATTCCCAGATTATTGCGCTTAATTAATTATGGCTTATAGTTTATATAAAACTATGATTGACGATTTCACTTTTATAAATACTTACAAGAAGATGCAATTAATCATAGCTCAAGAGAAGCTAAGAATATTTTCCATTACACATACAATATAAAGTTGTTTGAGGTTAAAGCTTGGGCTTGAGGATATTGTTGACGCTTTATTTACGTCCAGTCATAATTACAAAGTTGTTCGAGATCTTGGTCTAAGAAGAACATTAGCTTTCCTACGCATAGGAGCCATTTTAAGTGTTGAAAATTGAAATCGATAAAGTCAAAGTTATATTCAAAATATTTTGTCTTAAGCTGGAATAATGTTTCTAATACTTGGACGTTGTTATAGTAAGTTCAGCAGGTTTAAACTAAATTGTGTAACAAAAAAAAAAAAAAATGCAAAACAAAATAATGATTCGTTTCGCTCTTTTTTGCCATAGTCTTAAAAAAGTCTTAAATCAAACCCAGTAAAATTGAAATAAAATGTATTTGAAAGCTCATATGTTCACAAAGATAAAAAAAAGAAAAGCTGGCGCCTAAAGCTTCTCTTAGATCTCCGCGTCTAATATTTTCAGAAAAATAACAACGACAACCATTACCACGTTAATTTAAATAACTGTTCTTCAATGTCTTTTGTATAAGCAAGAGTTCTGAAACATTCACTTCATCGTTTTGTCTCAATAATTTGTTGATACAAGATGTTTTTAGGAAAAATTGATAAATACCTGTGGCTGAACCAACTCAAAAGCGCAATTTTTGTAATAAATTAGACTTAATACCACTTGATATTTTTATTTTAAAATATTTTAAAAGTTTTTTTCATTTTTATTTTAACTTTCGTTCCATACAAAATAAAGTTTTGATAAAATTATTGCAATAAATAACAAAAACACCTTGCAAAAGATAAAAAACCGTCCACAAAAGATTCATTTATAATAAATAATCTAATAATTCTTCAAGGTTAAATTTTTTTTAAATTTTCTATTGCTCTTAATTCGCTTTATTTTATGCATTTAATTTAAGTCATATTTTTTATAATACTCATATTTTTATATTCTCTGAACAAAAGAATTTTCTTTCGTTTAGCTGCTTAAGCTGCCAAAACTTAAATAATGAATTGAGTAATAAACACCATTTGTTATTTATATATGTTTTTGTATGCAAAGTATCCCTGTTTGAAAAGTAACGCTTTTTTAAATTTGTTTATTTTGTAAAAACCTTAAATAAACGTTTTTTTTAATTTGAAGGCATTACATGTAAATAAATATAATAAGGATCTTTATTATTTTCATGCAAAATCTTTTTCAGGAAAGCATTGTTTTTTTTTCTATGATTTAATTATTAAAAACATTCAGTTGTTTATGGCATTAAAATATTCTTGTACATACATATATTTTCTAAGGATTTTCGTAATGAAAATATGTAACTGCTTTGTTTTGCAGATATTTTTAATATCTTCCGCTTACGAGTTTTTCGTTGCATGGGCCGGATGAATTTAAGGTTATATTCTGTTATATGAGTTGTAGATTACAAGTTTTAAGAACGGATATCATATTATTTTGCAATTATTTTATGAATTTCCGTTGCAGCATTAAATGTTATGGTTGAGCCCTTGCTTTATTTGAACAAAAACCAGGACAAGTGCTATATTTGGCTATGCCGAATTATATATACCCTTCACCATATATGTATAATCACATGTACTAGATTTCACATTAAGTAGTTTAAATTAAAATCGGTATAAGAAATTCTTCTACGACTTTTTGTTTGTTAAAAAAAATTTTTTTTTTTTGTATTGTTAGTTTAGCATCGAGTTGGTGTCCCAAATTAGTAAATGAAAAGACTGCTGCATTAGGTTAAAGCTCACACATTTTTTAATATAAAAAACAGTTCTTTTTCAACGTAATACAGTTAGAATGGTGAATTTAATTTAAAAAACTTTTACCGAAAAAAATCAAATTTTCTATCTACAGTTTAGCGAAAAAGACACATAATATTATACGTAAAATTCTGAAAAATTCAATGTAATAATACATATTTATTCCCTTCACCACAGGTGGAAAAAGGTATGTTTAACCTTGTTACTCCGTTTGTAGTTTCTACAATATCCAATTCCGACCCCACGAAATAAATATGTTCTGAGTTCTTCTGCATAGCGAAGTCGATTGAGCGATGCCCGTCTGTCTGTCCGTCATCGGGTTGAAATCAACTTTTACAAGGCAATCGATGAGCTGAAAAAAAATTATGTACGCCAATGGACCAGACATAGTTTCAAAAATTAGGTTATTAAAAATCAGCAATATCAGTCAATATCCTTCGAGGCAGCGGGTAAAACATTACGCTTGCCCTTCCACATGTGTTTTTAAGTTTTGTTTGTATTTCTGCATGTAGTTGTGCTTATGACATAAAATGATTGAAAAAGGTAAGAAAAATTGGTGAGCTTTTTACCACCTACTATTTATCACCGGTGAATTATAGTAGGATCTGATGCATTAACCTTTTAATTTACTTAGTTGGGACCACATATTATTAATCGTATTCATGGTTAAATCACAATTATCTAAACATTGCCGACAAACGACTATGGAAAATGTTTAGTTGCAATGCATCTGTGCTTTTATTTTTAAACTAATCGACTTGAACTACAATCAAGGAAATGTAAAATAGTATAATAGCTTTATGCTTAACAATAGAAGGTGGAAAGTAAAATACAAAAAAAAATGTCGTAGGAATCAGCAAAATACACAGGAATTAATAACGAGAAGAGACGGAAGAAGCTGTAAAAACAACAAGAAACAATTGTAACTGAAAATCATAAAAAATAGGAAACTAAACCTTAAGTAGTGATAGAAAGACAACAACAAACATAAACATTGTTGCAAATTCGTATTTGTGTGTATACATTGAGGAAAGATTATTTTAAATAACATTGATTCAAACACATATATGCAGGTTTAAAATTAATTTTAAAGCGGATTTTTTGGATTATCACGTTTTAATTAAATAAATCAAATACTTTAAAGCACAAAAAGGTATTATCTGAGTAAAATAGGTAACAAATGACAATTTTTAAATTAAAAAATTTTATAAATAAGAACTTAAATTCGAAATTAGAAAGCTTTTATTTATAAATGGTTCCTTAAAGTATACAAATGATAGTTCTAAACACCATATTGAAGAATATTCTGTAAAGAAACAAGAATAATTTGTATCTATAGGAAAACCTTAAATTCTCCATTTCGAATACTTTTTACTTATTTTTTTATTTATTATTTCTATCATTAAATCTACTTAAAAAATTATTTAAAATTATTTTTTTGATAACAAGTTTGAGATTTAACTTAAAATAAGTATTGCAGCAAATACAGGCATTTTTATAGATTATGAGCTAAATTTTAATCTAATGCAAATTAGGGGAAAAGATAGAGCAAAAACCCCATTTGGTACTTCAAGAAACTTTAATTAAGAACTTCTATCATCTTCATCTCTGAAGTTGTAGAAGGGGTTAATTATGTAAATTCCTTAACATAACAAAATTTGCAGTTCTGTTTCTTGCTTCGAATCCTTCTGTATTTTTTTTTTTCAAATACTTATTCATTTACAAGTACAGATAAAAAAAACACTTACTCCCACCAAATTTTAACAATTGAGGCATTTGAAACTTTATGAAAGTGTTGCTTGGTATTGTATTTTATTTTACTAATAGGGATGCAAAACGGGAAATCCCAAATCGCGAAATCTCATGATATTTTAGAATGGATAAATCCTGAATTTAAGGACTTATATAATTACATCATTCTATTTTTTTCAACATTAACGTATAAAAAAATTATATAACAATTAAAATTTGAATAATACATCCAAATAACATTCTAACAAGATATTTTTTATTTCAAAAAGTTTCGTAAAATATAGTTCTTAAACATACATAAATAAAATATACCCTCATCTTTCTAGTGGAAAGTTTGGAAAACTACCAGGTTCAATGTGGGAATTTGAAAAGTAGAATCTTTTTTAATTTTTCAAAATATCCCGAAATGCTTAAGATTTTTTGAGTCTTTTTAAATCAGTCTTAAAGCCATTTTGAATAATCAAGTGTGGTATAATGTTCTTAATATTCTTCTTGTAATTTCAATGGAACTTAGAAAATAATAATAATTATGCATAACACGTATCTTATTGAAAAACTTTCTCTATTTTGAAATTTTTATTTGAATATCCTTAATAAAAAATAAGGATTGTTTTTATAGACGTATAGAACTTAAAACTACTACACTTTTTTATCTAGACTAATGATAATTCTCAAGTGTATGATGATACGTCGATACATATAGACAACTAACTCTTTGCTTTAGTTTATGGGCTAATTCTTAGCAGAACGTTAAGTATGTGGTGAGCCAAGGTTACTAACTTTTCCATTTATCAACTGAACAACTATGTTTTACAGAAAATGTGGTTTTAACATGACGGTAAAACACGTCACACAGCTAGTGCCACAATTGATTTGGTAAACGCATTGTATCACGTTGTTTCACCCGTGAATTGGCCCAAAAGATCGCTCGATGTAACGCCGCTAGACTATTTGCTGTGAGGATTTATAAGGTGGCTAGTGTACACCGATAACTCCGAAACGATTAACCACATAGAGAATAACATTACATGCGTCATTGCCGATATATGGCCAAAAATGTAGAAAAATGTCATCGAAAATTGGAACTCCGGGTTAGACTACATCTGCAACGTTGCAGATATATGCCAGAAATCATATTTTAATAATGATAGAACATAATTATTTTTCGAATGATTCAATTTGAAAATGCATCACAATTTTTTTTAATTTTAAAGTATTACAATTTATAAGAGACATCTTTGATTTTATTGCGTATTAAATAATGCACTAATTTTCTAGTCATTCTTGTTTCAGGTTAACAATTGCTTATTATAGTTTGTTAGTTTTTCATACAGTTCAAGCCATTGCTATTTTCTTTAAAATTAAGTCAAGTAAGGATTATGTTTCTCGGTTGTGTCAAAGTAGATGTAGTGTCAATTATTTTTATCTTTACAGAACCTCTGAATTTAGTTCATTCATTTATATACTAGCAGTGCCTGCGATTTTGTCAGCAAATCAGTTCTATTTTTCTTAAAACCAAAATTTAGAAAAATGTGTTTTAAACATTTGTTGAAGAGTTCTGTAAACAATGTTTAAAATTTTCCTCCTTAAAAAAATTTTATTTAAATCTATCCAGCAGTTTTCACATGATGCAAACACAGACGGATACACAGACAAAAGTTCCAAAAATAGGTGATTTATACTCCTTGTCGATTACTATCTACACCAACGTCAAAATTTTTAAAAATATTTCATGTACAGAAATGACACCGTTACTATTTGATTGTATGTATAAATAATATTTTATATAATTTCAATTTGTTATATTCATCATAAGAAAGCTATAAGACATTTTGTTACTTGAACGTAATTTTTAAAATTTTCTATAATTCGTGTGAATTATTCGAAAATCAGTTCTATGATTATATTTTAAAATTTTACTTTTTATATATATTTTCCTATTACATTGTGGAACAAGAACGGGAATAAATAAAACTAGTTTAAGTAAACTTAATATGGATAAATTTAAATTGTCAAAAATATGATAATTATATGGGGGAAACAAAAGCTATAATTTTTTATGGTTTATGCAAAACATGTTGAAGATATAAAAATGTTCTTCACATTTTAACAATACAATAATTTTCAACTACAAAAAATTGGACAATTAATAGTAACAAACTAAAGAGGTTTTTTGTGCTTTTGAAGCTAATTTATCTTAAGTTCTTACAACTTTTTCAGGGATAATTATTTTTTGTTACTGGTGGTGTGTGAAAGGTTGGCAGGAAAATTAATCGATGGGAATTTTTCCTTGTGTGAAGCTGATTATCAGTTATGAAAAGCAAAAGCAAAAAGAATTATGGGACGGGGTTGGGTCTTTATTTGTATAAAATATTTTTCTATTATTTGTTAAGTTGTCAAAGGTCACAGCTGGTGTAAATTTGTTGCCACTATTTGTTATTACACTTGCTTACACTTGAAAGCAAAGATATTTATGTTAAAGTCTTAAGATTTTTTGAGAATAAGAAAAAAATAAAATAAATTAAATATTAGAAACTCCACATCATTTCAGATTTCTTGTTTTATTCTGACTTATTGATTTTTTTTTTTTTTTTTTTTTTTTTTTTTGTTAACAGAATAAGAAGTGTAGTAGTGTAATGGAGTCTTTTGAAGTCACATGTGTTGTTGACAAACATTTTTTCCACTCCTTATCGATAAATTCCTCTAGCAGTTGCTAGGAATTTTTCATATTTTTTTTCAATAATACACACAGAAAAAAGACTGGTAAAAATTTCATTGATATGTTCAAGATTCAATTAGGAATATAATAATTTGATTTTTATTATTAATAAATTACAATCTCGACTTATTTTTTATATTAAAAGCTAACATTTGATATTTGCCTCCAAATGTTGGTTGTAATACCTTTTAAAATAGTTAACCTGACCGATTAGTATCTTTACTAAAATCTATTCTATTAATTGGAAGATGCAACTAAACTTATTCAGCACATTACTACTGAAAACCGAATTTTGGTAGTAAGAATTATAAAAATCAATTGTATCTTCTAAAATAGAAAAATTTTTGACGTACTAAAAATAAAACTTGTACACATTATAAAAAAAATCACAATACTTCAGTTTAAAAGAACAAAGATTTTTTCAAAGTGGTGAAAAGTTTTTCAATGTTGTATGTTGGTAAGTTTAAAATTAACTCACAAAGCCATATGTAAATAAAAGAAATTTAAAAATGTTTAATACTTTTCACAGAGGCAAGATTTGCGGTATAGGATGGCAAGTTAAAGAAACTATATGAAGACGGGTATCTTGATTTCAAAGAAGGAGTTGGTTTAAATAAATGATTCAAATCATGAGATTTATGATGTAAAATCTTATCACTGTAATTTATTTTTTTAATAAAAATAAATATTAAAAAATTATATCGTTTTATTTAATTCACAATAATATTCTATAGTCACTTAAGAATCATTTAAAAAAATAGTTGTGAGTGCCATACTCATTCAGTTATTACAACCGAATTCAAGATAATACCCACAACCGACAAAATTCGATTGGGAACGAATTCGGTTCCCCCAAAGAATTTCTTTTCTCTGTGTAGTATTGCTTAGTTTTCAACGTTGGCACGGCATTATTCTGTATACAAACTGAATGTGAATGTTTGTTTAATAGGAAACCATAATAATAATAAGAAACATTTCATAAATTATGATGTTTTTTTTAATTTTTTTTTCTTTTTTTTTTTTTTTTTTGTTTGGCTACTCTTTGCTTTAACGTTGAAAACGTATGTATAATATCATAAAGGTAATATTTGTAATAAATGTTCAGGATTGGTGAGTTCGATATTGGCTTAAGCGGTATTTGATTTTAGTAAGAAACCAGCTGTTAGTAATATTTAATTTTTTTTTTTTAATATTCCACATAAGTTTGAAAGTACGATTTTTCTCCCAAATAACTTAATGCCTTTACAAGCATTAATGCATATTGCAGCAATCACTTTTGAAGTTGTCGCCTACTGCTTGTCTGTTAAAAGATACAAAAACATCGAGAGCCAGCTACGCATTTAAAAATAGGGAATACTGTGATTAAGTTTTAAAGGTTCCGCGAACTGTATAATTAGACCTTACCGTGCCTTCTTTAACCCAACATCAGTACAGCTACTGTAGTAGTGGAGTAGAGATGTCTTTAAATATCAAGTTTTTGTAAACAGCTCACTTTTTCTAATAGTTTTAATAAGGACTATTTACGTTAATTTCTCAAAGAAAGATATTTCTGTTTTTTAGGTATTAGAACATTTTGAAAATCCCGTTCATAATTTTAGTTCAACAAAAAGTACGTGAAAGCAATTTATAAATGATACTTGAACTTTTTTTTTGCAATAAATATATTTGATATGTTCATAGATACTAGATTTAATGCCGACTTTTCTATATTTATTTCCTGAAAAGCTTACTGTAACGCATTTGTTAGGAATTTTGAAAAATTCTCCTATGATTCATAAATTGACCTATTCTGCTACAAAGTGCTTGAAATATCACAATATTTGTAAAAACTCTACAGGTTCGTAACTTGGAACTTTAATTAAAAAATACCTCTCTTGCTTCTTAATTTCTAGCCGTCAGCATTTGCACATTTCAAACCAATAAACAATAAATTATTATGATTTCCGTATTGCATGATGTGATGCATCTGTACTAAAAAAATCGGAAAAAGAAAAGTAAATCAAAACAACGAAAAGAACACGCGACTACTTTAACATGCGTCTTGTAAAAAAATAAAATCTACTAACAAATGGCCATTTTAATTGAAGGTTTGCTGCACGTAGTAGGGTTGTTTTGAAAATTGAGATATGCTTTTGTAAATTAATTGCCGATGCGATTTTAAGTTAATGTGGTTGTGGTGGTAGCTTTTAAAATTCACAGCATGGAAATTAAAATCCATTTATAACAATGGAAATCTATAAACCATACAAAAAAAAAAAAAAAAAATCTATGCTAAGTACAATTCAAAAGTTCCAAAAGTTTTATGTTTATTTTGCTTTTAATTCCAATAAAATGTTAATAATGTTAATAAATGTTAATAAAACAACTTAAGTTTGGCTATTTTTTGGAAAATATCTTTTCATTTTAAATTTTATATTGATAAAGACTTTAAGACTTAATTGAATCCCGAAAGAACCCAGTTAAAAATATGTGTAATTCAATCAATGGTTTTTCTTCATTTGTTTGCAAAGCGGTTCGCTCTTCTTTGTTTATTATTAGAGTTGCGCTGTAAATCAAATTATCGAACTTCAAGCCAGTGGGTGTTTATTTTTAACAGTAAAATTAAAAAGGCCTACATGCAAATGAAATCACGCTTTTCTTTTATTTCTGCACTTACCTAAAGCAGATATTTTTTGCAAGCCTGCTCTTTAGTTCTTCCTCAAACCTTCATTTTCAAAAGCCTACGTCTCCAAAATTCAGAAGGACTCAGTCTAGCGAACTTAGGTACCATTAAATTTTCGTACTTATACCTTTCTTCTGTAACTAAACAGATCTTGCTTTTTAATTATATATTCGTTGTCATTGACACCAAAAGTATAATTTGTTTCTTGCATATCTGATATTTACTTTGTTCGATGATCACTGTAAAAAATTTGCATTACAATCAAAACGATTTTATTATGTGGAGACCAATTTACCTCAGTAAATCTATAAAATATTTAATTGAGTATTAATCGTGCCCGCCGATCTTAAGGCTTAAAAATGGAGATTTTTTATTTTTAATTAAAGCTCTAAGTTTCATACCAAAAAAGAAATTCAGATTTTTTTATTTTTACAAAAGTACTTGTATTTTTTTAAGGGAAAATATGTGCGAAGTGTTAGTCTGTGGTAAAGTTGTTGTGGAAGATTAAAACTATCTTTAAAAAATAAACAATTATCGCAAGTATAGAACAAATCTCAGTTTAGTATAAGAAAATAGGAACTATTGATTTTTGTTTGGTCATGCCGGCTGTGGAAAATTTAATTTTCATAATAATAATAATAATAATAATAATAATAATAATAATAATAATAAAAGTCTATTGTTACTATAATCGTATTTTTTATTTTACTAAACATATCCACACTAATACTAATATTATTTGGCGACTGCATATCATACCATTTTATTTTTTTATTGTTATTGCATAATTACACATACATAGAATCTCTTCTCCTTCTCTTCAGATTTACATCAGTATTCGAAGATTATATTTTTGTACATTTTATATTTATTACCAACATTTGTTGCTGCTATTGTCCTATCTATCATAAGAATTTAAAAAATGTTTGCATACGAGAATACATGCAATTTATAAACAGCGTACGTCCTTGTTATCCCTTTAGTCATATAAATTGCACATTGTTATCTGTTACCATATTTTGTTATTTACAAGTTTTCTCTATGCAAAACGCCTTCACTCTTTTTATAAAAAAATATTAAGAACAACAGCAGGAATAATATTATTATGGAATTATATAAACATATTATATAAATAATGAACCAAGGCGTATGTAAACTACAACAAGAATAACTAAATAAAGGGTAAATAAAAATATAATCATAAATAAAAATTTAGAAAACAAAGTGTAGTATACTTTTTATTTTCCATAATTTGCAGTTTTTTAATACAACTTAAATATCGTACGTAGGGTATTCGAATTAAAGTATAAAAAATATTCGTGTAAACAGTATTACAATATTTTGTTTATTATTTTATGTGTGGGCCAGGATCGTTATGGCAGCATATTAGGAAGGGTTCCCTTAAAATCTAGACGCCAAGCATTTTCAACTGAAGTATTTCTACTATGCAAAGAAAAAATAATGCCATTATCGAACAAACATTGGCAATTAATTTTTAGCTTAAAACAAATATTAGTGGAAGAAGCAGTTGCCATAAATCGAGTATTAACAAAACTGTAGTATATGTGACAAATCAGGAACGTATTAAAACAAATTTCTAATAAAAAGTTAATTACGAGAAAATAAAAAAATATCTCGGCTTATTTTGAAATTTTTGTTTTAGTTTATATTTTATTTCTTTTAACTGCATACAGTCGAAAAAAAAATCATCCTTATGCAAAAGTTAAAGAAAAATTAAATCATACGTTGGTTTCTCCTTATATCTTGTTTTTATTGTATTTGTTTGTTTCTCTTAAAAATTGTCAAAAGTTGTCTAAAGAGCTTAGTAAACGATAGCGAAATGCCTATCGAGGCGTCAATTTACCTTTTATAATTAATATACTCGTAAGTGAATTATTTAGTCAGGAACTCAATACGTAAAACAAATTTTTTAAGATCAGGAAAAAGAAATCTAGGTATAAGTGTCCAATAGAATACGGTTTTACTTTGAGCGCAGTACTAATAAAATTGAAAGGACTGCTGTTAGCAAAGTTCAAAAGCTATTTATTCTGACAGTAACAATTAAAAATTGATTACGATTAAAGATGATTGAACAAGTGTTACAATACCAGTATCAGTGATTACATATTTCATCAAGACAACGTTAGGTTAATAAAAAGTCATGAATTCTGTGAAAAATTTTTGTTTTGTATTAAATATTGCTAAACAGCTTAAGAACCACTAACTAATAAAATAATAAAAACTACACCAATGTTTGTTGAAATATATAAAAAAAATTTAAAACACATTTGTACAAACAACAACTTTTCTATTTCTTATATTAAACAATCAGAACTTATAAAACTTTGAATGAGTCTGTATTTCTAACGAAATGTTATTTGTGTATTTTGAATAGTTAACTAAAAAAAAAATCTTTAGGGTATTTTTCACAGTAACTTAAACTAGTTGACTGCAAAAGAAAAATAAATTTTTAATTAAAATTCATTTTCAAGATTTTTTGATTTTTTATTTGCCAACAAGCCCAGCAGGTGCTTTCTTAATAATGTTTAAAAACATTTAGAAATATTATCAATACACTTTAAGTAAAAACACATTTAGATTTCACTTACATATCAGTTGATCCTTTATTTACTCCATATTATATGGCATCAAGCAGCGTCAGACAGTCGTACGACTTTTAAAAATATTGAATTAAAAATATGAGTATTTATATGCACTTGGTTGCATTTTTTAAAAGAAAAAGAAAGTACAAAACACAACTACATTTTGGTTTCTTGTTATTTTACTTTCTTGTTGTTATTACTATTGTAAACTTTATTCACTTCATGTATGTAATTTTGTTAGTATGAATGATTCTGTTGCATAAACCTAAAAAGAATGTGGTAAATACTACTAAGCAAAACTAAGGGCGGCTTATTATTTATTCTTAAAAGGGGAGAAAAAAGTTAACAACGAAATTACTTAATTATATTTGTTATTTTTGAAACAATTAAGGCAAAAAATATATTTTATTTTCAAATACAATATCTTTTGAAAAGCTAATTTTTAAAATAATACTAGATTCGCAAAATAAAACTAAAATTACAAATAGATATCTGGCCATTTGTTGAAAGTAAAGAAAATTTATTTTGGAACTCTAATTAAAAATTTCTATCAGGCTTTTTAAACGTTGATTAATTTATACTTCGAATAAATCCACGTAACGAGTTTAAGTAACAAAAATTCGCACACTTCGTAGCATGCTTTTGGTAAGGCTTAAAGAGAAGCTAAACTGTGTATTAAGTTCTTATAAATTTGGACAACAACGGCAAGCTTTCAAATGTCTTCATGTTCGAGGTGCCCTACTGTAAGAACCCGCAGCTTGGTTATTTAAGGGACTGGATATACATGGTTTCAAGGCTGTAATATTTCTCTTTATGAATATGAAAAAGTGAAAATTGTTTAGTGTAATTTAGATTCTTTTATTAAAAAATATTTCGATTATACCACACTGCACGGTGACTAAACATTTTTCATCAAAAAGCAGTAGAATATTGCATTTTAAATCACGCGAACTGTAGTCTGGCTAATTATTGTCAAACATAACATCTAGAATTTGGGTATTGCTAGATTCGTGTGGTGCGGATGGCTCCATAGGTTTGGTCAGTTGTGTGTTTGGTAAACAAAAGACAATAAATGTTCGGAACCAAAAGGTAAGAAATACAGAAAAATATAAAAAATAAAAATATTAAATTATAATTAAAATTTATTTAAGTTAAAAATATGTTACCAAAAGAAAAATCCGTAAGCCCTTTATCACTTCCATACTCATCCTATTATTTGGTACAAGATTGAATACTTGTAGGGTGTTTATTTCATTCATTGTTTTTTTTTTTCATGCATTGAATAAATTTTTGGTTTTTTATCTCTTTACAGTAGATTTCAACATAATCTGTGCTGCTCTTGGCCATTATCCAATTCAAAAAGTAAATGTATTTTTAGCGCAAATATCTTCAAGTTAATATGGCTTTTAGAACTTCATGCATCCAGTTCTCTGAAGTTTTTTTATATTCTTTCTTTTCAATTTATGCGACTTTTTTGAAAAATTCTTAATTGTAATGGTTGCAATAAGAAAGAACTGATACCTAGCAGACAGTTTAAGATTTTGTTTACCAAGCGAATAAAATTGCGATAATTTATTTTTAAATTATAAAAAAAAACAGGAGGCAAACAAATTAGGATAACAAAAATAACAAATCGCATTTTTGTCATTCTTGTAATCTCAGCTCCCTGCTATTTCAATGATATCATGTAAAGTTGTATTTGTAAACATATTTAAATTATTAAGACTATTCTAAATTTATACCCTTTATTATTTATTATTTTTTTAATATAGATTTCTTCGCAAAATTATTCTTCCATACAATGAAAATATTTTTATTGTACTTTAGTTGTTTAATTGTTGTCTTAGAGGTCTACTCACCGCACAAAAAAGGAAAATTTGACTAAAAGAGCAGAACATTTTCGATATTTTTCTGAGTCTTCAATTCTTAGTGAAAATTAAATTTATTGATTGCAAGTAAAACATTTTTGGTGAAGCATAATATTATTCTGATGAAATTTGAGCAAAAACGTAACATTTTTGGGAAAATTTTGGTAAAACAGTGAAATTTCGAATTTTTAAATGTTAAAGATTTTTTATGTTTTAATTTTTCGCTTTCATTGAATTTTATTTTTTTTTTTTTTTATTTCAAGAATACTTTTCTGTTAAACTTTTGTTATTATTATACATAATTTGGTTTTTGCTAATCTAGAGCTCTATCTTCTTCTTCTTCTATACTTTTCATTAAAAAAACAAAACAAAAAAAAAAAAAACAGACAAGAAAAGAAAAAAAACGGATAGAAGAGCATCGCAAGTCAATTTCCGATAAAGATCCAGAAAACTTACAAACTGATATATACATCTTCCGGCTGTCCTAATGGGTATAAAATAAAAAGCAGTGCACTTATGAGGGGCATCTGAAATAAGAAGCTCATATTTGACTTTAATTAGAAAAAAACTTGTTTATACGCTACCTTTTATTTCAGTTTATTTCAGATTTAATTTTCCCTTAATCATTAGTGTAATTAAAAGAAAAATTGTGTTATGTTTCAGTGGGGATGTGGTCAATTTATTCGTGGCATGAACCATATTATCTCTACCATTGTAAAATCAACGAACCAAATTTTTATTTTTTTATTTTTGGAGATACCATTCTGATGTTTTCACGGGGTATCAAAATTTATTAATTATTTTTCTTAAGTCGATATCGCCCCCAAGGGTTACAGAAGTAGTTTAAAACGGTACTGGTTTAGATTCTACGAGTAATATGCACAAACATTATTTTAATGCGTTTAGAAATATACAAAAAATGCAAAAAGGTTATGCAGAGTGTCGCAAAGTGTGATCTTTACACTCTTGATCTGTTGCTGCTGAAACATATGCTTCTGTTCTTATTGTCGTATCTTAATATTTACGATATTGTTAATAGAAAATCTTTATTAATTGATCGTGTATAATTGGAATGGATTGAATTGTCGTTTTCTTCTTTTTTACTTTTCTTTTTTTTAATATATTTTAACATTTGTGAATTAGGACGTTTTTTACTTTATTACTCAGTTTAAAAATAAATATATTTGCTTATAAATTATCTGAATTAGTTTGGCCCTAAAGGCTTACAATCTCTATTAAATTCATAACTAAAAAATAAATACCACTTAAACTTTCTTGTTTGTTAGTTTCGATTGCACAGCTACAAAATAAAGTATGTGCCATAAAATATGTCTTTTGCGTAGTCTTAGTAGGTTAAAAGTACTCACTGAGTATCTAATGATGCTTTAAGTTGCCGATAAAAACTTTAAATAATATAGGGGCTATGGACTTAAACTGTCTTTGTCCTTTTTTTCATATTAGGCTTCTCACTGTGTTTCGTTTAAAAATCTTTTATTAGCTTGCAGTACAGGATCTTAATGAATGTGCCAATAATATGTTGTAAATAACCTAATCAACATATCATGAAATGTATCATCGACAGCGAATATGTAAGGGTAATTATTAAATTAAAGAATATAAAATTTTTTTCTTACTTAAAACCAAACGTTCAAGAAGCAAGCTTAATATATCTATTTAGAAATAATTAACTAATTAAAAAATAAAAAGGTTTTTGCTAATTTTTTTAATAACATTCCTTCATTACAATTTTTAACGTATGTTTTTACATTTTGATATCCCATTTTTCACAATTTTTATTTTATTTAAAGAGTTAATTAAAACATTTAATATGTAACAACAACATTATACGAAAGTACTCAAATAAATTTTTTTGCTAAAATTGTTTGTGATAATTATTAATTACATCGTTCAAACCCTTATAAGCGAAGACTTCTTCAATCTAAATTGTTCAATTGGTGCATCATTATTGGTATCACCATTAGAAGATTGTTATTCCAAGACATCACTGATTTAGATATACATTATGTAACTCATTTCGTCAGCTGATTGACATAATATAGGTCATCTTTCATTGATTTAATTAACTCCTTACGCAAATGAGGAAACAATAGGATTTTACAAAATTTTATCAGTTGACGAAACAACGAGAATTTTATTAAAATCATGCAACAAAAGTATCACAACAATCAATCACAACTGTCATTTTTGCAATTATGAAAAGAATTTTTTTCAATATTACATAACGACAAGAAAGAAATACAGCCATAAGTTTAAAAAAAGTAGAATGCAGAGAAAATTATTAAAGTGAATGATGTTTGTGCCTATATTCTGCAATTTTATAGCAATCTATCCGTTATAATCGATCAAGTACAGTTTGTGTTGAAAATGCGAAAGAAATCGAAGTTAAAAGCCACACTGTCAGTGACATAAATTACGGACAAAGGTACAGATTTGTTTCTGTGTCAATGTTATTGGTGTTATCTATTGCCGTCATCTTAAAAATTCAATATAAAATTTCACATTTTGTTAAAATAGCAATAAATAACTTAGAAAGTTGTTAAATGTAACCAACAAACAACGTTTCGATTTTATTAAAACTAATTTTTCATTTTTTTAGTTCTTTTCTCTTTGTTTTCCATTTTATTTCAACGAATCAATAGACCACCATGTCATGTTTTTATTATTTCTTAACTGTGTGAACCGATCATAACTGTAACGGCACAAGCTTTATCCAAAATATGAAAGAGAACCGAAGAGTTATTCGTTTTTCGTATTATGAGCTTTGTGTACTAACAACACGAGTATTAAGATTATAGAGAATAATAATTTCCGTTACAATTTATTTTATCAGGAATTAAGGTATGGAAGATTCTATTTACATTGTTCGGATTTGGCTTATGCACGCGCGATCGCCCACATTTTAGTAATGACTTTTTCTTACGACAATGAAATGCAGTAACGCACCATAAAAATCCAAGTAGTTAATTAAAGAATTATTTCTAGTATTTTTATATAAAGTCATATGAATGTATAAATGAACAATATATAAGTATCTGAAGAATTTGTGCAAGAAAGAAAAGTGCAAGTTGATAAAAGCAAAAAAATAACAATTAAGAGTGCTACATTCGGCTATGTACCATATTTTAGATTTCCCATTGATTAGTTTAAATAAAAATCGGCATCAGAAGTTGTTTTCTACCACAACGTTTTTCTGTTCAAAACTATTTTTTTTTAATTTTTTCCAACGGTTGTTATCCCAGCTAAGTAAATAAAAATGTTGCTGTATAAGGTGAAAGTCTTAGCAATTTTTCTGACCCTTTTCGCTACTTATTATAAACACAATCACCTGATACCTAAGAAGTTAGCTGGCCTTTTAAACACTGCCAACACCATTCTACATCAATTATCGTTTTTGGTGAAGTCTCAACAAACATAATCAGAAAAAGATTGTTTTGTTATTATTTAAATTATTGATTTAAAATTTTTAAGAAACACGATCACAGATTCATTTTTAAAGCTTTACTAAAGACATTCCATATTACTTGAAATGCATTCATAAATACTCCAACCGACTGTTTTGTCTAATATTTATCTGAAGTAATTATAAACGTGTTCTACAAAGCTACATAAATTGTCAAACAAAGTTTGCAAATGAAATACCGGCAGAAATTTGATACGTATGTGTAGTTTAGTTGAGTTTCATCGTTTTGATTTTGTTTATATCATTTTACATTCAATGTGATAAACGTTAACAGCTATTATTTTACGTTGATAACATTTACAATTTTATTAAAATAATTTAAGCGAAGGGTTTTAATGAAAAAATAATTTCGTTAAAGTTAGAATCGAAAAAATTCTGTTTATTTATTTTACGATTTTATGGTGGTGCTACCATAACTAATTGTAAAAAAAAGATAAAAAATGTATGAAGGCTTTAAACCTGTGTTTCTGAAGCATTACTTTGTTTGTGTTTGCCTTAATATGTTGTATGAAGTTGTTTTATTATTTTGTTAAAAGTCCTCTAAAGGAATTCATTGTAAAAGCAGAAAAGAGAACATTTCCACTAAATTGGGTGTGTATGAAATATGCAAGAATTTTTCAGTTAGCTTATGTATTTCTTGATTTTTATTAGGATTTTATAAAAAGAAGTGCGGATGTGTGAGTTTACAAATTCGTGGATTCGACAATAAAAACATTATGTTCGAATTAAAAAATTCTCTGAATTATATATTCATTCACCTTATACAGAAAACACAAATTTCTAATTAAATAAATAATTGAGGCAATTAAAAATTCAATAAATTTTCCACCCGGAGCATATAAAACCTTAAGTAGGTGTAAAGACTTTCTTCTATATAGTAATTTTATTTTGTTTCAGTATAGAATAGAACTATTTGGACTTGGAAGCGGACATCAATACTAAGAGAAAAACTAAATTAAGCGATCTGTGTACGAGTATACGGATCTTATTGTAACTTTTAATAGTGCAAGTTTTAATTTATTTTCACTTAAGAATATTGAGAAAAATATAATTCATTTTTGTTTTTTAACCTTAATTTTTATTTTAACTTAAATTTGAATTTTCCTTTTTATTTTAATTATTATTTAGTTTATCTAAAAACTTGTGTGAAGTGTTCCGAAACAAGGGTTTACCTTGAAAGGAAAGTAGGACAAATAGCAAATAAGTATTACGGTTTTTTCTGAACCCTTTTAATTAAGCAACCAGTATCCAAAAAATCCAAAAACTAAATACTTACATCCAGGGTAGTTGTGTACTATTATTAATATTTAAGTATAAACAGTTGCAAATATATTATCGGCTTTACATAAACAATTTATCGAGCTGTAACAACCTACAATATTTTTAAGCTCAATACAGCTGGAAACCAAACACATTTTGATATTAATGCTCAAAGTTATTTTCAAAGCTTTATAGTTAAGACCTCAATTTATGTTGGACCAACCCAAATTTTCCGATATACAGAAGTTTTAGAGTTGTATTAAAATCGTATCCAATTATTAAGTTTATCAACTCAAAAATATTGAAAAATATTAGAAAAATTACCGTAAATAGTTTATCGGCACAAAATCGTTTTCGTTTTTTTATGTTTAACGAAACTTTTTTTAAGATGAACCCCACCTCTGTTTTCAAGTTTAGCACCAATTTTCTACTGAGTTTTTTATTTAAAATTATTTTCTTCATCTGATTGTTACAGTTGTATACAATAATGTCGAATAGCCTAAAAAATGTTATCCAAAACACATATTTTTAAAGCAGTCCTATTTAAAAAACAAGGGAGGTTAGAAGGGTTACTGGAAATTTTTAAAGCGAAATTTTTGGATTTTAATATCTATAACAGTAATCTGTTCCTATATTAAACAGAAAGTTTCGAAGCATCTCAAGGTCTTTTCAATATTATCAACAATAACAAAATATATTTTTCGTTCTTGAATTTTTGTTATAAGGAAAACTTATACCGATTGAATAGGTTTAAAGGGGTGGTGCTTTTTTAAAATAAAGTGTTATAGCCATTGCCCACATTTTCTTCCTTTACATTTCCCACAATTGCTGGAAGTCTTAAAATAATATAACCTGCTGCAATGTCTTCTAATATATCGTGTTTACTCATAACACAGAAATATAGCTAATAAATTAATTATAAGTTTGTTATTGTACGTTAGCAACTGCCTTAGTTATACTTTGTGAATAGAAGCACAAAACTGGCATGTTAAACGAGAATCACATTATATGATTCTGCCTCGCAAGTCTGGTGTGTCGACATAACGAAAACAATGATGTGTCTGATGATAAAGTTCAAGCGTGTTGCAAGTCCTGCATTAAAATGGTAATCATGGAGTGTGTTTTTAACGATCAAGTAACTTAAAAATAACAACAACGATGCTAGTTTTATCAACCGTCATATTATGCAACATAAAAATTATGACCAGTTGTACATGTTGATGCACACAACATTCCTATTTCCTGTATAGGATGCATAAAAACAAAATGTTTGCATTAAATTTAATTTAATGGTTTAGTAAACAATTTGCTTTAAAACTTTTTTTAGGAAAGAAAGATCTAGGTTAGAGCAGTTTTGCAAATCAGTTATTGCTGCGGAAGAGGTTAAATAATTTTTTCTACATAATTTTAAATATTTAAGATAAATGAACTGCTATTTAAGCACATAACTGAAAAGTTTAAGCAAATGTATTACATATTTATTTTTTCTGTTTTCATTTTTATTACTCAAGAAGGAGTAACGAAACAAAAACTTATTATAATTTGATCTCGTATAAGATTTTTAATTTTGAATTTATCACGAATAATTCTGAGCAAGATATCTGGTTAGTGCAATAATGACATCGCAATATCAACAGATAAAAATAAAAACAACAAAAGAAAAACAAAAAACAAAACACAGGCAATGTTTTTTCCTGTTGTTCTTATATTGAAAAGTACTCTTGAATGAAAATATGGTTTAAATACAATAGTTGAATTGCGTCGTATAAGAAATAAGTGATTCTCTTAAAACGTTAATGAATTCTCCACTATATTGAGAAAGTTCATCAGCAAACTTTTACGAAACGTTTTTTTTTTTTTTTTTGCTTACAACAAAGTCAACCACATTTCGTTATGTTTAGTTTCATAATCTGTTTTTATATTAATTGGTAAAATAACTAGAAAATGCACTACATTTCGCTAGTGTCTAGATTTTTCATGTTTTTTGTAAGAATTAACATATCATTGTAAATAGTTTTCCTCTGTTTATGCAAAAATATTAACTTTAGCCTAACTGAAAATTATTTAATAATTAATATTAATAAGAATATTTAAGCCTGAACTTCAGATTTATGTACTTTAATTTGGTAGCCTAACTCTACTGAGAAATATTAAATGGCTCATATAAGTTATATACGACACGAAGACTAAAAATGTTTTGAAAAAAAAAAATAATTGAAAATGATTCATTTTAAAAAAATTTGTTAAAAGAATTTGTTTTTTTAATTTTCTTCATGTTTTGTTTTACAAAGTGTTAAAAATTATTTAAAATAGAAAAGAGAAATGAACAAAATAGATATTATCTCTTGTACAAAACGTTTCAAAATTGGTTTCACTGTCAAATATTGTTGGTGCTTCCCAACAAGGCTACAATTTGTTTGGGGCATAAACTGAGGAATACTTTTTAAATTTTTATAACATGAAAGATCCTTGATGAAATATCTATCATTATATTGCTATAAGAAAAGGAGACTTGTATTTGTGTTCTAATTTTTCATTGTTAATCTTGCAGATCATAAGGAGTTTCACTATATGTTTTTTTTCACTTTGTATTTAAAAACCATTAAATATTCATTAAATGTTAATTCCACGGTGTCTTGTTTAGTGTAGTAAGTAAAAGCATTGAAAAAATGTTCGATTCGTTCTTTCTGTATGAATATTGGCTATAGTTGTTCTTAGTGCGTCGAGTAAATGTTTTAAATAATTATCATTACAATTTTTGGTAAATTTTTCGACGTAAAGGTCATTCCTCTATCCTTACTTATGCGTGTCGGAAGTATAAAATAACTTGATATTTCATTTATTATATTTATACCAAAGTTTTTGAATTTGAAATTTATATTGTTTTTTGTGTACCAAGTAAGGCATTTGCTACATTTGTTTGAATCGTTTATTCAGATAAAAGCGTGTGCTGCATATAACAAGTTTTTATGAAAGATGATTTTAATTTCATCAAATATTTAAATACAATTTTTTTACAAAATATGTGTTTATGTTAATAAAATCTTTAAATATAAATAATATGTTTATAAATTGGTTTTGGTTATTATTTATACTTTTTTTGTTATATTTAAATTCATGAACAAAAAAATGTTATGACTTTTTAGAAGCAGCTGATACAATGCCTATGATGAAACTGATACTTTTGTCAATGCACAGACAGCGACCTCACAACAATATTTTTTGAAATTCTATTTATTTGCACTTTTTTTATACCCAGAGTTTTATGCCCAAGAAATTGGAATAAATGCATATAAAATTCAGAATAACATAAAATGTCATTTAACACATACATAGGAATGTATATATATGGTATGCAGTTATTAATTTTTGGTTTATAAGTGAATTCCATCCAAAGGTTTTAATGCATTTGCTTACCAATATTTTTAAAATTAAATTTACAATCTAATTAAAAGAATTAAATCTATATATGAAGCTTTGTTGTCTGTTAAATGCTTGCTTTCTTGCTTTCAGAGTATACAAGAGCCGAGCATTTTTTTTATAAAAATAAAATATCATAAATACAATTTAAACTCTGTATTATCATTAAAGATAATTGTATCTGTTCATCGTGTAGCATTTAATTGTTGAATACATCATAAAAAATATGATGTTGTCTAGGGATAATTTTTTTATTTTTTGTTTAAGTTAATTTTATGATTTTATAAATAATTGAAATAATTGACTAGTGGAATTTAAACGTACATCACTACTTCTTCTCTATGATTTCATGTTGTTTACTGATAATTACTAAATTTCGACCTGCTCTTTCATTGCTAAGTTACTGTTATATGATGACATCCATAGTACATCTAAAGTAAAGTCAGTACTTGATTAATATAAAAGGTAAGGCACATGAAAATTTTGTCAGCATGTGGACTAAGGTGGTCCATATTAACGGATGAAATGTCAAAACAATATACCGATCATGTTGTTCTCCAAACCTTAAACTGCTATTTCTGCGTTTGTTCCAGTCCCACTCTAATGCCGGGAATACTTTACCCAAGTTCAGTTTTCAAGTCTGGCATTAAATAGTTCGTTTATTTAGTGTTAGCCTATTTACGCACTGAACTAGCTACAAATGAGTAATAGTTTTACATATGCTCAACTTTCAGTGGTGCCAGCTAAGAACGAAAAATGACAGCAGAACAAACTATTGTACACAAAGTGCACCTGTCCTGTTTTTTCACTATTCATGTAAAAGTTTTAATACCACAAGCGTCCTTATATTTTATTATTTTATTTCTTAGTAATTTTCTAGTAATTACAGTATTTGGACGTGGTATCTTTATCATTTATACTGTTAAAATAAAAAATTCTTTTCTTGATAATAATAAGGAATCTGAGTTATAGCCCAATTCTGTTGCAAATGGGACCACACCCAATTTTGTTGAAATGCAATTCAAGCGGTCTATTGCTTCAGTAAAATTTCAAACAGTTTATTATTTTCTATCAAGTGCAATTTTTGGAGTACGCAACGAAGTTTTAATACATTTCTTCAGAAAATATTCAAAATGTGGTTCTAGCATGAGTAGTAAAGTCGGTATATAATAATTGCTTTCTAAAATAGCACAAATATTCTCGTTTAATGATTTAAGTCAGATCTCACTAATCAGTCTAAAAATTACATAAAACACTTGCTTATATATAAAAAATTTTCACCACCTATATGAGTTACCGACGTTCCACTTTAAAAGGAAATTTCATGAAAACATAGCAGAAAAAATTTTTATAAATCCAGCTTAATTCTATTATTGTAATCAGTTTTTTATGTATGAGAATTTAAAATTTGAGTATATTTCAAGTAAATTAAATTAATTTATTCACTGTCGTTTTTTCTTCAGTAATACTTTGTGGCATAACAAGGCGACGAACTAATAAATTTACATGTATTCTTTCAATAAATATCGTGATTTTAATAACGCAGCATTGGACTGTTCAAACAATATTTTTATTACTTATTACATCGTTCGAGGGGCTAAAATTCCATCACGTGGTATTCAAAACACGAAAAAAAGAACACAATAACAATTATTTATACAACTTTTAAGTAATTTAGAGCAACAAAAAGTGAAATTATACGAAAATTTTCCTCTTTTTTCAAACTAAATATTTATCAATTACATTGCGGCTGTCATACTCAATTAAGCCCGTTTTTAACAAGAAAAATAAACAAAAACTTGTATTTAATTTTCTTTGATAGAAGATTGATTAACAGACTTAAACATAAAGCTTTTAATTTTGAATTGAATTAATTTTTTGTTCGAAACAAAACATTTAATATCTCACATAAATCAAAATACGCTCCTGTTCAAATACACGTTGCCAAAGAAACAAAGACACCAGTTAAGTCACATAAGATATTTACAGATTAAATGAAAGCGACAAAAATAAGTCAGATAACACAAGACACAAACAACAATTAACAGACAAAACAAAAAAGTAAATTCAGTGGCATATAACAGAGTTTAAATAAAAACAAAAACGGAATGCAAACTTGAACAATAGTTGATGGTCGCTAGTAGATATTAGATATTTGAATGATCTGTAAATATTCCAGGTAGGCTTAACAAAAGAAATGATTAATGTGTTTGTGACGATTGTGTATCAATAAACGTGAAATTTGTGATAACAAGACTTTAACAAATCTATAAAAAATTTTGGTTCTTTCTTTCTATTTATCTAAAGTGTCATTCAAATGGTGTTGGCTAAAATGCATTGTTTACGACAGATACGACTTAAAAGAAATATACTGAAATATAGAGTTTTAGAAGCCTAACGATTAATTGAAGCTTACCGATGGCTAATGGATCTCTGCAGCATTAAAAGAACTAGCGTTACAAACAAGAAAGAATTTCAGTGATTTATGAATGCGCCGCTAAGTGAACTATCTACGTTATCAACATTTATTTATCTGCACATTCTTTCAAAGCTTGAGGCTCTGTGTTTTTTCCCTTAGGATCTGGTTCTTATCGAATGTTGATAAAAAAGTTAGTACAGTAGTTTTCGCTTATAGTCCACAACTACAGTTGCACAATTTTTGTGGACTATAAGCGAATTAGGACTATAACCGAATTTTTTTTAAGCCACTTTATGGACCATAACTGAATCCGGATATAATACACATTTTGGACTATATACAAAATATGCAGTTTCTTCAATAAAATCACTTTTTTTAAACAAAACAAAAGTTTACTTAAAAATTTGTTGACATTTGTAAAAGTTGCCAGAAATCTAAATAAAAAATGTTGCCAGTTTGTTAAAAAAAAGTAATAAAAAAACAGGGTGGACTATATGAAAGTTTTTTTCTAAACAATATTAGCTATGCATGCAAAGAAAAGTTGGCCTTTAAACGAAAAATAAAATAGGCAAAGTGGACTTAAGAACAAATAATTTATATGAAATTCGAAAAAACCTGCAAGTGAATAGGACTGTTTTGGCTTACATTCGTTTTTGGCCTTTAAGCGGAATGGACTATAAACGAAAAGTACTGTATAACGTTTTCATAACTTTTATCTCCGTTCCTTCACAAATTTTTTAACCTAGACTTGTCGTCCTGAAAGATTCGATTTTAAGAAATTATTTATAGAACTATTTTTCTTTACTTTTTATTCTTTTAAAACTTCGTACAAAATTAATTGCACCTTAACAGGACCTTGTTAAAATTGCGCAAAGATTCTAAATATTAATGAATTTCATTTAACAAAGAGAGTTTATAATAAATCCCACTTTATTAATATCCTTTAAAAGTGTTATTTCATTCCAACTAGCAGAAGAAATACTCTTATATTCTTTGACATAACCATTGAAAAGTTCTAAATTATTCTTAGTAAGTGGTTGTTGCACTGTCCTGAAAGTTTTAGTATTAAAACTTTCACACTCATACTCAAATCAATGCATACATTCATTCTATTACAGTGCATCTATTAAAACACCAAAATAACTAAGCAAATGAGTACAATGCAGTCGCATTTGGTGTGGTATGCAAGTGCCATAAAATAATCAAAATAAGTTACAACCACAAATCCAAATTAACAGTAGCATGCAAATTCAATAGAAGAATAGAATATAAAGGTTCGTTAGGAAGGCAAGTTGACATTTACGTATAAGAAAATCATAGGCGAAAAAGTATTCGCATAAAGATGTTTAAATAATGCACTTCTATGAGGATGAAATGAAGAAAATCAATCTTAGTGGCGTGGACGATGATAGTAAGTAGAACTATATACAACATTGCATTAATAAATAGTATTTAATTACTTAATGCTAAAAGCAAATATTACTGAAATGTTCTTCAATTCAATTAACTGTGGTTTATTGAATCTCCTATTGGTAAGAGTTTGCATGTAAGTAAACTTAAGTAAAAAGTAATTAATTTAAATGAATGTTTTACTAACAACATGGAAGCCACTCCTTATTTCCTTACTAGCAATAAAACAAGTATTTTGGAAATTTTTTTTTTAAATTTTGTAACTGAATGTATGAGAAATAAACAATAATAAAAAAAAAAAAAAAAGGAACATTAAAAATAATGTTTTAATTGAAGGACTCTTGTCCAACTTTATGTTCAGCAATACACAATCTTTTCTTTTCCTGTATTAACAGATGTATTGCATAACAAATGTCGACCATGTTATTCTTTAAGCGTTAAACTGCATTCGCTGCGGTTGTGGCAGTGCTTCACTAATGCCGGTCGTACTCTGCACAAGTTCACTGCTCAAGTCTGGTACTGCACAGTGCGTTTGTTTAGTGATTGAGATTTTTTTCTGTATTAAAAAAAAAAGAGTTTAAGAAAAACTTGGCTTAGAAATAGTAACTAACAATTCGTAATATTTTATACCTTTCAATTATAAAGTGACCACTTGACGTATGCGGTTCATGACATGACAATAAAAAAACAAGAAAATCTTAAATTTATAATACACAAAAAGAAAGTAACAAAATTTTTAAAAATTTAATGCACGTTGAGCACTACTTCTTTTAAAATTTAGCCACTAAAGACTTCGGCTCTTTACTGCTATTAATTGGGGTAAAAAGTGTAGTCGGTATTCTGTGAGCCACCCTAATGTACATGATTAAACATTTAATGCTAAATAATTATGCCTTCGTATATCACATTCTTATATCATTAAAAATAAAGTTAAATTACTATTATTTTTTTACTTACAAATTTAAAAAAATTGGCTTCATTAAATTATAGTTGCATCTTTTATAAATTAAGTTCGTTTTTTATCAACAAAACATATCATATTAAGGTCCTTGTTAATGATAAAAAAAACTGCGCGAGGAATAATGAATTTTACACAGCACTTTGAATTTGTCACCAAATTTTTTACGCAATTTAACGACTGAAATTACTATATCTTAGAAAATTGGAGAAAATTTGACAAAAGGTCAAAAAATGAAAGGGAAAAATAAATAAGAAAAAATATTACTTCGTCCTCTGCTCGTCGTTAAGTTGCTCGGCTTTGATTGCCAAATTTACATTCCGCTAATTGAAGTCAGCATTCATAAAAAATAATATATCTTTTATGTGTTAAATAATGTTGTCAAAATAATCTATAAACTTTAAGGATAT
The DNA here is from genome assembly GCA_937654795.1 of Cistogaster globosa. Taxonomy (NCBI): domain Eukaryota; kingdom Metazoa; phylum Arthropoda; class Insecta; order Diptera; family Tachinidae; genus Cistogaster; species Cistogaster globosa. Next base: position 109,850,221 of record OW569404.1, on the reverse strand, counting down.
TTATAGACACAAAAGATCATCCTATGTATTTAATGTTATCAACTGACCACACGTTATTTTGAAAATTTTGTTCAATAGAAAATTCTGCTTTTACTCATAAATGTCAAAAACAAACTATACTAAACATTGTATAAAGTTATTTCCATACAGTTAACACAAATATTCCGAGTTTCTAAAATTTCAAAATTAAATAATTTATGTATTTGTTTGGCAAAGTTAAATAAAATATTGATCTCAATTGAAATAATTAATCATAATATGGGCATAGAGTAATACATACATTTAAACATAAATACTTTTCTTATTAAATGTTTAAATACTGTCTTATAATTAATTACAAAAGTATTAGCACGTTCGTTTAGTGAGACTGCTCTAGTGTAAATTTAACTTATTTAATCAATCATTATTCTAAAGTGCCAAAGTGCAAAAATAATCGTGTTCACTACACATTTGTAAATCTTATAAAATACTATAATTGTTATATATAAATGTCGTTTTAGATTAAGTTGATCTTTACATATTTAAAACAAAACTTTATTAATTGCATTTAACTTGTGAAATTGTTTAATAATTTGGTTAATAATATAGAAACAAAATTTATATATTATTTTATTATTTAAAAATTTAATTAAAAGATATAAAAGAATGAAATCAAAGAAAGTTTATATAGAATAATTTTTTTTAAATATACGTATATTTATACCACTAAAATAAATAATATAGAATAATTTTCGAACTCTTCTAACAATATGGTGAAAAGAAAAAAATGTAATTAAATTTTAACTAAAAAGCTACGAATAAATTTAAAAAGTAACTAGATGTTAATGTACATTAATTATAAATAAATACACAGTTTGTTTTATTATATCTCTTGTGTACACTTTACAAAAGTTTATACGCTTTAGCATAGAAGACGTTACATTTGGTCGCAAATTTAAATGGAATTTTGATGAAAATTAATTTTTTTTTGGTTAGTGATCGAATTAACTTCAATTTTAATTCTGCTGTTTTAGTAAAATAATCTGGCAAATTATTTTGTTAATTTTTAAAGAAGCTGGAAAGTTAAGAGTCTGGCAAAAACCTTTACATTCAACCAATAATTTAAGATTTTATTTTGGATATCTAGATTAAACTCTACGTTATTAAACAAGTTTTCAATGACATTTAGATTTTTTAATTGTTAAAAATGCCAAGTTTTAATGTTACGGATATCTCTTTTGAAGGTAGATTTTCTTATTATTATTACAAAATTGGAACATTCACAAAGCCTTAGTTAAAGCAGAATACTATGCAAAACTTTGTCAAAACTTTCGAAACACATTCAAATCTGTTTACCGTGGTTGTAAAGTGGACGAAAAGTTTAGTTTCATGGGTGTCAAAGTTTTGGCAGAAACAATGGTACACAAATATTTTCTTTACTTCTACACAAAACTAAGCAATTCTCTTACTTTTTTTTAACGATTTTCTGCAGTTTTCTATGTGTTTGATTTCTATGCTATAGATTTCTAAAGCCAAAAAACAAATATTATGGATTTTTATACACAAGAAAGACGAAATAGCTAAGTACGGTTTTGTAATTTTCTAAAACTTCAAAATTTTTACTTAACTGAATTCAACAGCATCTATCCTAGTGTTTTTCACATGACAGTAAATCTCTTCCAATTATGTATTTTTAGTTTATTTTACATCTGTTTAACAAAGCTGTCTATTATTTGTAAATAAAAAGACAACGAATTATTACATTTTAATTTTCAAACGCTTGCCAATAAAATAAATAGAGAATTTTTTGCAAATTTAAGTAAAAGAAAAAATCCTACAATTGCAACACAATTTAAAGCTTTTAAATAAAGAAACAAAATAGCATTAAAACTAAAAGTGAAAAGCAACTTATGCATGCTACAAGTACTAAAACTAAGAGGAAGATAAATACAAACAAGAGGCTAGTTAAGACTACAACGAAAAAGAAAAAGACCTACTATAGGCTCTTAGTCACTTGTAAAATTCTTTTTGCTTTTACAAAAAATTGTACAGTAAATATTTAGAATGACACTTAAATAAAACACGTCGCAGGCTAAAGAAAATAAAAAACAAATAAATATATGTCAGCATTCATACAAAAATTTACTTTTCGCGTGCGCTGTCACTGACAATGTGCCTAAAGAATTTAATTAAATATTTTGCTGCTGTTTTGTTTGCTGTTTTAGCTTATATGTAAATTAACCCAACTTCAAAAAAATTCTTTATTCAAAAAATTAAAAAAACATTTTGGTCTTTTTAGTTTGAATAGTTTGATAATAGCGCTTCTTATTTAAAAAAGAAAACAGTAACACAGAAAACCACTAACATGTTTTATAAATAAACCTTATATATATTACAGTAAATTAAACCATCTAATACTATCTAATATAATAGCGAAATTCCTAAATTAAATGATATTTATACTTAAAGTACAAACATTTTGTAATAAAATATAATTTTAATGTAATAAAACGTTAATAAAATTGCATCAATAGATTTTTGCTTTATGTGCTGTTTTTTTTTTTTTTGTTGTCTTAGAAAATTAATTTTAAAACAAATATCTCTGCAATAAAGTAATATAAATACAAAATCTGATAAGTGTTAGTATGGTTGAAAATAATTTCGGTTATTAGTTTAAGCTTTACTTAACTATCAGACAGGTCATCAACAATCTGAAAAATCTGGGTCACACCTAAATTTTGCACCTTTAAAAAACATCAGCTAAATATGTTTTTTTGAAGGTTATTCAGTTATCGAAAATTATTATTATTTTTTTAATAATCTTAGGAAGGTAAGATTTCAAGATAATTAAAAACTAACCTAAGATTATTAAATAACTTTTAAAATAATGTCAATACAACAAATATACATACAATTGTGAGTGCAAGCAAATTCAAGTGATTGTTGAATCCGTATTGACGAAAGCATAACACAGCCTACACAAATGAGTTAAAATGGCTTTGAGGTAAAGTGAATACATCAATTTTTTTTGTTATTCATATAAAGAATTTCAATAACTCTATGTAAAAAAAAATAAAATAAATTTAACAAAACAGAATGTGACTAACATCTGGGAACTGTATAACCTTGCAATAAAAAGTGGGCGAAAATTCTAATAAATTTATCCGCATGCTTTGCTTATGTCTTGTGTCATACAAAGATCATAGAGGTAAATCATACTGCCTTGTTGTCATCAGCTTAAAACAAAGGAATAAGTAAATATAACCGTGACTTAAATTAAAGTAGGAATTTTAGGATCTTATCTTGACGTTTTTTTATTATTTAACCTTTTATGACTAAACAATATTTCTCGACACTGTGACTCTTTTGATTTCACTGATTTAAAGTTATTTAAGTTAAGTAAATAAGTACTTTCATATAAAATTAGCATTTATGACTACCTTTTGTATATTTTCTTTAGTTTATTAAAAAACCTTAAATTTATTTAAAAATTTATATGATTAACGATTAAAATAATATCTCAATAAGTAGGATAATAAATGATTTTCTTTGCTTAAGGAAAATAGTTTTATTTATAACAGAATCTATAAAAACATCTTTTAAACAACTAATTGACTTTTTTATAAAAATATTTTAAATCTTAAGCTTTAGAGTTTATTTAAATAAATTAATATCATGATAGGAACAGAATATAGTTGCTTATGTCGATGTCCTAATGCAATAGATATAGGTCCTCATCTGTGAATCGTAATTCGTTTCATTCAAATCGGGCAAGAAGTTTAGAAGTTACGAACTTTCATTTTTATTTTTTATCCCACTGTGCGGCATCTGTAGTGGAAAAAGTGATTCCATTAATTCACATCTGTAGTCAAGTAATTTCCAAGCTACAGATGCCTGTTTGTTTGCGATAAGAAATTTTTTTGTTCCATTGCTTTCTCTTTTTGAAATCTATAAAAAAAGTCTTTTGGCTATGTTACTAACGACTCTCAGCATTTACCTTTCTTTAAAGTGGTGTAAGTCCATTTTACGACACATCGTGCTCCTATAATTTTATTATCATGATAATTCGTCAAAGACTAGCAGTCCCTTTGAAAAACGCATTAGTCTTAATCGCATAGTCTTAATTTCATTAATTTTGTAAGGATGGATTATTATTGCTTTTTTCTAATTCTTTTAATTCATAAAGGAAAGCATAATAAAGTTTAAGATTAAACAAATGTTTCTCTTTTCGCTGTTTTAATTTTTTTTATAGAGAGAAAGAGAAATATTTCTTTTAATTGAAAAACTCTGTCAATTTATGCTTTTAACTTAAAATTTCAATTCTTATTTTATGAATTATTGAGTTTTTACTGTGCATTTATATATTCAACTAGTTATTAATTGTTTCTTCAAGTAAAATTTAACAAATGTCTTAAGTCTTATATGTGCAGGTATCTCTTTTGTATTCTATCAAAAAATTAAATATCTCTTTTCCCTAGTTATGAGTCAATAAATACGTTGACGCCAGTTTTGCGATTTCGGTTTCAACCGATGGCACATTAAATATCTTTTATTATACTAATTGGTTGGTATCATTCTGAGAAAGGGTGCTTTGTCTTTGCCAATAGGGAAATGTATCAAGGAATAACGAATACTATAACGTCGTAAAAATAAAATACTAAATTCTGCGATGTATATGATATTTATATGCACAGGAATAGGTATTTATAAATACCATATACCAAATTTAATGCAAAAAGAATTATTTTTAAACATTTTTTTTTTTACCAATTTAGAATACAAAATTATAAAAAAATTAAGTATAAAACAAGGTTAAGTGATATCTTGCAGGTAAAAACTTTTATACAAGTTTTTGATCTGTGACTTACTTTTTAAATATATTTCCTTAAAACTTTAAATTTAATCGTTAGGAGGTTTTTGTAGAATTTCCATAAGTTAGACTTTTATAAACTCGTACGCTAAAAACCCTCAATACAAAGAAATGTTGCCTATTTTGCAACATTTATTTTTTACAGGCCCGTCTATTTTTCTCACTGCAATTTGAAGTAATTTTGTTCAATGCTTAAAACAGTACTTTTAAGTTTTTTTTTTTAATTTTCTGACTTCTAAAAATACCTATAAATGTATATTGTTTTCACAACACGTTGTAGATCTCCTTACAAATGTTTTCGAATTGTAAGTAAAACAATTCTGTAATCCTCTTATGTATATTACCTTCGTATTACTAATAGAAAATACTCGTCTTTGTGTGCAAATTTAGTCGTTGTTTTACAAGATTTGTAATTGACTAGATTTCTGACTGACGTTTGTAATTAGCATGGGTTTAATCGTAGGCAAATGGCAGCTAAGAGTTTCAAAGTTTCAATTACATTTTTTGTTAACACAAACAATTACAGGCAATTACAAGCGGTTTTTTAGAAAAGTAAAAACAAAAAATAAATAAAGTAAAACACATATGAAATGTAAATTTCGTTAAAGTTTAAATGAAAAAATTAATGTCTTTTTTTTGGTGAAAATTTTTTTAATCCAGATTTTATTTCTCTTTTGAACATAAGCTTTGTATACTTAACATTTTTTTATTTTTTTTTTTTTTGGCCTTTCTGTGGTTGTTCAAATACAATTTTTAATTTTACAATTACTTTTTACTTGATTAAATGAAGCCTTTCTTCTATATATTTATATAAATATTTTATTTTATTGATTTTATCAATGCTTTAAAATTTCGAACACATCGATTTTCGTAAAAACTATAAAAACTTCCATTTAAGGATATGTTAAAAAGTTAAAATTTCTTTAAAGAAGAAATAATATTAATACAGAACGTAAGCCGGGAACAGTAAAATTAGGCACCCACATCGTCGAGTGAAATATAATAATCGAAATATTAAAAAAAAATTGACTCTAGGAAAGAAAAAGAATTTTCGTTGGAAATTTATTGCTAAATTAGTAAAATATATCTGACGTGCCAATATTGTTATATTTAATTAGTTAGGTTTCTTTTAATCGGGTAGCAGTTAGACTAATGTATTAGGGTTTAAGCTTGCATAATTTATTTTAACATAAAAATATTTGACAAACCAATTTATAATTATTTCAGTTATAAAGTTTATTTTAAAAATTACCCAGTAACTGTTTTTATAAGGAAGCTTAGAAATTTAAATTATTTGTATACAAATTTTTTTAATAAAAATAAACTCGCGGCTATCCTGTTGGTTGGATGTAAGCAGCAACAAATATAAATGACGATTTGTAGAGAGAACAATGAACAAAAGTTTGGAGTTGTGTGTGGACTTCGCATAATCATATTAATATTAGTTGATTATGTATGCTCCCCGTCTTTTTAATTAAAATTACTAATTAGTTGCTTCAATAGATAATTGTTACAATGTTCCCAACCTAAGGTAGATAGATGCGAAGAATAATATTGAAGAATGTAGCAATTTAGAATATGCTGCATTACATTTCGCTGGTGACTAATTTTTATAGTTTTGTTGCGAAAACGGCAGCAACACATTTATTAATAACGTTTTGTCTTTAAATGTTTTTTAGATATTATAATAAAAATGTTTTTTTCAACTCGACTTCTTCATTCAGCTTGTATTTATATATATACTTATGTTTCAAGATTTCATCTATTGATATTACAACGAATAAAAATACTAAATCATAGATATTAACAAAAATTTACTTAAGCCGAAATTAATTAAATTATTTGTTGTTTAACTAACATAACATAACTTTAAAAAACTATTTAAAAGTATAATTTTTGTGTATAAAATTTAAACGCTTAATCTTAGTTTAAGTATTTTGAAGAGTAAATTATATATATAATTTTGTTGTTTTTATTTTTAGTTTCTCACCTATGTATATATAAAATATATTAATTTAATTAGTAAATTGAAAAAACTTCTTTTATTTTAATAAAAATGGTATTTTTTGTCACTTACTTATGTAAATATGAACTGCCAAATATAGTCATACATACTAGACATAACAACACTTATTTACAAAAAACGAACATAAACAACGTTATTATTTGTAAAAGTTTTATATAAAGTTGTGACATAAAGTGAACAAGTTGAAGTTTTGCTCATAAACTACCAGAGGTACATGCCATCATACATGTATACTTCCACTAAATTGTGGGTACTCACGTACATATGCATTAATAAGATCGCACTCTTTATAAAACCAAACCAAAGACGAACAGAGAAGACAGACTTACGTATAAAACATTTAACAAAAGATGCGTGAAGCACTGAAGTTATAGTTTTTTTTCTTTACTGAAGAGTAAAAAAAATCGTTAATTTTTTTAAATTCAAATACAAGGTTAGAATATATTGTAACCACTACATTAAAAGAAAATAAATAAAAAAATATTATTTAAAGAATAATAAAAATATTCTTATTTTTTAGACTTGTTGTAAAAGTTTTGCGAAATATATATTTTCTCCTGTTTTTAAGAACGATTTCTTTTCAAATATAGTTTTCCCTTGGTTTTTAAAAGTGAAAAAATTAAATATTTTTTTTAAATTAAAAGAAAAAATTAAAAATTTTTTCTTTCTTTCAGTTTAAGCCCGATTACCATTGTGTGTGCTTCCTACCCCACTGGTTAAACTTCTGTCTGATTTCCAAATTCCAAACTTTTTTAAAAAAAAAAAAACAAATTTTGAATTTTTATTGTCTTTTTGCTTTATTGATTTAATGTAGTTCCCATTTAAAAAAATGGCTTGAGATATAAAAGTGTTAAATTTTCTATACAAAATTTGTGTAGAATCCACTGATGATCTACCTGATTAGTAGCGAAATGCCCTTATGTATTTCCTTTTCTCACAGTAATATATTTAATTTTTAGTTTTAAGTAATAGCTTTTTCATTAGAATCTCATTAAATGTTTATATTTGAAGAAAAAACGCACAATTACCGCAGATTAACATAAAAATTATTCAAAAAAATAAATTTTCATTTTAATTAAAACATTTTTTATCAGTCATGCCACAGAACAAAATTCCGTTCGGAAGTGGAATTGATTCCGTATTTTGCTTCTATAGAAAACGTAAAACGAAAAAAATTTTCGGAATGGAACCACTTTCAGTTTGCTGTGTGGAATTGATATTTTGATCATTTTTTTAACATAAAAACCATTTAAAACATTTTTTTATAGGTAAGGCTATTTTATCTTGCGCTTTGATCCAAAATATATTTATTTTAACATAATTTTAATAAAAAATGAATTCTTTCTTAATCCTTTATTAAAACGAAAAAAATAAACGGAATTTGCTTAAAAGATATTGCCGTACTTTTGTTCTTTTTCAAAAAATTCCGTAGTAACAAACGATATTCCTTCTGTTTTCTTCTGCCGTTGCAATTATAGATATTCCGGGCATGTTTGATATTTTTTATTTTAACATTTTTAGCAATTCGCACTGAAACACAAATATTTCTTAAATTTTAATTGTTTTTTAAGTCCGCTGTCTTTTGTTTTGCTACATTCGATGTTATGTTGCCATATTTTGAACAAACATAAGCGGTTTTGAACTTTCTTCGGTTTACTTAAACCGAACGGAATCTATAGAAGCTAAAATCATTCCGATCGGAATAGCAACTTCGGAATCATTTCAGTTTCGGACGGAATTTGTGATATGCCTGTATATCTTTTTCAGAAATTGTTCATTTCAGTTGGAAAGCAACTTTATATAAAGATGACCTTACGGGAATGCGTTTAATCATTTGCGGTTTTGTCACGCTTTATTGCCTGTCAGAGCCTTATTGAGAGAGATAAAATTTACGTGTTAGATCTATATCGCCGACAATTAAGACCATTGCCGAGCGCGATAACAAAAAAAACCTGTCATCAAAGTTGTTCTACAGAAACTGCTAATAAATATTGAAAAGCCTGGAAAATAATGTTAGTTCTTCTAAAATATTCATCAGCAGATAGCGGAGTTTGCAGCTTAAATATTAATTTAAAATATATTTTTTTTGACATTCCTGAAAAACATTCCTTTCATTACTCAATCCGAAATTCAGTACTTTTTAATAACCCTTTTATAATGCATATCAACAAGTCCTTTTTTGGAATTTGGGCTGCATGAATTATAATTATAATTATATTATTATAATTATATTATGTTTTTTGAATAAATAAAAAAATTTAATTTAATTTCTTAATATAGTAAGTAATATTAACAGAAAACTATATTTACATGTATGCATGCATGTATATTATCCATTTGTATATTTTCACCTATTCTGGCAAAAAAAAAGTCTTCCAAAGTTTTTAGTTCAATTTCTATAAATTGTTGATGTATCTTTTTTTCACATAAATACAACTGATAAATAAAGTAAAAAAATATCTTTTGTTTTAGCTAAACAAATGACAAATTCATGATATGACATACCGTTACGAAGATTATTAAATATTCAATAGTAACAAAGGCTTTCAGCTACTTTTATCTTAGTATTGAAAAGAAGTCCAAAAATCAACTAACAAACAACAGTACCAAACTTCTACTACAAATATTGCAAACAATTGTGTTTATAACTTCTTTTGAATTCAATGACTATTATGATGCTCTATTATAAGTAGAAATTAATGCAATTTTTTATCTTAATACTGACCTTAAAAGCATACAAGACTTTATTTATTTCAGAGTATTAGAATGCGACTTTAATATGAAAGAAATATTACAGAAACCAGCAAATCTCCAATATTGCACTTGCTTTACTGTTGTTGTTGGGACGATCATTTCAGGTAGTGCTTGTATAATAAGAACAACTACAAAACCCATTTTGAATTCTTTTTTGTTTTTGCTCTATAAGATTGGATGCTTCTTGTATCATGTTTTTTTCAGATTTTGACTGGACATGTTGCATGGCCTGAACATGAAAAACTATTAAAAGAACGAAATCTTCAACAGTTTGAAAGAAAAGGAACAATTTTTTGAAAAGAAAATAAAAAACGCAAATACTTAAATGTTTAATGCAAAGAAACAAAAATTGTTTAGTGATTCTATAGATTAAAATAAAGACGAAAATGGAAATGCACATATTGGTTTTAGTTCGTTAACTATAAAAATACCTCCAAATATAAATAAATATTTTTGTGTCAAAAATCATAACAAAACATAAGCAAAAATTCATTTTAATCAGCTTACATTAATTTTATGGAATATTTGTCAAAGCATAAGTCAGGTCTGGTAAACTAAGGTTTATATAGTTTTAGTTTTACATAAGAAAGAGACGGGGTTTAAAAAATTTCTATGGCCTAATATATACTCTATAAGCATGTAAATGGTATCAAAGGAAAGCTTATGACTTTTACATTAATAATATTATAATAAATTTTTAACGCTCAATTTTTTAATGCAATATATCTCAAAAGATAAAATAACACTTTAAGGTGATTTTTGAAAAACAAGTTTAATAAGTCTTAACATTTTAATTGAAAATAAACTTCTTATGAGGTACCTAACTATAGTGGCCTACCTAAAAATCCTCCTTAATCCTAGGGAGCCGAACGTTCGCAACTCTGCTCAGACACGCTACTGTTTTGCCTCTGCATCTCAATGCTACATGAAGTAACCCGTTTTGTCCAAATTAAATCGATTTTAAGCAACTGTATAGTTGTGAATAAATTATTACTAACTGATAACTGTTGCTTATAAGTAAAAAAATGTAGAACTGGTCCTAGCTCAAAAGGAAAAATATAAAAAAAGTAGAACTGCACAATTGCTATTTTTACCTTTGAGAAAGCTTCTGGCTTGCACTGTTTAAGAGACACAGCTAGTAGTAAGTGAAGTAAAGAAGGCTTTTGAAAAAGTGTGGCGTTAGGGCCCAAGAAAGATGGTTAAGCACAACTTAGTTTAGATAATTTTCAACACAACCCGCAACCTAAATTGTACAACAATGTATTAAAATCTTTCAACTTTTTCAGTGTGCTTTGAGAGTAGGCGTTTTAAAAATATCTTGGTCAACTGATTATGAAAAATTTAATTGTATGATATTATTTTTATCGCAAGCTTCATCGTTACACCGAAAAAAAATAATTCAGGAAACATTATAGACAGAGAACACATTCCAGACTACTAGCTCTTCTTACATTAATTTATACTCATCTAGGAAGGAGATGTATATAACTTTGATGGCAGCAATCATTAAAAATATATAATAAATAAATAAATAAAATATATATATTTTCTAGAACCGGCTAGATTTAGATTAGTAGAACTAGCTGATTGAAGACATACAAAACTGATTATTATTTTTATCATATTAAAGGAAGACTTAATTAATAATTTCACCAAAAAGGGAATTACAATATAAGTCAAACGGGAATCTGTCATGTAATTAGTGGCAAATAATTCCTTTAATTTTTGCTTCGATACAGGAAAATAACTAAAACATAATCAGTTGTTAAACAGTTTTTCAATAAAACCAAACAACAGAAAGAAAACATTGTTTTATACAATAATTGCTCCTAGTTTTCGATATTAAAATTTCAGCTGTAACAGGCCACTAGTAGCTGGCCTCACAAATAAAATTTCATGGATAAAATTAGTATCAAATTTTAAAAATTGAAATATTTTTATGTAAAGATATTTTCTCTAGCTTGTGTTTGTTTTTTTCTTAAACATGCTAGTTTTTTGCTGGTTATTGTTAATAAAAAAAATAATATACTTTTTTATTTATTTTTTTCTTACTTATACGTTGTTCAGATTTGACTTATACTCTCGAATTTAGTGAACTTTTTTATTTGTTTTTAAATTAAAAAATTTTTAAATTATTAACAGTGTTCTGATTTAATGTATTTATTTAATTTTGTCGCTCCAGAAAGACTGTTCGAAAAGTTGTCCAAAAAGTAAAATAAAAAGATATTTGTTCTTAAATTACGGTTGCTTGACTTTAGTAAACTATGGCCTTTATATTTATTACTTCTCTTTGCACCACGCAAGGGCATCAATTGTGGTATTGGAGTGTGGGGCAGCATTTTATGGTTCTTGAACATTTTAAAATGATTTTAAAACCACTGCCTTTTTATTGCACATTTATTTGTGTGCCTATTGTACTTCATCTTTAAATTTGTTTTGAGCTTAAGCTAAGAATGTTAAAATGCTTTATCTTAAAATTCTTACAAACATCTTAGAAGCTTTTAGGGGTATTATAGTGGTGTTCTGTGTAGATTGTGTAAAACTTATTGAACATCGGACCTAATAAAGGTTTATTAAAGGACGCTACGAAATTTTAATCGGAAAAGTGTTACAAGTGAAAATATAAAACAGGTGCAGTAAATATAAATTTTGTAAAGGTAACAAGTTTTTTTTTTGAGATTCATATACAGAGACTTTTTACACCTACACAAGGTTTGATTTGCTTTTAAAATCAATTTTTCTTAAAATTTATATATAACTTAACTATCTATTTGATTCATTAAAACAAAAACTGTAGCTTAAAATTGGTAACTTCTTTTTCGAAACAACGCAGAAAAAGAGTGTAGTGATCTAAACTTTTACTCATCAGATAGGAAACCTTAACCAGGATAAAGCTTATTTAATCACTTAGATATTATATATTACGAATTAAATATAAATTCAAATATTCCATTTTACCTGCTAAGCAAAATTGCGAAGCAAATATAATAAAATTAAAAAAATAATTTGAAACAAATAAAAGAATATCCTTATATATAAACAAAAAACACTGCTATATTCGGCTACACCTATACCCTTCACCATGTGTGTAAATCTTATTTAGTGAAGTAACTCCAATAAAAAAAATTATTGCGCTGACAGAGAATAAAAAATATTAGACAAAGAATTAAGTACAATATACATATAATTTTACATAAAAATGTCACCGGCTGTGTTAAGAATTTTAAAAGATCTCTTCAAAAGCTTTAAAATAATACCCATGTAATAATTTACAAAATTTAATAAGTTCAAAGGCGCCCAAGTCGGGAAATATGCGCGAGCGCCAATTTTTTCTCTTAATGTTTTTTTCTTATTTTTTAATTTTCTATCGCCTCATATATTATTTTTTGGGTTGGACATACTTCATTGTACCAAATGATATGGAAAAATTAGAGGTAGACGTGGCGTTTTGCCCGTTGCGTCAAGGGATGTGGACTGATCTTGCTGATCTCCCATAGCACCTCTTCTGACACTATGTCTGACCGATTGGCGTATTAAAATTTTCTCTAGCTGATCTGGTGCCTATATTTACACTTATGGGGTGTGAAATCTTAGAAATTACAAAAAGATTGTGGCATAAAAGCTTCTCGCTTAGGAAATATTATTTTAATGTAAAAAAAAAACTTTTTTTAAATTTATCCAAAATTCTATATTCTTTTGTTCCAAAATATTAGACCTCCAAAAACAAGATGGCGTTATTTCCATCAAACGTTTTCGTTCTGTAAACCCTATAGTGAGAAAAGTGATGCTTAGATTTTTTTTAATTTCATTCGTAAAAAATATTATAAAATTTTCTTTGTTATTACAATCACTTTCAGCTTTCTTAGACAAAGATCTTAGATTATTTTTTTATGCCTGCAGTTTTTTTAAAATTGTTTTCTTATCATTAATTTAGTTGTCTATTTTGGTAATTGAATTAAAAAAAAAAAGAAAAAACGAAACTTGCTATTACCATTGCAAAGAAGAATCCCAAAAAGTTTCAATGGAATAAAATACTCACTTTTAATTTCTTTTAGATACTTGTCTGACAAAACTATAGTTTAAAGATAAATTAAATCAGGTGTGTATGCTACAGTGGGAGCAAAATATTTTTTTATACTAAATAAAACCGCAGCTGGTTACACTTCTACCTTTCTCTATTCGGGTGGACCCAAATTCCATTATATCCTTAAATATAGGCATATACATTGAGGACCAATTTAAGAATAATTTAAAAAGAAAATAAATACATTCATTTTTTTAAGCACAAAAACGTGACAAAAACTCTACGTCTCTGAAAAACAGTCAACAATTTATGAGACATCTTTACTTCTCTCAAATAAAAAAGCCAATATTAGACAAGAAAAAACATCCCACTTTCTTAATAGTGCGTGTTGTACTTTTTATGTTTTTGGCAGTACAGGGTCTATGCTATACTGGAAAAAAATCCTTAACCAAGGATTGTAATTTACCATTAACTTTACTTAAAGACATGGTAAAGTTAAACACACATATTAAACTTTTTACGTATTTAAGGTGTATGTGCTCTTGATAAACTTTCAAAAGAAATTTCATGATGTATATTTATCATTCTTATTGAAGATGTCCTTAAGCTTTGTACAAGCACTCGTTTGTAGAAGTAGTCTTGTTGTTGTTCAATTGTGGTTTTGCAATACATTTAAATCGATTTAACTCAAAAGTAATGTATGTGTTTTCATACATGTGTACAACATTACTAATTCAAAGGTTTGTGTGGAGTGTGTTTTCGACATGGCAGCGTATGCAATTGAGCGGTAAATTAGCAAGGATTTTTCTTATTTTTCTGGAGTTGTGTTTTTTGTCATTCGTTTTGTAGAAAATAGCAAATTAAAAAACTATTTGAAAAAGATAAGAAAGTCGTTAATAGTTTCACTGTTGGGAATGTATGGGAAAACATAAATAAATAAAATTTTTGAAGTAGATTTCTAATATTGGTTTCAGGAAAAATTCAAGACCAGTCATGGTAATAGAAAAGTAAGTGTTAATGTTAAAATAAGTTTAGGCTTAACTTGGGTTTAAAAAAATATATAAAGACGGTCAAGCGTTGAATGTGAAAACTGTTGACATTGTGTGGGAAGCCAAGTACTTGGCGTAGTTCACTTTTTTTTGGCTGGTTTTAAGAACTTTGTCAGTAAGCTTAGTCTCAATACATAATAGTTAAATACCAAATACAGACATACTTTCCGGGTCAAAATTATAATTAATTAAGGCAACATCAGAAGACGGTATAATTCAATGATTTAATACTTTATTAAAGAAAATCATATAAGAGGTAGGATTTCCTTCTACTTAAAAGATAATGGACTATGTGGACAAAGTGGTGGACAGAAGCTTTAAATATTTTTTACGACAATTATGTCTGATTCGTACAATATTGTCTGATTCGTATTAAATTTAAACATAAACATATAAATTAAAGCGCAATTTTGTAGGTACTGACAAGGCCTTTAGGACCGTGTTTAATTTTTAAAAATCAGACAAAAAATTAAGAAATTCCAAGCGCAAAGAAGATTTTCAGGTGCAAAGTACCTAATTTTAAGACCACGCAATCCCTAGAAATTGGATAGAACTCAACTTTATAATTTAAGCTCAGAATCTCCTCTGCTATTTTGGATCAACCGGCCTTGTCCTTTACAAATGGATGAGTTATTTGTAATTATTTTAATTCTGTCCCACTAATTAATGGGTGTTTTTACAAGAAAATCAATACACATAAAATAGTATGAGCTATCGTATTTTAAGCTGCCAATGCTTAATTATTAAAATTAATCCAAATTTAGGTACGTGTTTAAAAGATTTTTTTCGAGCCTATAGCTTTTAGTAATTACACATTTTTTGTGAGTGATCTAAAATTCACAAACATATTATATTATAAAGATATAAATAGCTACTGAAGTGTATTTGTTTGTTTGTATTTGTTTGTACATCTAGAAAATAGTCATTTCATTATATACCTTTGCTATTTAGGCAACCCGTATTGTTGATAATACAACGATAAACGTTAAAAAATTTCACAAATATAAAATTTGATTAAAATTTTCGATGCATAAATACACTAAATCCCCAAAAGTATCCTTGCAGAAAGACATAATTAACTACAGTCAGACAAACAAAACATTTATAACCCTTATTTGTAAACAAATTTTGAATGTTCTTATAACGACATTGTTTCCAATGTGTGTTATAGGTTGTTAGTCAGGTATTATGGCTGCCACAACAACAGAACAACACGTCTTAAATAAAATGACAGTTAGGATGGCATGCCTGCAACTACCGAAACATTAACTCTGGCATAAATATAAACGCATACGCAAACATACACACACATATTCGTACACACATACAGAGATACAACAAATTGTTGATTGGAAACCGAACACAGACCAAAAAAAAACTTAAATAAATAAATGATTTGCATGAAATTGCAATGAGGGTGATGTTATTAAAAAAAATAAAGCTAATTCTTTAAAAAGGGTTAAATTTGTTACGTTTTCCACTATTTTTTAAAAATGTATTTTACTTGTCTGCTCAAACACGATTATTTTTTCTTACATTTAAACCTTTGTTGGTATCTGAACTCAAGATTTTCTGTTTACTAACAAGCAAGCAGACAGCTATACAAATGCAGTTACCGTGGATGGTCAATATGTTCCAGCTTATGTTGTTTTTGTCCTGTTTATCACATTTGCTTCCGGTAACAATAATATTTTATATTTATATTTCTAACATAAAAAATTTTCATACAGGAGATTCAAGCAGGATCGGTTAGGTGGAGTAGCAAGCCTTGATCAACTTGCATCCGCATGGTTATTGCTTTGTGATACCTGTAAAAGAGAGAATAAAAGAAGAAAGAAACGGTACTAATCCTATTGGGACACTAATCCTTACCGCACATAATGGAAAAAGGGGTTCATTGGTGTCGAACCTGTCACTACCCGTAATCTAATAAAACAGTTTTTCTCGGGTGTTCGATTCACAAGGATGCCCTTTTTTCTCCCATAAAATAAAATCGGTCTAACTCTCGTTGTTCCATTTCCAGATTTGAGTGTAGCCCTCCCGCAAGTGTACATTGCCTTCTTAATCATCTTAATATATTGACGCAGCAGCCGTTTGTATTAAGCAGAAAAATAATAAAAGAACACTTCATATTTTATTTTACATTCAAATTCTGATTATACATAAAAATATATTTAGTAGAATTTAAATACAAAAAGCGCAATTTTGGAATTTCGCTAACCATCGTCGAACCGAAGCCAGGTTGACTAATGTCACCACAATTAAATGTTAAGAGAAAGAAGGAATGTAAATAGATTTACACTGAAATCAATTTCTGCGTATATACTCCTATTACGTATCTACAGAAAAAATTTATTTCCAAAGTTTGTGCATAAATTCCTGTTTAGTAATTAAAATAATGTTAAAATCAAAGCAAAGTAAAATCAAAAAAATATGTAACGAATAAAACTTTAAAAATTTATAAAAAAAAAATTTATATTTTAAATATTATTGTCGGTCAGATCTCTGTTTCAAAGTGGTTGATGTATAAAATTTAACAATTTATATAATGATTTTTCCAAACTTGCTTTTATTTATTAAAGAGTTCGAAATTTTTATTTCCTATGTTTGAAAGACCAATTGTACTTCGTTTAAAGTTCGCAATATGAAAGTTATTTTTTTTATACTAACAAGTGCAGTTTTCGTAAATATTTAAAAATTAGTTTATTTTTCTTATAAGGTTACTGTTTTTTTTTTCAATTCATTGATTCATCTTTATATACAGCTTGTATTAAAATACATATATACTTATATTTCGAGATTTTATCTATTAATATTACAACGAATAAAAATACCAAAACACAGATATTGCTTATTATATTTTTAATTTTAACATAACTCAAAGGAAACCATATAAGGTTATTGTTTGTACATTTAGAGTAATATCCCTTTTTGCTTAAAAATAAAATTCATAAGTTTCGTTGCTTCTATTGAGATTTTATATTGAAATTATTTTAAAACAAATCAATTTAATTTTCTTAAATTTAAAAATTATTTCCAAGGAAATGAATACGTAAATTATTAAAAAGGACAACTTTGCAATACATATTGTCTACTAAAAATATTTAATTTAATATAACAATATAAACTACTTTTAAAAGTTATTATTATTAAAAAAAAGATACTTTTTTTGACATCAGAACTTAATGGTGTTGCAAAATATATCACAATTTAAGGATGCAATTTGAGATTGATTGATTGTCAAGAATTTAACTGTAAAGTGCTCTTATTATATTCTTTGATATTATTTTTTTATTTAAAAAATTCTCCTTGAGGAAAACAAATGTAAAAATATTTAACGTACTAAGTCTAAATTTTCCCAAAAAAATAAAATTCAAAAGATATTATTGGATTAAAATAAAAATTGTAAAATATCATTAAGCTAAAAGTATAAAATACCAATGCGAATATTACATTTCTACACAATGTAAGTATATCCTGCCTAAAGACAATGTTGAAAAGTGACATAAGCTTAACATCTAACGTGACGTGATACCTAAACACCTTCTAATGTTAAAAAGTGTTTCAACTTGCAGGCAGATGTAAGTGTGTCTGTGCATAAAAATATACATGTATTAAGGTTTCCATTGTAAATGTTGAAAATATGATAAATATGGCGGTTAAGCAAAAAGTATTCAAACAACAAAAAATAAATGAGAAAACATACATAAAAGTAAATGTAAAAATCTTAAAGTAGGCAAAAATATACGATTTATAAATACCAGAAATAAGAAATACGAGGGATTTACATTTAATGTGTTCATATAAAGTCAAAATATTGTAAAAAATTATTATATTGATACACCGTGATTATGTGATATTGAAGTAAGCATTATTTCGAAGAATGCATGGCATGGTATTGGCATTTTAAGTCGTTTATAGAAATTTAGCTGGATCTAAATACTTTTCAATGTGTTTTTATTTTATGGCAAATAAAAAGTGGGTGTTAGTTACTGGGTAAAGGGAAAAGAATTAACTTTTGAAAGTGATATTTTTCTATTTGCTGTAAATATTTTCTGTACAAAATTTCAAGCTGCATTCTATTATACTAACCAAGAAACACGATGAAAAATATTTATAAGTGCCACGCCTATGTGAAGTATCCAAAAAAAGTATCATATTGTTGTCGTTTAACCAGGGAATTGCTAGAGGAAGCATCTTTGAATTTCGTACAAGTAACTTTCATTTTAATGTGGATAATCAAATAAAAAACTGGCTCGATTTGAAAAGTGGTCATGGTACGGTTATTTCTATTGGTGTGGCGAAGCGGACTGGGAATAGCTAAAAGCTTCTAAATTGCAATATTGTTAGTATGGGTTATTTTCTCATATTTTTAAAACATCTTTAAATTGTACTAATTATTTATTTTATTGTTTGCCATGACTATGTAAAAAATTTTAATATTAACTATTTAAGGTTCGTGTATGTTATGGCGTAAACTGTAAAGAACTTGCAACTTTTACTGCTATTTACTCTACCTTTTTATAAGCATTGATTTGGTAGCATCTTAGTCTATATGTGTAAATATACTTTTCAAAAAACTAAACGATTTCAAAAAAAATCTTAACTACACACGTTTGTTTATCCGTGCTATGATTGAAAAACAATTTAATTTACATAATATGAAAATAATACTTCTGCAAAAAAAAAAACGCATACAATTTAACAATGGAACAAGATTTCAACTTATGGTATATGAATAGCTTATTTGGTAGCACATATTTATAACTTTTCTTTTAGTTTTTGTAATCTAAAAAGATTGAGTGAATATTGCGGAAATTGTTGCTAGACAGGTGCAATCTTAAGCCAAGTAAATTGATGTGTCTTTCACAAATTTAAGGCATATTTCAATACAATATACATTCACACTTTAATGTTCATATTTTATTTTTATTAATATGCAATGGGTGAATATTATTTTATCGATATTAAAATCTTAGTTTAATTAATATAGAAATTACTTAAGCTTAAATTACTGCAAATCAAAAAAACTTTTCCTTCTTATAGTTTTATTTATTCCTTAATTTTCCAAAATAACAGAAAGTTAGGTTGAGTTTACCGAACTTTTAATATATTAAAAAAATACAAAACTAAAAAACAAAACAATAAATTTCCTTTGGCTCATGGTTGCCAACTAAAACATGAATAACTTATTATAATTTCTTTCGCATACACATTCACTGAAACTTTAAAAATAACACAAGTACCTTCTAAACACTAGCACCATATTGGTGACAAAATTCGTTTTAATCGAATACGTGGTTTGATTATTTAAAAGCCAAAAATATCAATAGAAGTGGCATTTAAAAAGGAATAACTTATATTATTAAGAAGGTAAAAAATGTATGTTAGCAACATGCATAAGAAATTCATGTTTGCCCCTATCACTACTTGCTCGTCCAAAGTATATGGTACTGATAGTTATATTAATTGAATGGTGGTGTTATTTATTAACAACAAAGTTGGGAAAGAGTTTAATAAAAAGTCTTTTTGAGGATGTTGAATCACTAAAACAAATGTACGAAATGTAAGCAGTAATCGATTCTACAGAACGGGTATTAAAACAAAAACATGTTTACAATAATGATAAGAATTCCTGATAAAAAAATAAAGTGCCTACTGACTATTAATATCCGTAAAGAGGTATAGACATAACATGTAAAATGAACGGATGTTATAAGTATCCGATCACAAACATAAACTAAATAGACGAATGTGGGAAAAGTGTTGCTTAAAAAGTGGAGTCATCAGGTTGTCTAGCTGTAATACAAGCGCTTACATATACATACTTATAAATTTATATATTTTATTAATATAAGGTTAAGCAGATGATTCTTAGCAAAAGTATTTTTACTCAAGTTAGATATCGGTTTTCTTTCTTCTAAAAAAATTAAAAGTGTTCCGCAATTTATGCAGGGCTTGAAAAACTGACAAATGAGGAAAACACTCGTTTCGGTCATCATTTCTTTGGCTCTGTTACTCGTTACAAGATATATAATTGTAGCTTTGCGTTAAATTTCACATATAAGCACTTTTAAAACGATTTTTTATAACAAGACGACGGACCAGATAGAGATAGTTACTGATGTTTTATATCAAGTCTTAGTTTTTCCATCTTTGCTTTTCATTGTTTTATTCAAAGAAAACTCATGCTTGTTGGTGGATGTGATTTGGGAGAAAGTCCAAATACCTGAACAAAGAGGTAATAAACCTGCAGTTACTTAACGAGCAAAACTTTTTTAATAAAAAAAAACAAATCGTCGAAACTAGTCATTTTGTAAAAAAAAAATCCAATAACAGACTTTTACTTTTTACCGATTTTCAAAATTTTCACTTATAGAGTTCTTAAATTAAGATAAAAAGCAGAATGACTTTTAAAATTAAAAAAAAATTGGAAGGAATTTTTTGTTAAAAAAAAACATTCTTGTTAAAAAATATTCTCAAAATACTCTTATTAAAATAGAAAACAAGAAAGCTGAACTAAAAAAAAAAAAATAAATTAGGATAAAAAAATTTAAAAACAAAAAGTTTAAAAAATTACATCTCTCTAGAAGTACCCAGATAAAGGTTATTCCTTACCTAACTGCGTTTATGTAAAATATAATCCTAACAATAATAATCTCTTTATTGAATTTGTATCTGGATTTCGGTTTTTAAATTTTTTGACAATTCTTATATTTTTACTATATATATTCAAAACTTTTACATATCTTACTTATACCTTTTATTTTTAATTATATATTATTTTTAACAACCTCACTTCTAATAAATAATGCATTCATTAATCGACGTCAGAATGAATTTTTGGGCGACATTTTTTTCGGCTTAATGTTGGCAATTTAACAAAAATACTCAATTCATTAAGTTTGTGATACATGTCTGCATAAATAAACTGACGTATCTATATAAAAATAACTATTACGATATTTCTACGTTCTTCCATAGCAGTTATTTATTTGTTTCATAACCATCTACGTTGATTGTCGTGCTGTCGTAATTTAGTTTGTTAGGTGTTATATAAATTTAACTATTTTTAGTTAGCACGTTTGTATTACGTTAAAAAAAACAAAAATATGAACTAGTTAATTGGATTTATTCCGCCAGTAAATAAAATACTGTTGTCATACCTTTCGGTGTAGACCGTCGTCACTGGCTGTTTATTTAGTACGATTGGCGAGCGCTTTCGATGTAAAGACATCATTTTCAAGCCGCGTTTTGATTAGTACTGGTTAGATAGTGTAACGTGTTTGTTGCATAGATAGTGGTGGGTACAGGTAGTTTTGTCCGTTAGGATGGTGTCTATTTAAAAATGGTATTATGCAGGTAGATTGCCTGATATCTGTCATCTTTATTGAAGGTATATAATTTTAATATTTCTGTCTTTTATTATTAGGTAGGTAAGTGTGACCATCTGTGGGTGTTTTGCGTTTGTAAGTTTGTTTTAATAGTTTAAGTGGTGAAAAATTGTGTCCGAGGTTGTATTTACCTGTTCGTTAATAATATCTCCGTTAAACGTTCGTGTTTTGTATATTTCCATGTTTTCAAGAATGTCCAGTCTTCGTCCTTTTTTACTAGGATGTATTAGCGTCATACATTCATCTATTTCTCTTGGCTCGTGTTCATGTGTGTTAAGGTGTATTGCGAAGTTAGAGTCTTCTCTTTTCCGTTTATATGATCGTATGTGTTCTGTGAACCTTGTTTTTAATGTTCGTCCAGTTTGTCCTATGTATGTATGGTTGCAGGTGCAAGTAAGTCTGTATACTCCGCTGGTGTTAAATTTATCGGTTATTTCTGTTGATGTCTTGAGATTGTTGCGTAGAGTGTTGCTCGTCTTTAGTGCTGTCTGTAAACCTTCTTTTTGAAAAAGGTTAGTTAATCTATACATTTCTGGTCCTGTGTAAGTAAAAATGTGTCGTCGTGTTGTATCGATTGTCTCCTTGTTTTCTTTCTTCTTGTTTTTAGTGTTGTATTGTCTAAGTAGTTTGTCGATAGTAGTGCAGTTGTAACCGTTATTTTTAGCTATAGTGTAAATTGTGTCCAGTTCTTTGTTATATTTGTCTGGAGAAAGTGGGACTGTCTTAAGTCTGTTAATCATATGTCTAAATGCTGCGAGTTTATGTTGGGTGGGATGATTTGAGGAACTGTGGATAGTAATGTCTGTTGTGGTTGGTTTTCTGTATATGTCAAAGTTTAATGAGTCAATTGCTCGTGTTATTGTTATGTCAAGATAATGTAAAGTTCCGTCTTTCTCTTTTTCCATTGTGTATGTGATTTTATTGTGTATTGTGTTTAAATCCGTTAGAATTTCTTCTGCGTTGTCCCTTTCTAGGATGCATATTATGTCGTCTATGTATCTGTAATAATGAGTTATTTTATGTTTTTCCATTAGGGTTGTGATGTGTAGTTGTTCTAAATGTTGCATAAATATCTCTGTAAAAATTGCGGATGTCGGGTTTCCCATGCCGAGTCCATCAGGTAATTTATAAAAGAATTGTTAACGTTTCTTGTGTGGGTATTGATGTATATAAATCCTTAATGTCGTAGGAAACAAGTCTCGTATTTTCGGACTGTAATAATGTACAAAAAAGATTATATAGACAAAACACAACAATTCATTCAACAGACAAAATGTACGAAATTTAAAAGTGACCCAACCGATTCATTCCAAAAGGAAATACGCAGCCTACTAAAACGCTGTAAAACGTTTACTGACGGTAAACTATACATATACATGAACATGAATCCAGGACCCCCTACACTTAGAGCACAACCCAAAATTCACAAGGAAAATATACCAATCAGACCTATAGTAAATTACAAACCTGCACCTGCATATAACTTGGCTAAGCACCTCACCATATTATTGAAAGAGAAAATAAATTTGCAGAACATATACATATTGCACAATACACAAGACCTTATCAATAAAATTAAGGACATCAAAATTACAGAAAATACGAGACTTGCTTCCTACGACATTAAGGATTTATATACATCAATACCCACACAAGAAACGTTAACAATTCTACGTAACATGCTTTTCAACTTATACGACAATCAATATATTAACGAAATAATGGATATTGCAAAAACGATACTAAAACAAAACTACTTTAGATTTAACAATAACTTTTATAAATTACCTGATGGACTCGGCATGGGAAACCCGACATCCGCAATTTTTACAGAGATATTTATGCAACATTTAGAACAACTACACATCACAACCCTAATGGAAAAACATAAAATAACTCATTATTACAGATACGTAGACGACATAATATGCATCCTAGAAAGGGACAACGCAGAAGAAATTCTAACGGATTTAAACACAATACACAATAAAATCACATACACAATGGAAAAAGAGAAAGACGGAACTTTACATTATCTTGACATAACAATAACACGAGCAATTGACTCATTAAACTTTGACATATACAGAAAACCAACCACAACAGACATTACTATCCACAGTTCCTCAAATCATCCCACCCAACATAAACTCGCAGCATTTAGACATATGATTAACAGACTTAAGACAGTCCCACTTTCTCCAGACAAATATAACAAAGAACTGGACACAATTTACACTATAGCTAAAAATAACGGTTGCAACTGCACTACTATCGACAAACTACTTAGACAATACAACACTAAAAACAAGAAGAAAGAAAACAAGGAGACAATCGATACAACACGACGACACATTTTTACTTACACAGGACCAGAAATATATAGATTAACTAACCTTTTTCAAAAAGAAGGTTTACAGACAGCACTAAAGACGAGCAACACTCTACGCAACAATCTCAAGACATCAACAGAAATAACCGATAAATTTAACACCAGCGGAGTATACAGACTTACTTGCACCTGCAACCATACATACATAGGACAAACTGGACGAACATTAAAAACAAGGTTCACAGAACACATACGATCATATAAACGGAAAAGAGAAGACTCTAACTTCGCAATACACCTTAACACACATGAACACGAGCCAAGAGAAATAGATGAATGTATGACGCTAATACATCCTAGTAAAAAAGGACGAAGACTGGACATTCTTGAAAACATGGAAATATACAAAACACGAACGTTTAACGGAGATATTATTAACGAACAGGTAAATACTACTTCGGACACAATTTTTACACCACTTAAACTATTAAAACAAACTTACAAACGCAAAACACCCACAGATGGTCACACTTACCTACCTAATAATAAAAGACAGAAATATTAAAATTATATACCTTCAATAAAGATGACAGATATCAGGCAATCTACCTGCATAATACCATTTTTAAATAGACACCATCCTAACGGACAAAACTACCTGTACCCACCACTATCTATGCAACAAACACGTTACACTATCTAACCAGTACTAATCAAAACGCGGCTTGAAAATGATGTCTTTACATCGAAAGCGCTCGCCAATCGTACTAAATAAACAGCCAGTGACGACGGTCTACACCGAAAGGTATGACAACAAAAATATGAACATTTAATCTCTAAATAAACATGTTAACTGACATTGGTTTTTATATCAAATCCCTTTCTTTGCATAGATTATATTTGTTTAACGGTTTTGACGTTTAAACGACACCTTAATGAAGGATAAATTCTAAAATTTCTACTTTACTCTACATTTCTCGTTTTTTGTTTAGAAAAAAAGCATAATTTTTTTGGTGTCATAAAAAACAAACGTGAATATTTTCTCTGCTGTCTAGACAGATTTTATATTATACTTCGTGTAGGAGAGGGTTCTTAAACATCAGAAATATAAAAAAGTAACATGTCGTAAGATTATAAGAAACAAAAGCATATCAAGGAAATCCCTGTAAAAAGAGAGTATATCTTTAAATACAGCTACTGCTTAAATCACAAAAAATAAATTCCCGTTAAAACTGTTATAGTTATGATTCATAAAATATCTAATATTGCTGATTTTAACCATCAAATTTTGGCCGAAATTTAAACCAACGTTTTTTTAATTTTCGAGAACAATCCGGAAAAAAGAAGCACAGTAAGTTATACATTTCTTTAGTTAAATTTATATTAGTCTCACAGGTTTCTCTATCATCATACTCGAAATATCAAGGCAGTTATATGAGCGTTTTTCTCTTCTTCCATAGTATTTTTTATTGTGCAATTTCAGAAGTAAACTGTTTCCCTTTTTTTGAGACATTCATTTTAATTTTAATCTTGTTATTGTTATCTATATCTCCAAAATATTAATGCAACTTATTTCATGAAACCTAGGACAACTTTGCATTATTTTTGGACAGCCATTTGCCATTACATCACTTATAATATTGATTGTTAGTGCAACTCCTTTGATGTCTAAAAAATTGATAAAAGTGAAGACACTATTAAGAGGCTTGGTGCGGTGACAGGCCCGTTGCAAAGTATTTACAATGATAACTTTAAGCAATAGTATTCTGTTTTCTTGATGACTACTAATTTAGAGATCATAATAAATTCGCATACTTTGCGAATTTAGGTTTGAATTAATAAAAATCACAGCTAACATAAGAAATGTTATCGACGGCAGATAAAAAAGGACATGAAAACTATTTGTAATAATGCCTGGCTATAATTTACTTTTTCTCTTTAAAAAATGTATAAGAATTAAACATGTAGGGAAATAATTCTGTAAACAAACAAACGATAAGTTTTTATCAAACTTTAGTTTATAAACTAAAATAAAAATTTAAAATTTTGCTTGTACCTTTTTCGTACAACAAGAAGATGGAAATATATTAAAAAAATAATAAAATTTTTTAGCAACGTAAATCGACACAGAAAAAATTTTTGCCATTTATTGTCAAAACTACTGAAACATAAAATCACTTAAATAACATTGAAGACGCTGCACAAATTTAACAGCTATAATTTTAAATTAAATAAAAAGGTAATTCGGAAACCTTTCTTCTTAAAACAGCAAACACCAAAAGCAATGAAAGCAAATTTTTTATAGTTTTTACAATTGTAACAAACTAAAAAAAAAAACAACACCAAATACAATAGTATTAAGTTACTTTATTGTTAAAGAACTCAATGCCTGCCTGGCAGTTTACCTACTTTTTTGTGTTGCACAACTACACAAAAAAGGTTATATCAGGGCGAAATGTTATATTACTCTAGGGAGCGTTTTACTTTACACACGAACATTTTAAAATTATATAGCCGTAGTTTAGATATTCTCAAGCTTTTTTTTGTTTTTATTTTACTATATTTTATTGCCAACAAAATCTGTGTTAAAGCAAACAAAAAAAAAACGTAAATATTTCAACGGGAAACACAACTATAAATTGGGGAATTGTTTTCATGATTGATGCAGTTAAGAACAATGATAAATGCACATTCATTCATACAAACAAATGCATTTATAATAAAATCATAGAAGAAAACAAAATTTAAACATCATCGGTATGTATGAGGAGTAAGATTTTGCATTATTAAAAACCCTTTGGAAAATGTTAACAACATTATTGTTGGGGGAAATTTTACGGCTTTATTAATGTTTTGTTTTTTAAACTGCTTTTTGGTTTGATTTTTTTTAATATTTTTTTTTGAACTTGAAAATTGCTTTCTATTTCAACACAAGAATAAATGTTCCACATAGAGTGGGTATATATACTTGGCAGCAAGGAAAGGTTGTCAAAAAATGTTTTATATCAATTATAATATTTAGGTCAATTTTATTGCTGAGAGTAAAAACTTTTAACTAAATAATCACATGCAAAATTTTAAACAAGTAAATCAAAAGTTTTTAATATGAAATTAACTTTTTCTTATTATTTTGATTTAAACTACCAAACTTTTAGCAAATTATTACAAATAAAAAGTGTGTATATAAAATAAATCTTAATATTTTGAATTATATTTGTTTAACACAAAGTAGGATTTAAAAAAAATTTCTTAAGTCTTTAATGAAATATATTTATTATTTTGTTCGCGAAAGATATAAATTTTTAAAGATTTTTTTTTATGATAACTTAGATCAAATAAAGTAGTGATATTAAATTGAAATTTTAATGTTCGATATTTATTTTAGTCAAAAACTGAAGCTTGATGGCGCTTTAGTAAAAATGGTACTATGTCTTGCCAATAAAAAATACGTATTTACTGCTTCACTGCTGTAGACATAATATTTAAGCCCTTAAATAAAAAATAATAAACAAATAAAATAAATGATTTTAAAATATGAATTTACAATTTTTTTTACAATAATGTCCAGCCATTAGAAGAATAATAAAATATATAATGATTTTGATAATTATTTGAAGAAAAACCAATTGCTTGCAAGGAATTCAATTAAAGACATAATTCAAAAGTTTTTGGTAAAATACGAAAAGTAGATAGCTTACAAAGCGATAAACGTCTGTTGAAAGCTTTGTGAATATATCAATAAAAATTCATTTTCTCTATTATCATATTAATTAGTTTGAAGTCAAACTCTCTACCATTCAAGATGGGCCAGGTGAACGTTTCTACGAAAAAGGGGTGCAGAAGAAAGAAATTATATTCTGTGTTAAGCTGTTAAGAGATCAACCGATAAAGATAATGACTAAGAGCAAGAACCAGAAACATGCAGAGATTCACAGCCTACTACTTCGAACATCCAAATTGACAGTAATAATTTTAATAATGTTATTAACGCCTTGCATTTTAATGTTTAAAAAACCAGTGAACAATAATCAATAAAGAAATTTCAATCTAGAAATTGATTATATTCTTTAAGCTCTTTCAGTGGTTACGATCCGAGTCGCCGTTAAGAGCTTTCTTGTATGATTTGAGTGATTTTTTACTCACGATAAAAATTTATGATGATTTACTCACGACGAAAATTAAAAGGAAGTCTTTGAAACTAACATATATATTCCAACGTTATATCTAAAGAAAATATTTATCAAAAATAAATAACAGACGACAAAATAATGTTTCTAGCTAAATAACGAAATTTTTCTATTGCATTCGTGATATTTAAAAATTGTCGGTATATGAATTATATTGTACATAAATTTAACTATATTTCAAAATTCTTTCTTATTTGTACTTGAGCATTTTAAAAATATCGTTTTTGATACACAAATAAAAACATACCTTTACAGTAATTTCCTAAGATTCAAATTAAAAAAATGTGTTTTAAATATTTATTGACGAGTTCTGTTAAAAGTGTTAAAAAATTTCATTTACAAAAATAAAATGTGCTGACAACTGTTGTAGTACCATTATACCGGTAAAATTGTGTTCTTCAATTGTTTCTTTATTTTTACAAGAAAAAAGTTATTCTATAGTTGATTCAAGATTCGAAGGGATCTTCTCATAAAATCATATTCAAATCCATCCAGCAGTTTTACGTCTCTCAAACATAGCCAACCAAACGTAACGACAGACAGAAATTTCATATTTTCCATATCAATTACTGCCCACACCAACATCAAAATATTCAAGAAATGTTTCATGTACAGAAATGACCCTGTTATATATTTATATGTAAAAATTATTGTAATTATGGTTATTTTAATACTGCAATAACAGAAACTGTTTGAAAGAATTTTTAAATTCCAAACTACTTAATCTAATCTACTAAAGTAGTAAAAATAAAACAGACTATTATATCTATAGGGCCAACTTTAAACAAATTAGTATTCTTAAGTATCAATTAAAATATAACGATAGATTTTAAAATTCTAAAAACTTTAATTCGTCACTTTAAAAGTCATGGAAATAATTTCCACTTATAGCTAGATGTGCGCATATTTTAAGCGTTCTCATAATTAGAAACAAAAAATTGTTTACTTATTTATAAGCTTTTTTGTGTTTTTTAAAGCTAGAAAAAATAGAAAAAATATTCTTGAATCCTATATAATCCATTTATTTCACAATGGATAGTTAAAGTTAAGTAATACATACAACAGTATTACAGAAAAGTACATAAAAACTAGCTAGTTTATTAATATTAATTATAACTTCATGCTCTTTAATATAGTTTTAATATAATAACTCCTCCTGCACTTAACGATATAATTTATAATGTCTGAAGATTATTTTTTTTTCTTCGTCTTAATCATCCAATTAAGAAATTTTTCTACTTTAAATTTTAAAAGTGCTTTAAAGAATTGGCCTTACACAATTTGCTTAAAACGGGGAAAATAATTTAATATCTTATAAAAGAGTTTATAATGTCTATTTGTCAGGGAAAACGCATATTTTTTTGCATTTTCTTAGAGACCATTTTTGTTAATCACTTGTTCTTTTTTAACTTTACTTTTTTTTAAATGTTTTTTCATACAAAGCTTGTAAAGTTCAGTTGTATTATTTTCTGAGAGCTGTAATGAAAACCAAACACATAAAAATAAAGTCAACATTTTAACCATCAGTGAAGTGAGCTGTTACGTCGAACTTATTGCCTGCAATCTTTGCTTTTTCAATGTCATGGCTGCTTATATATTAAAATTACTAAGCTAGTGAAAATTGTCAAGTTGTCTTCAGATTTTCCTTTGCATTTATATTATCTTGTCAAGTGAGTTTAATATCACTTTTAAAAATTGCTAAGGACTAATGTAATTATTTGTATTTTTCCTTACGTTTAACAAGTAGATTTTATTAAAAAATTTTCTGGTCAACAGAATGCACATACTTTTAGAGTGATATTCTTAACTAAAACATTTAATTACTCTATTGCTTTAAGGAATTTGTTTTTTCTTATTTTTTTCTATCTCGCTAAGGCACTTAATATAATAATAAACAATTGCAGTCACAAATAATAATGCAGAATCAAGGAACCAAAATTTCCACAAGCACATACAATTTATAATAAAAAAGCAGCACAAAGAAAAGCTATCACTTTAACATATCACAACTGTACTTTTTGTTATGCAGCTTAACCAAATTTTGAAAAAGCGAGAAAAAAACAAATTGTTACTAAAAATGAAAGAAGTCATCCTTTAGAAAAAACAGCAAGAAATTGTAAAAATAAACTGTTGTTAAAAAAGCAAATATTACAATCAACAAAAACAATTTTTATTACTTAACACCTTGTAAATATATCATATATGAAAGCAGATAATAATGCAAAGTTTTGGAGAAGAAGAAAATTGGAAAATTAACAAAAATGGTGCTGATGTGCATTTACCGGAAACAAACTCAGTTAATAAAACAAAAAGGATATTGTGTAAAATACATCAGAAAATTGCGATACAAATAATGCAAGAGATTAAATGTGCTCTTAAACGAAATACCCAATAAAAAAGTTCTCAGTAAGTTTACCTTTATCTGAATTTAAGATCCTTATATAAGCAACTTAGCTTATTCTGATATTAAACCTTATGTGATCGAAAAACAATTACTTGTTTTGTACGACAAGGAACCCAAGCACCTTCATATAAACCTTCTAAAAAATAAACGATATTGTAACAAAAACTTGTTTATCGCGTGCCAAATCCGATCAAGCTGCATTGTCTCGAGATGTCTGGATCATGTTTAGGATAAAAACATGGCCAATTTCGTACTGGTAAACTAACAGAAAGCGCCAGACAAATGTGGGAGAGAGGAATACTTGGATCTTGTTGGTCCATAGAAGAACTCAGAAACAGAACATCTCTTGAACTTTCAAAAGCATTAAGTTCGTGGAATCTCACACTCGTTAGAAAGGTGAGAAAAAATAAACGCTCCATACCAGCCACAAGTCTTAGAACTTATTCACGTTCATAATTATATTTTAGACAATTGTTTTTTACAAATTATTTATTTTGCAAAGAGACGACGTTGTGCTCATACGTGCCAAGAAAAGCTGTAATGTTTTCATCCATGCATTTTATCCAATCAGAAAGCGGTTTGACCAAAATATGTGTTGATAATATACTGGGCGAATATATTGCAAGCGTAGAGTAAGTCGGTGGCCGCTTTACTAACTTTTTAATGCTATAAATGTAGCAGAATTAGCTTCATATATTATTTTTATGACCATTTCTAGTAACCGCCGTTGACTATTTTTAAAAGATCTAAGAAGGCAATTGTCTATTGAAACATAAAGCAGCGTGCTAAATTCCCTAAAGTGATGGGTAGAGCTAAAACAGTGATGCTACTGTGCGTCCATATACCTCAAAAATGAAAAGGTATAAAAGAGTCCGAGTCGCAGTAGCAAAAAGTTGCAAAATTTGTTCGAATCTTTGCCTGAAGCAGAGGAAAGTACCCAAAACTTGTAGCAGTTGCTTTTACCAGTTTGCAACTTGCATTCAGTAAATCGGCCAGTTGACACAACGATCGAGCTTAATTAATTTATAATTATAGATAAATATGTACACGAACATATATTCACATAAAATTTATGTGTGCTTATATAAACATGTATTTTTTTTAACATATTAATATGTAACTGAATTTTTGTTTCTATTTGTCAATATAATCTACAATAAAAAAGAAAACAAATTACAGTGCATTTATTCATAGAATCGTAAAAGGGTACATGGGTACTTTGTCGAACAATTAAGGGTGTGTAAAGAAGGTTGGAGTGCTACGCCTATCTGAGTTTATTAATTTTTTTCAAAGCTTTGAAATTGAATTGAGTATCAAAAATTAGGAGCTCTCAAAAAGTTTCTATAAAAAATTAATTTCAAAACGCAAAAGGTAACCGGGTACCTTGTCAGTCACATAAGGGTTAAAGGATATTTAATTACAGTTTAATTAATACTTAATAGTTTAATATTAACTAAAGTGGAACATAAGTACAATCAAATGTTATAAATCGGGTTATTTTACTTTGTATTTTTAAGTTCTGTATTACAATTTTGCTTATAATATTAATTTCATATATAACCATTTCTTACAGTCATGTTAAGCTTATATAGTACAAATAGGCATTTTTGTTTTCTCATAAATATTTTACGTGTAAAAAACTAATGAACGTAAAGTATTGCTTCTGTTAGAAAAATATTATAATTTTTAAATAACAAATTTTAAAAAAATATATTGCTTCATTTTCTCTTTCACCCATTACTATATTAAATAAAAAGAACAAAAGATTTGCTTTTTAAGTCTAACCATAATATTAAGAACAAAAAATATTAACTTTTCCATTTAAGAAGATTAGTGACAATTTCACACAAAAACTTAACTTATTCACGAAGTTTGTATAATGTGGATATTTATTTTCTTTTTTTGTTTGGTAAAATCACAGTAATGAAAAAAGTTTTGCTAAATCCAAAAAGGGAACTAAATCATGCGATATGATTAAATTGGATAAAAAAAGTTAACAATAAAAACATTTTAAAGCTAACATAACTTATCGATAATTGTAAGTAAGATTTAATAACTTGAATTTACTTCTAAATTGCATTTGAGATTTTTTCATGAATTAGAGGTTAATTAATGTCAAAATATTTATTGTAAATAAATGCAATAAATTAAGCGAATTTTCTCTTAAAAGCTTGATAGGAGCGGGCATGTCTTGTGTTTTATTCAAGATAAGTTGAAACGGGCATTAGTGAGACAGGTAATTAATATGTCTATAACCTTAGGTTGCATATATACTATAAATAAACATAATGAATGTAGTATTTTACCCATTAAGTGTTAAACAAAAATAACGTTAGTTGTAACAATCAATATTTAAATTGATTGTAATTAAAGGTTGACTATGCAAGATTCTTTAAAAAGCATTTTTTTCAAAAGCGAAAAAAAATTATCGCCAAGTTTATTTTTTTAATAAAATAATCACATGAAAATAAAATAAAAAATACATATTATATATATATATATATATATATATATATATATATATATATATATATATATATATATATATATATAAACAAAACAAAGCCATTGCGGTAAAGAGATTCTTGGCAATCAGTTGACGATAAATTTTGATAACATATTGCGGATTGTCAAATCATTCGTACAAAATAATATAATAATTATTTCGGAAAATTATCAGACATTCAAGATGTTACCGTTTTTATAGTAAGGTTAAAAAAATATAATAATTTCAATTAAACGTTTCATCGGAAAACGCTTTAAAGAATTTTTAAAAATTATATTTAATTTTTAAGTTTTTTAATGTACAAACCCCTGCAGACTTATTTTATTTTTATCTTTTAATTTATTGCTTAATTAGTTTTCAG
This sequence comes from Cistogaster globosa, assembly GCA_937654795.1. Lineage (NCBI taxonomy): Eukaryota > Metazoa > Arthropoda > Insecta > Diptera > Tachinidae > Cistogaster > Cistogaster globosa. Next base: position 109,816,335 of record OW569404.1, on the reverse strand, counting down.
TATGATTTCGCAGCAATATTTCTTTAACAATAAAATCACATTTTCATTTTGAAAACTTTGATGAGTCACAAAAATCTTCAAATATTGTGAGACCTTACACGTTAAGGCTTTAACTTTGTTAGAATAAATTTTCTGTATCAGTGCATAGTTGAATATTGAAATATTTACAATGATTTCGTTTTTTTTTTCTCTTCGAAATAGGAATTCATAACTCGTTCATTTGCTTTGCTTTTTCTTTTTATTAAAGAAACAGGATGAAAAAGTATGCGAAAATGAAAAACAAAACGTTTCAATTAAACACTTTTTGCTAGCAAAATAAATAAATTATACTACGCGCAATCAAAGGCGTTTTTTATAGCGGGAATTGCATATAAATTTTTTATTTTGCTTGAAATAACGAAATTGTCACACATTCTAACCATATGAATGGGATGAAAACAAAAAATTGAATTCCAAAGACTCAATAACTGACAAAATATTTTCCATTTTATTTATGAGATTTTTTCTCTGCTAAAAGCAATAAAACAAAAAACTATGAGATTTAAGAGACATAAAATTGTGTAATTAATAATTTCCTGTAAAAACATTATGAGCGGAAATATTTATATTTATTTGGTGTTTAATGAATTTTTTCTTAAAAACAAAATGAAATGTAGCAATTCTGGGATTTGTAAATCCATTTCGTTTTCGATTTCCGTCAACCTTAAGGATTCATTTGAAGTTAAATTACAAGAGAGTAAGTTAAGAGGTATTTTTAATTAAGAAGTATTACAAAAAAAGATCTTAAAAAACTTTAGCTAAAGTTCAACATTGAGACTTTGAAAAAGGTATTCAAAGCTAATTTTCAATGAATAAAATATTTAAAAACCCAAACCATTTAATTTTGTACACATATGAAGGAAACATTTTGTGTCACACTTTTTTGCCCACCAATAACAAAATCAAAGTTTGTAGCATTATTGCAAAACTCATTGCAAAGCATTTTTAAATACAAAAAAAAAAAAAAGAAAGCAAAATAAAAATATTTGTATATATATAAAAAATTCCTGGAATTGAAGACAAAATTGTTTGTCACACTCGCAAAACCACATACAATATATCTTTTATTCTTTATGCCCTTTACGTGTTTTCTGCTTTGTTTTCTTTATATATACTTAAAGACAATTTAATAACTTCGATTCAAATTTGAGAAATAATTTTATTATTTATATTTCACTTTCGGTTATTTCGTTATTTGATTATTTGATTTATTTATATTTATTATTTTTCTTTTTTTTCGTCACACGACATACAAGAAGTAAGCATAAGAACTTTTTGTGTAGTTTACTTTATAACAATCGCTAACGGAGGAGGCAACTGTATCTTGAATATTGTTTTTTAAATTATTTTTTTATGTTTTTTTTCTTTCATTAAGTTGAGTTTATGAAATCGGTTGTTGATCCAGAAACTTATTTTTTATCCTGCTTATAGAAATGATCGTTTTAAGAGGGTAAAAGCCGTAATTATTATTTTCTGATTTTTCATCACTCATTGAGAAAAAATAACTTACATTCAATTAAATTTTCGAGTTAATATAACCTTTATTTATAAAATAATTCCTTATTTATAAAGTTACATATCGATTACCTAGTTTGTCACAGTTTTTGTACAGTTTTCGTCACAATGTCTGTCTGTCTTTAGCAGCTCTGAAACTGTGGCCGCTATAACAATAAATACTGAAAGTTATAGGTGTGTTTCGAAAGTAATAGTGATTGTCAGACACGTCAAAGGCAGACGCTTGAAATTTGTTTAAAGATATATGAGGTATATCGATGGAAATGTAATTTTCATATTTATGGCGTTATGGCAGGGTATATATTGATATGTTGCATTAAAAGCAAGTATAAAAAAATAAAATTTGAAGGTGTCCTAATAGTAATGTAATTTGTAGAGGGTCTAATTTCAAATGTCCCCATAGTATGTTTTACTATGTTAGCTGTGAAAAGCATAAAAAATCAAAAAATTTTTAAGGGTGACCTATACACGGTTCAGAACCAGGTGAATTTATTTTAATGTTTTTTCAATCAATTACATTTTATTTTCGCTTGAGAAATACAACAATTTCTTTAAGTTTTTAAATTAATTTAATAATAAGTTAAGTTTTTAAATTAATTTAATATTAGTTTTGCCGTCCAAATTGAGTTACAGGTGTCGAATTTACGAAACAATTTTTGGGTCGAAGAAGTCATAGTATCAGTGTATTATCCCTGTTAGTTATTGATATATGACAATAATTATTATTTTGATTCTTAAATAACAATTTTTTCCTAATAATATGGAAACCTTAATAGAGGAATAACAAATAAATAATAAAAAGATTGGCGGATATATATTAGTGAAGAAAGGTAAGTTTTAAGTAATAAGCCTATCATTACATAAATTTGTTTTAGTCTCTAATTTTATTTTACTTTTTGACAGTTTAACTTACCAGTTGCCAGGTAAAACTTTTATATGAAGAGAAGCAGTACTTGCCCGCTTAATTCAAATTCACTTGTCAGCTACTGTTGCAACCACAATTACATTTAGCTTTTTCAGTTGTTTTGTTATTTAAAAATTATTGATACCAGGCCGAACAGAAAACTCCTTATCTGTAGAATATCCAAGTATTTACTTTTAAACCTTCTTAAGCAAACTTTCCTTTTTCAGATTAAACAAATACAGTAGTCAACTTTATGAAACGTTGGGGGTAATATAATATATTTCGTTATTAAAGACAAAATTATTCTTTTCATATATCATAAAATTTTTTAAATGTCTTCATGTAGACATACATATTTATTGAAAAAATATATGCTTTATTATTATTGAGAAATAATTTATATTAAAGCATTTATTTTCAAATGTTAATTGGAAGCATAAGCAAAACTTTCCAATGTTTCCTTCTTACATATTTTTTTTAATATCGCTTATTTATGTTTTTGTCTTCATTATTTTCCTTTCGGCATCTTTTGTGCAGCGCTTGTAATTTATGTGGTTAGTTAATTTGAATTTTAAACAATATGAGTTGAATTTAAGAAATTAGATTTTAGTTTTATTATGTTTATTATTAATAAACAAACATAGTGTTTTTGTAGAAATGGTAAAGAGTTTTAAAATAATAATATCTTTAATATTAACTAATCACAATTTCAGTTAAAACAAAACGTTAAAATCGAAAAGTAGTTGTTAAAGTTTATATGTGCAATGATTTTTTGAAATATAATTAAAACTTTTCTTATTCAATATTTCCCCAATATAAGTATACTTTAAAATAACCAGCAAATAAGTTTAAATATTGATAAAGTATAAAAGCACACCAAAAATCACAAATATATTAAATCTTCAAAAGATCGCCAAAATTTTGAAAAACATGCAAATTAAAGAACAAGTTAAAATTACTACAAACTTGAAAAACTCAATAATCAGTAAAATATATAATAAGATTATTTAAAACTTTATTTTCATTCATGCTATTACTGCAAGCTTATTAAAGCCGACCAACAAAACGATGGCTTATGTAACTCCGAGCGTAAAAGAATCCAACTATTACTACTACTAGAAAAATTCCATGGTTGTATTCGGTCTAGATTCTTATTTTATGGAATTATTTAAAGTCTTGTCATTGCCAAAAAGGTCACAATCACTCTTTCTTTTCTTTAAACCAGAAAATGTTAGACAATTTAATAAAAAATAGTGTTTATGAGTCTTCGATGCCCTTTACATAAATCTTCTAATCTAATAAAGATATTCGATTGAAGATATTTTAAAATTAACTGGGAAGCTAATATGGACTAAACTTAGTTGAAAATTTGAATTTTTATTCACACATGCCTCTTTTTTACAGTTTATATTTAGCTCTCAAACTGTGAAGAACTTTTAAGATCTGATTAAAAAGAGAATCCTATACAAAAATTGCGAGCAGCCCTGCGCCGCTCCTGAAGAGTTTTGCAAGTACAAAGTATAAGCTTATAACCATTTTTTGTATACTGCATGATTCAATGCATATAGGGCCATATATATTGCCACATATTTAAATTTATTCACCCTTTTTATTGATTGTATTATTGATATTTATTTGATATTATTTATAAACCGTAAAAAAAATGTTTCATGAGGAATAATTATCGCACTTTTTTTGTATTGCAGCAATATAAATTTCGCATATAAAATTAACTGCTCAATTTGTAAAAAAATATTTCAATTTTCATTCCAGTTAAGAACTGGATACTCGCAATTAATTGAGATTAGTTTTGATTTAAAACAAGTTTGGTTTAAAACTTTCTCATATTTGTAAAATGTTTTTGTTTTCATTATCAAAACATACGTCTTCAATCTTACAGATAATGTATAAGAAACTAGTGATAAAGTGTTTTGCTACACGCTTTTGTATCAGAGATAAGTGGATAACTAGAAATTCAATTGGCGCCACTGTGTATTATTTGCAATTTTGTATATGCAGGTTAGAAATTGAAATAATTTAATTTTTGCTTTAATTGAAAAATTGTGTTTCTCTTAACCGTGTCTTAGTTTTTTCTTTTTTTTATATTTTGCTATAAGATCATTAAATAATTTGTCATGTTTGTTTAACATATAATAAATTATTTTTCATCTTTAAGATCTTGTAGTGGTTTTGTATTTATGTGTTCTTAAAAAATATTTAGCACATTGAGTAGGAAGAAAACGTTATATATGGGCGTTTCCATTTAACCGTAATTGATATTTATGCGCCTTTAAAGTCGACTAAATTATTCAAATATAAAGGTACCCGATAAATATTAGTGAAGTTATGTAGCATTCAGAGGATAATTTATTAAAAAGAAATTAAGTAGATTCGATACATTATGGTTCGAAGAAAAGAAATTTTTTGTTTACTTTTTCTGTAGAATCTATGATATTCAAATAAAACAGTCTTTGGATGATTTTAGAATTAAAAAAAAAAATGATATCATGATGTACCGAACGCTACACACTTTTTTATTAGCTTATCTTGCTTTGAATAATATTTTTAAATATTTGAGACCAATCAAATAAAATTCGCTTAGAAAAATATTGTTTTCCAACGACGATGCGAAAGATTGACACTAATCTCTCTATCTCTTTTCTTTCCTATGAATTCAATCTTTATGCTGTATAAAAAATTATACTGTTATTTTTGCTCCTTAATATTGTAAAAATTTATCAATACGTCCACATTTTTCTTGTCATTCGAGAAGAGTTTTAAGAATTTAATTTTATAAGAATTTAATTTCATGGAATTATTCGTATTTGTAGTTATATATAAATTTCTTGTATATAACTTTCTTCCATAGTTTAGAATTTTCTTGTCTGGCTAAAGTTATTAATTTTCAATAATCGAGGAGGACCAAACAACATAATGAAAAAAAGTTTTTATTGGATCTCCAAATTCTCCTCATTTATTTTTTACAACTTATTGGAACCAAATTAACTGATAAAAAGAAAACTTAAGTAAATATCAAAAATCTTTTCATTTGGCCTGATATATTTAGTTATTAAGTGTAGATTGCGAATCTGGATCAATGCTAGAAGTATGCATACAAAAATTTAATATCACGTTTGAAAGAACAATTTCCAAGCCAAGAAAACAGCCATGAGTTATTTAATAAATTTAAAGAGGAAATAAATTTAGAAACTTCATTTCTTATGTGGATTAAATTGATTTTAAAAGAATTTTTTTTCGTTGTTTTAAAAAAACATACTTATGTATTTTTGAAGCTTATTGTCAATTACAAAACATTGTAATTCTGTACTTTAATTAAATTTTCTGAACTTTAAAAGTTTTCGAAAGATTCGGGAACTAAACTTTTAATTTTTTAATATTTGTATTGATAGAGTAAAAATGTTTTTAATATAATTCTTATGTATTTTTATGTACTGGAGATATTTGGCGATAATCGACAAGTCATTTGATTCCTTTAACAGATTATTGAATTTTTTTTTTGTTTGTTTTTTTTTTTTTTTTTTTGTTCGTGTTTTTCTTAATAACCGCATCCAACTGCAGCCGTCTGCTCGCTCACAAGCACTTAGCACTTCATAAACCACAATCATTGTAGACGGTATATAGTCTTGCAAGGCAAAATCACGATGTTATTAAGGCAATTTCCCACGAAAATGAATGCAATGCAACTCTTTTATTTAAACAATGTTTACAATGCAGTGAGTGAATAATATTCAATAGACAATTTTAAAGTACATCCTAATTGGAATAAAGAATTTATATACAGTCAGTAAATGAACTTTTAATTTAAAGTAAGAGCTCTCTTAGTCTTCTTGTCACTATACTCTGTAAGTATGTATGTAAAGCCACGCAAACTTTCTTTTGTAGTAGAAGGCTCATCGGGCTTTAGTTTTTAAATTTTTCCGCTAAAATGGATGCTATCAAAATGATTTATTAATCACATCCCATCGAAGCAAAATATTAAAAAAATAAATAAATTAACTGTTTTGAAATTGCTGGTAAGGATGTGAATAAATTTCAAATGCTAATAGCAAATACGTATTCCAAAATACATAATTTTAGAACTTCGATTTTCAGTCCCAACAATTAAATCCAACACATTAAATATCGAGCACGACATTTTGGACCTCAGTTCATGGCTTTTTTTTTAGTTTTTTATGAGACTTAAAAAGTTAATACAGTTAATAAAAATAAAATTTTAGCATTGGTTGCATGTAGATGCTTTATGTGTTGATTAGAATTATAAACGGCTTTGAAATTGAAAGGAATCCGTACGGCACATTATAGACTATAAAGTTATTTTATATTTAAAACGACATTATCAAACCGTTAGTTATTTTTTACATTATTTTTAATATTGTTAGAATTATTAGTATTTCGTTTTCACTCGCCATCCACCTCACTAAAAATTGCAAATTTTTTTCGGAAGTTTGCTATCCATAGTTTATGACATAATATTATTTAATCGACAAATATAGAAAACTTTAATGTGAGATTGTGAGCGACTACAAATTAAAATCCTTTAGAATACTTACCCTTAAATTAAGTATTAATATTAAATTTAGAAATAATAATAAAAGTATTTATTTATTTCAAAAATTCACTTAAGCAAAAGAACTGTATTCAAAAGACCCTATTATATTCATTGCAAAGTGATGTTCGATGCTTTACTGTAATTATATTTTTTTGAAATTTTTATAAAAATTTCAGAAAGATAAATAAGAAAACAAATCAAAGGATGTAATGAAACGGCAGAAAAATAACAAGTGCATTATTAAGCTGCATCATTTTGTGCTTTTAAATTGAGAAAGTTTTAATGTTGAAGGCATTTGTTGGTTATCGTTTAGAATAAACTTAAAGCATTTTATTTTTTTTTTTTTTTTTTTTTTTGGTATTATAACTGTTATTGTTATCTTCTTATCTGTTTGTATATTTTTTTATTCTATTTTTTGCAATGTTTTTTTTTTACGGAAAAGCTTCCATTTATATATTGTTGTCATAGAAGAATGCTTTCATCCCATACAAGATATGTGTAATGCTTGCTTTGACAACAACAAAAAATCACCTTTCTGTGATAAGTTTAATATGAAAACTTCATTGATGCTAACTTATCTTGATGCTGTTTTTAACTCTAGGAATTCCTACATAATTGTTTTATAACAATTGTTTTTTTGTTTTTCTTTTGTTTTTGTTCTTGTTCCATCTTAATGTACCCGTTATTGCTTCTATTTATATTTGGAAGTATTATGAGCTCACGTTTCAATTGTATGCAATTTTGTGCTGTTGGTGATGATGTCGTGTAAACAACAAATTGGTTGTTGAAGTGTTGCCTTGTGCCTGCTTCTTACTCATTTCATGTGTCACAATACAATAAATGCATCTTCCGTTAGAGGTAGAGTTTGTATGTAAGTCATTGAAGAAAAGCAGTATAAAAGTATTTATGCTTTATTAGGATTTAATATATTGTTGGCACGAGCTTAAATAAACATGCGGACAGACTTGCCATAAAAAAGTAATTATTACAGAAATTAAAATACAAACAGAATAACTCTTAAGCAGACACCTTCTAAATTGATATTGTTTTTTTTTTATTATTTATGCAGACATTCTTTTAGAAAGATATACATATGTAGAAATTATTAACAATGTTTTTAATTATTGTAACTGATTATGAAAAAAGGTAAAATTCAAGCTAGAAGAGTGAATTAGACTTGCCAAAAGCAGCACTGCCTTCTAAACAATAAAATCTTATAAATTCAAGAATAATCTGAGTATTAAAATCAATCGTTTTAAGTCGCTATTAAAATATGGAGTCACTTTTTTTTAATAAAATCACTGGAAGATTAATATTTTTTTAAATAAACCAGAAATTTAAGAACTTATTTAAAAAAAATTATAACAGCGAATTGTGTCAGAACCTGCCACGAAATGACGAGAAAAAGAGGATATTAAATTTATTTTATTATATTATTATGGCAGCTTCATACGAATTAAAGAAAATTAAAATAAATTTATTTCAAGTTTCTTGTTTTATTATTATACAAAGAAGTAAGAGTGCTATATTCGGCTACGCTTAATATTTTATACCCATCACCATCTAGGTAAATCTAGTTTAGTAAAGTAACATAATTAACAGGTTAAGCATTTTTTAAAAATTTTAGCATTTCCTGAAAAACCTCTTCGAAAGCTTTTAAATGATACTTATATTGAAAACTTAAAAAATATGGTGCACAAACTAGTTTTCTATGAATAGTTCAAAGCCACATTACTCGGAAAGTATGTGCGATCGCCACTTTCTTCACTCATTGTTTTATTTTTAAATTCTCCACCTGTATAACTAGTTCATTAAGTGTCCAATATAAATGGTACACATTTAAGAATGAAGCGAACTAAAGAAGTTAGTAACTGATGAGTTAAAATACCCAGAAATCTAATTATTTCTATTAACAAATAATAAAATAATATTGGGAAGTTTTACTAGTTTTATTTCATTTTACTTGTAGCTGTAATATTCACAGGTTTAATTTTTTATTTTTGAAGAAAAACGTATAATTAAAATTTCTTAAATTTAAATCCTGTGACTTAGAACTTTAATTAATATTATGAGATCCATTAAGAGATTTTGTGAAAACCCGATTTCAGTAAAATTTAATCTTTAGAATTCCTTATCCTGTACGGACCTACGTAGGCTCAAAGTTGTATAAAATAATGTTGCACGTTAACGTGACAGGGACGTCATTCAGCACGAAAGTTTATTATCTTAAAGACAGTTTCTGACTAATACAACCAGACTTTGGAAATCCATATCCAATAATATATATAAAATAGGCAACGCAACTTTATTTAAAAAGGAGTTAGCTAAGTTACTAATGTCAAATTCATAAATTTGTTTTTCTTTGTTTTAACTAAATATTCTCATATTGATGGCTTTACACAATCTTATGGTATTTTTGAAAACTTTTTTCTTGAGTTTTAAACTATTTAATTATATTTTATTTATTAATGACAACTAAAATTATATATCTGTTTTTATATCTCCATATGTTTATTTGCTTGATAACTAGCGCTGTCACTCATAAGATGTATTAATCTTGTTGTGCTACATAAAAGTGTAATAATAATTTAAAAATATAATAAATAAATAAATAGCATCTATTTGCATGCTGTTTAACAATCCATAATTAACTTAAGTTCCCAAATGTAAGTTTTAGCAAATGTAATTTGCAGAATCTGTGTTGGCATTCAGATAGCAGAGGACAAGATTGATGTCATAGGCTAGAAAATAAAGAACGTTATTCAGATTTGCAATTCCTCTCCAGTTTGTTGTTTTAACAGTACTTTCACAATGAAATTATAAACAACTTTACATTCGATGGGCAAACAGTTTCTAACCTTTCTCTAAAAAAAACATGTGTCAATTTTCCATTCAATATGGGACAGATAACCTTTAGAATAAAAAACAAAAATGAAAAATTATGTAACTAGAAAAAGTAAACAAGAATATTTTACAAAGGTTGTTTTTGAAAACACAATATAATTGCAAATATTGTTTATACAAGTGTTGCAGCTTGACAACAAAGGAATGTTATTTTAATAGGAACAAAAAAGTGAAATGACAAAAACCTTCAAAAAAAACACCCACAATTAAAAAGCGATCATAAAGCCAAGGACACTAATGCAAATATTGACGGTAACGCATTAAATCTTGAAGGAATAAAAAACAAACAAGAATTGAAAGAAAAGAGGGTAAGGACAGATGGAAAAAATTAAAAAATAATAAAAAAAATATATATTTAACACATGCAACACAAAGGGCTTCGTATAAAATAAATACAAAGACTTGAAGGGATTTTATAAAAACAAATTTCTTTCTGGCATGTAGGCATTGCAAAAAAAGTAATTATTTCTTTTAGCTACTTACAATTTTTATGCAAGATAATAACAATGCGCAGCACTTACATGACAGGCCCTATTTTGTGTGAGGATTAAATATTAAGGATAGGTTTATTATTCTCAATGTCACATATTTTGTGTTAAACACACAAAACAGGATGAAAAGCAAGGAAAGTGATTTTGTTTGTTACTTAAAACGTACTACGATATAATATTCAATAGTCTGCCTGAAAGAGTTAATGCCATATCTTTTGTTTGTTTATAGAGCAGCAGCTGTAGCTTCATACATTTTTTAAACCATAGTGTAAATTATCTCTGCTTGATACCTTTTACTACTTTTCTTCGTTCATAGACCAACATACCCAACTCATTAATTCATCTTTTAGCTGAAACTCACCATCCATATGTAATATTTTCTTATTTTATAGTCACACCAATTCGTAAGGAGTACAAAAAGTATTTGCTAAATAATCATCATTGAACTATTTTAAATAAAATAGCTTGTGTTGCACATAACTGCCACTTGTGTTACACGTATATTTGTGTCCCCATTTCACTATGTGGCCACTTATACTTAAATCTTAATTTACTACATCACCACAGTTCTTTTCATGCGAATAAATTTAATCAAAATATTTATCTTTTAGTCTTTTTAATTTTTCTTTTTATTTGCAGGAAACATGATTGAAGTTGCACTTGAGACTTAAAGACCATATTAAAAGCGTGTTGGCTCTTAAGTGTTTAAATCAAACGGGTTCTTTAAAGTTTTAAATACTCGTAAAATGTTTTATCTTTAAAATTGTAGAATTACGTTGATGTTGTTGTTTTTATTATTTAATGAGGAAATTTTATTTTAATTAGCCTCTCTGACATGTCAAATATTTAAACAAGTGTGCTTTTAATTATTTAGGTTTAACAACAGTATCTATCTTTATTTTTCTTTTTTGGAACAAATTAGTCACTTTATTAATCATACAGTTTTCGGCATTTTTTGCATATTTGCAAAATGACAAGTTTTTAATTACTTGGATGGCAAGGGAAGAGTTTATGTAAGAACGTCAAAAGAGACTATAAGCCTGCTCTTAAAATACAATATAATATTGTCGCCAAATCCTACAACTTATTATATTCTTATAAAAAACAATAATAAATTTAGGTCAATAACGGAAAATTATGTTTTCTGTTGTATTATTTATCTGTTTTTTTTTAATCTAAAATAATAAACTGTACTAATATTTCCAGGTCAACATTATAGTTCTTGCAAATAATGTGTTTTTTGTGTGTAAGATATATTTAACTTTTTTAAACATATGGGTGGACTAAGCCAGCATATTATTGTAACGAATAATATAAAATTTTTATATATTTAAATGCCGTGTTGATAAAAATCGTTACTCAAAATATCGCATCTCTTTTATAAAAAATATATGACCTTAAAAAAGCATGACTTTTAGAATTTTTATAAGTACTAAAAGATTGGCTTATTATTTGGGTTACGCTTATTTAATTTGTATAGGATTCTTAAAGCGACATCCAGAGCAAAAATAATTAGTTCTTTTAGTCAAATCATTTGACTACAAAAAACTTTTTTTAGTAATTTTAGAAAACATATTGATGGACAAAGTGTTGATTTATTGAATATAGATAATAAAAATATGCCTGGCACTGCAGTAAACTTTGACGTCTAGGTACACAAAAAACAAAATCACACAAGTTTTGAAAACATTGTAAACATCAATTATAGAAAGTGTTTAAGTAGAAGAGAATGAAGATTTTGATCCATATTTAATTTTGACTGTAATTAACTCGAAATTATGTGGTTAGAATTAAATCGATTGTATTATTTTTAAGATCTCCAAATTAGCAAAAAAAATCTGATTGCACTTTAGAAAAATTTGTGATAAAAATAATAGAATAAAAAGTTTCAATTTCTTACTGTACACAGATTTCTATTACGCTTAAGTACGCGCTGCCCAATTCCATAACATTTAAAAGAAAATCTAATAAAATTCTTTTCATAAAAAATCGTACAAAAAATATGCAACTGAAAATTCAAATTGACATGTGATTAAAATTAAGTATTCAGACAGACCAAAAAATCTACTACACAATTTACTTAAGTTATATTTTCATAACAAATGGAATTTTTAAAAAAAACCCACAACTAAATCTGATAGTGAATTACTACCTCTGTTCTCATTAAGCTCTGCAAAACTTTTCTTTAAAAAAAAAGTACTTAGCACATTTACTACGTATAAGCATATTTTATTTTTCATACAGTCGAAGAGTATGTCAGTTTGATGAATTTATTCCTAGTTTCTTAACTCTTCGATTTATTTCCACAACCTACATAGCAACGGTTCCCTCTTCTTTTAACAAATATATTTGTTATAGTTTTTCATCTAACCATCATTTTAAATTAATATTCTTTTTAAAAAATTAGAACTTATAATTCAAACTCAAGCCTGGATATAATTGACCTGGTATATAAATTTTTATTTAAAATTTTATTTTATTGTTAAATATTATCCTTAGTTACAAGTTCTTACATCTATTTAATTGTACAACATTTAGCTTTGTAGTATCACAAAATGGTAGATGCTGTCTCAAGTCATTTAAAACCATAGTCCAAAAGGCAAATATGCCGTATCAATACTTATGTTAAATATTAAATGATTTTATACAACAATCTATATCCTGAACAATTTGCATGCCTTATTGGGAGAAATGATTTTAAATATTATCTTACAATTATATGTTCCTTCTTTAACAATGAAGAAATAGTTCATTGCACTAGACAGCTAGTGCGAATACAAACCGTATTTTTTTGTATTTATTGTTAAAAAGAAGAAAATTAATCCCATGTATTACAATAAATGTTACACATGAAGACGCTTAAAATAATAAGGTCTTAAATTGTAGATAACATTCTCTAAGTTACAAAATGATTGCACAACTGAACGGAATTCTTAAATAATTCATTGAACAAATACAAGTTATTAAAACAAATTGTAAAGTTTTGATTCATGTCATTTTGGGATTATTTATCATGACCAACTGCAAGTTTGAGTAATGCTTTTTGACTTCATTTATTAAAATGTCCGGGAAAATATATAAGTAGTTTTTCATTAATGCATCTTGAAAATAATAAAAGTGGATCTAACAGATAAATAGATATTACCCAAGTCTTTTTGCTACGGATAATAATAGTGTATTGTTTCCTGTTCAAAATTAAAGCTAAATTTTTTTGTTGTTTAGATATTCTATATGATTTAGGTTTTAAGTAATCAAGATTAGGGCCGAAAAATAAAAAAAGTATATGTGAACTATAAGCAAACTATTGGAAAATAACACGTAAAAGTAAATGAAAGGGATCTTTCTTAGTAAGTAAAAAGTGGAAGAAAGGTATAATTTTGTCCATAATAAATCGTTCAAACCACTGTGTGTAGGCAAATAATCAGGCATGTTCTGACAATCGTAAAACGTCTAAAACTTGCGATGTGAGCTGAAATCGCATGAAAGGTGTTCTCTAGTTCACAATCGTAAGAAATTTGGCGACTTGAAATCGCAAGCACAGACTGAAGTGAAGTTATAAATTTCACTTAAAATAAACTTTAAAACAATAATAAAACTATACACAAATAAAAATTAATATGTTTTCTTTTATTTTTATTAAAATTTATTTATATTTTTACACAAATAAAGTGTTAAATAATAAATTTAAAATATGCCCTTTGTTTTATCAATTGTTTGTGTTGGTTTTTTCTTGAGTACTTGCGATTTCATAAAAACAGCTGTTCTTATTGATGTTCGAAAATTATTAGTATTAGTGCGGTTTAATGTTTAGTCGGTAGTTAAGTAAAAATGCGGTTATTCACATTTTAAAATCTTAAACAAATATTCATTGCTTATTAAATGGGCGACTTAAGTGTTAATGTACGTTAATAAATATGTATATCTCAATTATTGTTAGGACGATCTGCGTTTTGAACGTGTATGTTATAACTAAAAAAAAAAATATATTTTTAAGTACTGATTACTCACGATCTAAGTAATTTTTTTCTTTAAAGTTGCTAAATGCAACATTACTAATAGAAATTGTCGCCAAATTATTTCTTGCTTTGTATAAAGTTTTTAAATTAATAAATATTTATTGGATTGGAATATCCA